>VSDK01017817.1:118317-155927 GCA_009767595.1 Symbiodinium kawagutii | reverse complement strand
AGCTGCAGAATCGCCGCGGCCGAGGCGAGGAGGAGATCCACGGGGTCGAAGTCGCACAGCGACTGGGAAAAGATCCCCTATAAGGTGGGCCCCCCAACCACTTAGCTTAGTTGGTTTTTAAGTAACGTAACTGGGCTTAACCACCAGTTACAAGGGTTATAACCCAACTTATAACTGCCAGGGGCCCACCTTGTATGGTGGCTTACAGCGACTTTTAGCGTTTAGTCAGATCAGATTCCAAGGGTGGCTCAGATGTTTAGCCTTTTTGGGATCTGATTGATTTACCATGTATACCATGTAGCCACTCAAAATTTGACTTTTGGCAAGGGATCTATAAGCCACCAAGGCTATGAGTAGAAGTGAGTCTGGTTGATGATGCATTTGGCAGATCATCCTGGTGTTGAATGGAAGCCAAGTTGGCTAAGCACCTGGGATGAAGACTTGCTAGAATCAATCGCAAAGTTGCCTTTGGATTTTGGTGAAGAATGATTTGTCTCTCCCGCTGTTTCTCGTGCAAGCTTGTGCTATAGCCATCTTAGGTGAAGGTCAGTTGTGTTTTGTTGGGTTCCTACCAGCTGGTATTGGTGTCATTTTCAAGGGACACTCCAAACAAGCAGTAGCAGCAATCATTAATGAGTTGATCTTAGTATATTATCTTAGCGCATGTTTGTATGTCACTTAAGGGTTGATTTTAGTGTATGTTAGTTATCAACCCCTCTAAACCTCCAGTACCAATATCAACCAGTAGAAGCCATCACACGTGATGCGGGGTTGACTTCACGTTCCACTGCTGTGGAATATTTGAGAAGAGCAAACTCGGTGCAAGATGTAGACCACAGAATCGATGCACATTCGAGCTCCAACAGCGGATTCCCCCCAATATGAATCAGCGACCAGGAAACATCCTGAGAATAAGCAGTAAATTAGGTGAGTGCCAGTTGTTAAGGAAACATTAGGAGACCTGCGCGGCTTGGGATGGCTTGGAGAATATCTCCGCTCGTGGTCCACGATACCCAACTACTCAGGATTCTCAACACTCGATTCTAAATCTTTGGGTTATGAATATGAGCTAGATAGCTATAAATTATCAAAGATAATGGATTTCAACTAGTTGATTATATTGAACCATTCTTTGCCATCATTAATTAGTTTAACACACATGGTTCCTTAGCTGTATATGAACTAATATCAGCAAGTGTCAAGCCATGTTGAACCAGATTGAACCAGCAATAACCACTACTATCATAAACCATTCGCCAGCTATCAATTCACAACCAATTGACCACCAGCCAGCCATAACTGGCAGTTAGCCATGAAGTAACCACAACTTAACCACCAATGCACCATCAACTATTCCCAGCCAGCAACTAACCCTTAACTAACCACCAGCTGAACATCAAGTAAGCACCAACTAGCCACAACTAAGCCATCAATTGACCAATACTTATCCACCACTTTAGCACCAATCAACTTCAACTTACCCACCAATTTACCACCAATTAACCACCAAGTAACCACCAACTATAGCCACCAATCAACCCTCAGTCCACCACTTTTTCGCCTCAGCTATACATTTTCCCCTGTGACATGCCACTTTCCCAGGCAACTTCATCACCTTCAGTGCCGCTGCGGACGCCTGCGCGCGCAGCGTGCAATGGCAACAGGCGCTGTGGCTGGCCACGCACGGCGAGGCACATCTGGTGCTGTGCAGCGCGGCCATCAACGCGTGCGAACACATGGGGAAGTGGCGCCTTGGAAGACGTGGTTGGAATGGAAATCAGAGGAAGGTCTTTTTGGGATTTTCTGAGGATTTTTGTGATTGAAATAAGATGAAATAAGTCAGTTGTTGGAAACACAGTTGACAAGAGCAACGTGTCGTATATAATGATTACAGATTGTTTGTGTAATGCATAGAATCATTTACTGAATTTTTACACATGCGTGTTGTGAAGTCACTTGGGGTGGATGAGGCAGCATGCCCTACTCTTGCTCTCCGACCTGCACCGACAACGTGGAAAGTTGGACCGCGTGGTCTATGGTGCAGCTAGGCTATGCAGACCGCCAGTTCGAAGGTTCGCAGCCAATTGGTTCGAATGGGGTTGCTGGTAAACAGCTAAATTGATCCAATATAGCCAGCAACAAGCCAGTTGATTAATGTTGATCTTTTCCATCAAAACCGGGATGAAACACCTTGTACATAACCAGCAACAACCGGTAGATTTGATGGGTATACTGCATAAAATAATGTACATGAGAATTCGTAGATGAAGGCTCTAACAGCATAAGTTCTTTCTTTCTAGCTCTATTGCTACCACATAGCTCAAATGTTTATAATGCTCCAGAGATTGACCATTTGATCTATAGACTTGGCAAATGGCTGATCCTGAGAAACTTGAATAGTGTCCAACCAGTCACGGATCTTCTAGATACACACCTGGACGATGACAGGTATACCAAAATGGTGAGAGCTGTGAGACAAGAAGCATGTACTTCAACAATTGTTGCTGGATGTTGCTGGAGGGTTTAGAGGTTACAGTCAATTAGGCTCCCTGGTCTTGAACAAGTGTGATAGACTATTACTAACAATTATGAACTGGTATGGCACTCACCATCATCAACCATCGGCACTGGTTAGCCTCAGTGTTTATTGGTTACCTACCAATGCTTGTTGCCAAGTATAGATCATCATCATCATCAACGACACCGCAGACCCAGGCAGCAATGAGCGCCTGCGAGAAAGCGCAGCAATGGCAGCAAGCCTTGGGTTTGCTGCAGGAGAGGTGGCCCGTCCGCGAACGGACGGTGAAGTGGTCGAAGCTTGGGCTGGATAGTTGTACTGATATGGTTGGTAGATGTTAGTGTTGTGATAAATTGTTAATGACAATGGTTGAGAATGATATATAATGATATATAATGGTGGACAAGAATATAGAAACACCAAGTGCATCAAAAAGATCAGGAAACACATGGGTGTTTCTCAAGCCATATGGGGCCCGCCAAAATGGTTGGTTTATATTTAATATACATGGTTCACGAACTGGATTATAACGGGGGAGTACCCCTACAGAGTAGTACCCCTTACTTAGAAGTTGATCAATAAGTCGCTTAACTATAGTTATATGGCTGTGGGTCAAAACCCTGTACCCCTGGTTCCCCTATCATTAACGATTGTTTTCCTTATTATTGGTTGGTCATTTTCCCTATTAGTTGGTTGGTTAATATTGACCCATAGCCATATCTTCGATAACTAGCAGTTACCCTAGTTATAAACCAACTCAGCCAGGTACGGGGTAACACTCGAGCTGTATGACTCTATGACTAACCACCGCAGGACATGGACGAATCCTTGGCGGAGGCAGATCTGGTGACGTTGAATGCCGCCATCAGCGCCCGCACTCAGCACTGCTTTGGGGGGGTGTTCCGGAGGGCTTCTGTGCATGTGGGGGTTTCTCAAAATAGGGTACCCCAAAAATGGATGGTTTATTAGTATAAATGATTAATAATGGATGATTTGGGGGCACCCCTATTTTGAGAAACCACCATGTGTGTGAACATGCACTTTTACATATGGCAGTTTCTCAAGCCATAGGGGTACCCCCAAATCATCCATTAATAGTCATTTATAGTAATAAACAGACCATTTTGAGGGGTTCCCTATTCTAAGAAACGTAATAAACAGACCATTTTTGGAGGTCCCCTATTTTGAGAAACCACCATATGGCATCCGTTCAAAAATGCTTGATAGGTTTTTAGTCTCCGATGACCATATTAGAATTGTTGATGTTGTTTTTCAATTTCGCCACAAGGCGGAGTCATGTATATATGCAGTGATTTTGCTTTCCCCCATGTTAGCGCTAGTTTCGCGCTTGTTTGGCGCTAGTTTTTTTTGAATCATGTATTTGTTTGCATCCTTTTCAATTGCGATTCTTCTCCATAGCCTTTTCCTTCTAAGTCTCAAGCTCAGTGGTAAAGACAACATGTCTATACCAGATACTTGTCGTTCATCTCGATGCGTTGGCCGACTTTCGCAATCCATGATCTCCACAATTTCCCCAAAGTTGCAGCCCAGTGAAAACGTTCCTCTGGCGCTAGATCCGCGCTAGATCCGCGCTAGAAAAACCCCACAGACCAAGACCCTGCCTGACCAGACCTTTGTTTTCCTTTTCTGCCACAGCAGACAGATATTAGCTCTAGCAGCTCCGAGTAAAACAGGTCCGCGCTAGATACAGTTGTCGAAATCTGAAGAAAGTGTGGTTCATTGCTATGGTTTAGATGTGGTGCCCCGACAATTGCGCCACAAGGCGGAGCCCCATGGAACTACGGTATTACGACCGTTTTCAGGAACAAACATTTTGAAACGAGCCCATATGTTGATTTGTTCTAAGACAATGTTTACCCCATATGCATGGATCCTTGCGGTTGAATGTATGTACGTATTTAAATCCACACACATGTATGTGTACAAAATTATGCATATATAATATTTGTTTTATATATATATACATATATATATACATATATATATATATATACGCGCTCTCAAGGATACTTATTATTTGGCACTGCGACATCAGATTCATTGGCAATTTCCATCTATTTGGGGGAAGGCACCTGTGAACAAGCAGCCACCGATCATCCCTGAAATATGATGGGATTTTGCAATGAGGATCTTAGAAGTCAATAGTTGCGAACAATCCTGGCAAAGAAAGTGTGAAAACTAATGAATGCTTGAAACGGCAGTATGCGAGGGATTCCGTTGTGTGTAAACTTCCGACTTAAGCACTCTCGTTGGTTCATCAGAGAATATTTTTGCCCAGCGAAGAATGCTGGAGAAAGCTACCATCGACCATTTTTAAAACCAAACCTTTGGTTGCCTATGGTGAATTTGATGTCCATCTCCGGGAGGTTTTTTTGTTTCCATTGCTATGCTACCTTCGGGAGGGTATGTAATCATTGCATACCGTGGCATAAAAGCGGACCACATGACGCCGGGATAATCATACACAACCCGGCAAAGAGTGGCCTATCGGGTATGTGCGTGTTTCAAGCACTCAATGCCGTGCCATGGAACCGCCACAGATGTTTTGATTGAAACAAATGGTTGTCTTAAAATGGGAGTACCCCCGAATCATCCATTTTTAGCCATTTACATTAATAAGCCAACCATTTCTTGGGGTCCCTATAGCTTGAGAAACACCCGTTCACGGAAACATGCGTTTGCCCAAGCGTTTTGCACACGGAAACCTTCGGTTCCCACGCATTTTCGATCGGTCGCATCAGCATTTTCCCAGGCACGTGCCATGAAGGCAACGGCACTGGTTGGGACCCTGCGCTGCTCAGGTGCTTGCAGCAGCTGCGGTGAGTGGCACGTCTCTTGCGACGCCTGCCACAGAGAGAGCTTCGATGCACTGGGCCGAGGGGGGATGGGTACGGCTGGAGGGATGTAACTGGTAACATTCATCATGGCTAGTTTGGGGGTAGTGCAGCTAACCGTGTACAGTAGCCTCTACGGTTACTTGCGAAGGTTATGGGTCTCTTGCGATGGTTATGTCCAAGTTATAACCCCAGCTGCACATCCAAGTAGGAGCAAACGGACCCAAGTGAAGCCATCTTAAACGCAACCACTGAAGTAGTGATCAGTCCTGGCTTGTGGCAACGATCGTAATTCCATTCGACAAATGTGCGCTTTGTGTTTGGACACTATCGGAAAACATTGGTCTCTTCCTCTCGTTGTGGGTGCTGGTGCTTAGAGTGGTGGTGGTGGTGGTGATTTGCCGTGTTCTTTGTTGGTGTGTTGTTTGCTGTTTGCTGGTTGTTTGTTGTTGGTTTCAGGTTGTTACAGGTTTGTTGTGCTGGGGGCCGCAACTTGTATGTGTAGTTCTTGACCACTGGCAGGGAACAGTGATTCAACTGCTCATCAGAGATTCTGATTCGGCAAATCCTATTTGGAAGATCTTCACAATGCTGGCCTTCGCAGCTGGGGACAGAGGGGAAGAGTGGGAAGACTTAGCAGCAACAGTTTTGGGCAAATATTGCGCCATTACATATGTAGTGGTTTCTCAAAATAGGGGACCCCCAAAATGGATGGTTTATTACCAATAATGACTAAACAAGGATTTTTTGGGTGCACCCCTACTTTGAGAAACCACAATATATGTATATCTTTGAAACAATATTATATTGTTATTTTCAATATATGTTCAAGTAGCGAATATGAACCACAATGAATCATTGCCCATAACAATTTAGTGGTTCACACATGGTTGACGATGAGAAACCTGTCCTACCACCGCTTGATATACCCCAATCATGTCACAATCACTTGCCATTCAAAGATTATTCATTCAGCATTGCAGCAATCATAGTAATATATTAATAATGGAAACACACATTCATCTCAAGACATTATGCACCAATCATATCACAATGATATGGTTGATACACAGATCAACCATGGAAAAACCATCCATCACGATGGTTCACCAGCTCATGAACCACTATTGGTAGCACTGAAATTAGTCACAAAAAACAACAGAATTGCTCGTAATGCAATGATTTACCAACCACCAATCAACTCCAAAAGTCTCCAATGGAACCATTGTTTGATTATTGACCATGTTTTTAAAACATATTCGATTATTATAAACGCATTTGATTTTGACATAGGACTTGATTTTCAGTATAAGTGCAACTGTCACTCACCCGCGGCTCAAGTGGCGGAACTTGCGATACTGTCAGCCGTGCTAGCTGCTAGAGTCTGTTCACATGGCCACTGGAGGTCATGGTGGCTACGAATCTGGTAACAACACGCTGGTTGAGCTTCATGTGGTCTGCCTGAACGGCCAAGAGATCCTCTTGAGCCTTTGCCGTTCTACATTGGGAATCGAAGTGCTTCGGATGGTTGTAAGGCAGCTTCCTCCAAAGAGGGGTGCAAAGCCCACTCTCCAATACAATTGTTCGCCTCTGATCGTGCACCAAACATTGCAAGAGCAAGGCATAGAGGGTGAAGTTGCGACATTGTCATGCACCTACATTCCCGCAGATGTAGTTGCTGCGTGGAGATTTGTCAAAGGGTTCTCGGTCTCGGACAAGGAGATTGCACTGGAAGGAATCACGCAGATAGCAGGTGCACCATGTAGTGACTGTTTGCACCATCTTCCCAAGAGCCTGGCCACTTTGACTTTTGAAAACAAATTCAACGAGAGCCTTGATCAGGTCACGTTGCCCAGCAACCTGCAAACTTTGACTTTTGGCACTGAATTCAACAGGAGCCTTGAAAGGGTCACCTTGCCCAGCAACCTGCAAACTTTGACTTTTGGCAATGCATTCAACCAGAGCCTCAATCAGGTCACTTTGCCCAGTAACCTGCAAACTTTGACTCTTCGTGATAGATTCAACCAGAGCCTCGATCAGGTCACTTTGCCCAGCAGCCTGCAAACTTTGATTTTTGGCGGTACATTCAACAGGAGCCTTGATGGGGTCACCTGGCCCAGCAACCTGCACACTTTGACTTTTGGCTATAGCTTCGACCGGAGCCTTGATGGGGTCACCTGGCCCAGCAACCTGCACACTTTGACTTTTGGCTATAGCTTCGACCGGAGCCTTGATGGGGTCACCTGGCCCAGCAACCTGCACACTTTGACTTTTGGCTATAGCTTCGACCGGAGCCTTGATGGGGTCACCTGGCCCAGCAACCTGCACACTTTGACTTTTGGCTATAGCTTCGACCGGAGCCTTGATGGGGTCACCTGGCCCAGCAACCTGCACACTTTGACTTTTAGCAATGAATTCAACCAGAGCCTCAATCAGGTCACTTTGCCCAGCAACCTGCAAACTTTGACTTTTGGCGGTACATTCGACAAGAGCCTTGATGGGGTCACCTGGCCCAGCAACCTGCAAACTTTGACTTTTGGCGGTACATTCAACCAGAGCCTTGATGGGGTCACCTTGCCCAGTAACCTGGAAACTCTGACTTTTGGCAGTGCATTCAACCAGAGCCTTGATGGGGTCACCTTGCCGAGCAGCCTGAAAACTTTGACTTTTGGCTATAGCTTCGACCAGAGCCTTGATGGGGTCACCTGGCCCAGCAACCTGCTCGCTTTGATTTTCGGCGATAGATTCAACCAGAGCCTCGATCGGGTCACCTTGCCCAGCAACCTGCACACTTTGACTTTTGGCGATAGATTCAACCGGAGCCTTGATGGGGTCATCTTGCCCAGTAACCTGCGCACTTTGACTTTTGGCAGTGCATTCAACCAGAGCCTCGATCAGGTCACTTTGCCCAGCAACCTGCAAACTTTGACTTTTGGCGGTACATTCGACAAGAGCCTTGATGGGGTCACCTGGCCCAGCAACCTGCAAACTTTGACTTTTGGCAGTGCATTCAACCAGAGCCTTGATGGGGTCACCTTGCCCAGTAATCTGGAAACTCTGACTTTTGGCAATGCATTCAACCAGAGCCTTGATGGGGTCACCTTGCCGAGCAGCCTGAAAACTTTGACTTTTGGCTATAGCTTCAACCAGAGCCTTGATGGGGTCACCTTGCCGAGCAATCTGCAAACTTTGACTTTTGGCAATAGATTCAATCGGAGCCTTGATGGGGTCACCTGGCCTAGCAACCTGCAAACTTTGACTTTTGGCTATAGCTTCGACGAGAGCCTTGATGGGGTCACCTTGCCGACCAGCCTGCAAACTTTGACTTTCGGCCGGGCATTGAGCCAGAGCTTGAGCGTGGCTGCATGAGCTTTAACTTCGATGGCTGATGGACTTTCCCAGCCGTGTTCACAGTTTTGCTTGTGCCTGCATTTTGGTCGACACACGGTGATTTGACTTTGTCTTTGCATCATGGCTGTTCAGAAAGCTTTGTTGCACGGTCGTGGGGAGGCCGCTCAATCGTGTTTGAGTTTGCTCCTTGACCGGTTTTGTTCAGATGGTTCCCGTAGTTGCACGCTTGTGTGGAAACTTGATAAACTCTGCTTTGGCATTGTCAAGCGGAGTTTGTTGTCAATGCCATTGCTATCGCGATTCTAGTTCTATAGACAGATTGGCAGAGAGATAGGTGAATGAAAACATTGAATAGAACAGATTGACACCTTGAAAGATAGAACATAGAACCTGGCTTAGCTTGGCAGTTAGGCAGGTCGTGTTTCAGTTAGTCAATCCCACTGCCCCTCCTTTGAGTCTTCGAAATCAGCTGCGTTGGTCAAGGACTTAGTGGCAGATGTCATCAGCTTTAGTGCCGTGATCAGTGGCTGCGAAGTGGCATGGCAATGGGTCGCTTGGATCAAGGGGAGAAATGGGGCAAGCCAGGCGCTGATTGGTTGGGGTTGGGTGGGCGCACCCCAGCATCTCCTTGCGATGGCTGGTATCATGGGTATGGCACAGGCTCCAAGGACTCATGGTGGTTTATAACGATGGTGGACAGTGGGAAGTCATGGGCTGATATGGATTGTATGTAGGGGACACCAATCAATGGACAAAAGATACATCAGCACCTCCCATGAGTGATCAAATTCAAGGTATGATGGTGGTATAGCTGGTACACTTTGCAAGGTGAACCTTGTGAGCAAAGGGTTGGATGCTTGGCATAGCAGCCAGTTGGGTCGGCGAAATCGCACCAACAACTTTGCTTGACCCTTCACAGCACATTCGTATGTTTACATATGCAAGAGCATGTACTCTGATTGAGGTTTTCATCGTTAATAATGAGTTTATTCATTGTACATAATATATGCGGGAGTTGTCTTATTCTTATTTTTGATTGGAGATTTCCATCCAGATCCCTGTGATGCCATGTTCCTCGTAAAACGGCTAGGGACGGCCAAAAGACGATACCCCCTAGAAACCATGGATGAGATAGTCTCACAATATGTGTGTCCCGGAATCTGTTTTATTGAAAAAGGGTTGGGGGCGACCTAATTGCGAAACGGAACTGATAGTCACAAATAATCTGATCGCCACTCAATATGTACGTAGGTTCTTTGATTTCCTTTACATATGTAATATATTATAATATGATCATGTACTAATATGTCTATTATGTATACAACTAAACTAAAGATTAATAAATATGGACATTTGTACTAGCATATATGGATACAGTTATACCATGGTTTTTTTCCACAAGATCTGAGTACCCACAATACTGAGAGCTTGCCAACAACGATGCTCCAGATGGCCAAGTCAACTGCGAATGTTCGGACAATCTCATATAATTCAAATCGACGCACCGCCTGTCCCCTTTTGAGAGGACATATACCTCCAACTATTTATTCGAAAAAATCATGAAGAAACATATTCTTCTTGCAACCACAACTCTTGGGAGTCGGGATACCT
Source organism: Symbiodinium kawagutii (assembly GCA_009767595.1). Taxonomy (NCBI): domain Eukaryota; class Dinophyceae; order Suessiales; family Symbiodiniaceae; genus Symbiodinium; species Symbiodinium kawagutii. The sequence continues at coordinate 145,592 of VSDK01017817.1, read as the reverse complement.
TGGTGGTTTCTCAAAACGGGGGTACCCCCAAATCATGCACTAGTCACTAGTAATCACTATCAACCATTTTTGCGGGCTCCCCAATTGTTTAAAGAAACCACCATATACTCCTCCATTTGGCCGACTTGTGTGGCGATTGCCACCATATCCAGCACCGCTCCAGGCATTGACATTCTTGGATGAGGCTCTCGCAAGTCTCATTCAGCTGGATGTGTTCCTTGGTTCGCTGAGCTATACCTCCAGCCCCGTGGTGTCACATGTACGAAGGTAGGATGATGATGAGTGTGATGATGATGATGATGATGATGATGATGATGATGATGATGATGAGAGTGATGAGAGGGATGAGAGTGATGAGAGTGATGAGAGTGATGAGGGTGATTATGATGTTTATAGGATCTTATTTGGTAGTCCTCTTCAATAAATGGCAAGGCAACAATAGAATAATTGCACGATACATTCGGGTATATGACATATACAAAGTTGTATGTGAATTAGATTGTGGTTGTTACACAATGGCGATTGATGACCAATGTCAGGTAACAAGACATGAATTAGTTGGTATAGCCAAAAAACGTGTACCATGAAGACCAAGCAAGCAAGCAAGCAAGCAAGCAAGCAAGCAAGCAAGCAAGCAAGCAAGCAAACAACCACACCAACAGCACTGTCACCACCACCAACGACAATCGCAGCAAGGACTGACAAGAACAACATTCATAGCAACAAGAACTAGGAACGGCATCCTCAGCAGCAGTGACAGCACCTGCTCACGGCACCAACAGCACCAACAGCAGGATCAGCAACAACTAGTATTCGCCAACAAATGTTCTTACAGTCTTACATGCAAAAGCAGAAAGCCATCGCTATATTCATTAACCATCCAGTTCATGTTTTACCTGCTTGTTGATCACTCAGGATGGGTCAAAGTGGTTCAAGATTGGCAGATTATGTTTACATGCTGATTGTCGAGCTGCTTAACACTCCCGGGATGATAAGCGACCACGATCAACAATCCCGGGTACCGGTCAATGCCGGACAAGTCATGAACAATTGTTCAGCGGTTCACATCACAAGGACAGCAGCTTTGTTCATTTTTCCAGTGTGAACGCGCTGAGGAAATCTGAGGTGCATGTTTTTGGATCCACGCCACAAATCTCTATGCTATTTGTTATACTCATATTTGAACAAAGCAAACGTTTGAATATCAGGAAAAAATAAAGATAAGCTGCATGAGTTTTCGGTTTCGCCCAGGATCGCCTATGCTTCAGCCATCACCGCTTGTGCAGCAGGTCCCGTGCAGGGGTTGAGGTTTAAATGAGAAAATCTTGTCATTCACGAGAAACTATGGAGTTGCGGACACAGGGGCCTGCCCATGCCATGAATGTGCAGGACAACCCTCAAATGTATAAAAAGATGCTGAAAAAGTGGTTATTTGTGGTGGAGAGCTGCTTTTCGATGCTCAATCCACAATTCTCAATTGTTAAGTAATGTTTTTAGATAGTTAGTGGTTAACTCGTGAATATGTTGATGCCTTATAGTGACGGTTTAACCATCCCATAGGCAGCTACTCGAGGTCACTTTGATACTCCAACACCGGATGGTAATCTCACCAGGCTGAATCATATCGAGCCCTCTGCGTTTCAAATGATTTAGCCATTACCCGATGCTTCCAGTCACCATTAAATCGTAGGTAACCAGCTGGTTTCTACCATTGTTGTAACTGGGGTAGCTACTATAATGGGAATTGAAAGCATAGGGATAGTTGAATGGAAGAGTAGAAGCAATCGTCCACAATATGTCCGTGAATGGAGCTCAGCAAAATCGCCGGTCCTTTTCCAATCCGCCGAATGGAACCACGATCCTTGTAGATGTTTAGAGGTGTTTTGGACAGATTGCGTTGTCTACCAGGAAGGCTCTGGACATTTCAATGAATATCAAAGTTGTTTCGCGCTGTTGGATCGCATGTACTGTCGCTTGGACTTTGGGCAGGTGGATGTTATGTTCGATGCATGTTAACTTGTAGAACACGCTGCGGTTGTACCAGGCGGACAGGTGCCGCGCACCTGTTCAGAGCAATTTTGGCTGTGAAGATCATATCACAATACTTGGGACATCATTATCCTATTCCGCATTTAAACATAAAGCTGATGCTGTTGATATGTTAAGCTCGGCAGTTGATGGTATATCCCAGTTGCAACCATCCAACTGTCATGAGTGCATTGGCATCATGAACTTCAAATCATTATATCATATCCTCCATACTTGTCTTGACTAGTACGAATACTTTCCATTTTTATTTGGCTGGGGGAGTCAAACTTTTTTATTTTCCCAAATGTATTACCATTCGCGCACATTTTTCATGACGGGGTGGTTCAACCCCCAACCAGTAAAGGTTACAAACCCTCTATCCACTATCCTTTGAAATTCGATGAATTATTGATGATAAACCGTATTGGTTGCTATTACCCCTATAATTGATAGGATATAGGGATAGCCCCCTATGAACAACCAAATGATTGATGGCTATTACCCCCTATAAAAAACCCATTAAACAACCAAATGATTGATGGTTATTACCCCTATACAAAACTCATTAAAAAAAAAAAAACATAGAAAACCCATCAAAAACCCATTAAAAAACCCATAGAAAATCCATCAAAAACCCATTAAAAAACCCGTAGAAACATATTAGAAATCCATCTGTGGCCCTTCTCCATCATGGACCTCCAGGTGCTGCATGGCCGGCTGCCCTGGATCTCTTCGTACTGAGTCAGCGGAGCGGCGGGATGAACGATGTGGCGGCGGAGATGGCGATCCGCGCCTGCGAAAGATCTGAGAAGTTGGACTTGGTCTCGGAGCTGCTGCAGAAATTTCAAGAGCCTTGGCAGCGCTTGGGGGCTGTTGGGGGGATGAGCTGAGGCTGTTGGGTGGCCGGATGTAACCAGTGCCATCATTGCCATCACTTGAAAGCTGGGACAGAGTGTAGCAAGATTTTCCATGAATTTCCGGAGCTGGATGTGCCAACTTGGAAGCTTCGGAAATGGCTCTAAAAGACTGTGGGGGAGCCATTTCCACTTGGCACGCCAAGGATGATGCCTTGAAGAATTCATCTTGCAGTCTTGCAGCGCTTCGAGATCATCAAAAAGTCTAGGACAGCATGCAGAGTGCTGTTGCCACTCCCACTAGGTCATTGTTGGGCAGTGGGCACACATGAATACATGGGGATGGTCTCTCAGTGATTTGCAACAGCTACGGTGATGATACCGCAGAATAGTTAGATAGTTAGTTTGATACCCGAAAATCCATCAGTTTCTGTGGAAAACTGTCATCTGTTTGACAGGTAGGTCAGGCTCACGATGGGATATCATGGACCCCCCAAGTGATCCACCGGCTGCAACGATTTCCGGGGAAAGCACCTGGCTGAAGCGCTTGTTGAACGGTGTGGCGCGCCAGGTTTCTACGCCCTTCAGCCAAGAACAAGAAGCAGCGACTTGCACGCGATAGGTGGTCTGTAGAGATGGTGGTTTCTCAAGCCATAGGGTACCCAAAAAATGGCTGGTTTATTACTATAAATGACTATAAATGGATGATTTGGGGGGTACCCCTATTTTGAGAAACCACCAGATGGTTTTTCCCAAAGGATGGTGGTTTTCCCCAACGATTGGGTGAAATCATGGATTCGGATGGGTGACTTATCCATGCTTATCCCACAGTATCTCTAACGATTCCGAAGATATATCAGAATATATCAGATATGTTTTATTATTGGTCGGGAAATCCTAGACTCCAAGGTTTCCACAAATATTTTTTTTGTTCGTTGAGAAATCCGGGGTGCTCATGGGTGAAATTTTGTGGACATGCTCAGCATCCCGAGGCTTGAAAGAGCCCGCAAGTTCACAGTCATCCGGCTGTGGGTCAAAATCCCGTACCCCTGGTTCCCCATCATTAACCATTATTTTGCCTTATTATTGTTGGTTATTAACCCCCATTATTGGTTGATTAATATTGACCCATGGCCATCCGAGCAAACAGAAAACAACTTCTTAGGCAATGATGCAACTTGAGGTGGATCGTGATCCATCACATTAGGGATGTGTCAGGTAGTTGAGATTGCAATGGTGCAATGGTACAGGTTGCTACGGCGTTGAGATCACAACGGGGTGATCTATTTTCACCCCAGCTCATCCACCAGTGTTTCCCTTTGTGCCAGTCACCGATGCTTGTTTTCCCATGCTGCTTGGCCTGGTTTTGAAGATTATACCGAGCGGTTTTCAAGGATGGATGTCATCAGACTACAACACATGGAAAGCCGAGCAGAAGCACTACATGGACTACATGGGACACATGTGCCAGCTCCAATTGTAGGGACATGATCGGACATGTACAAATTTCTGGATTTTCACCATGTTGGCTCATGTTATTGTTGTACCTAATTGTTTAACATGTCTTTCGTCAGAGCCGACCACTAGGCCATGGTCAAAAGCATAATGATTATGTACCATTGATGCGGTTATGAACCACCTACTGATACTTGGAACTGACTATCACAACAGAAGACAATTTCCAACTCATTGTTGACTGACATTGTACATGCAAAAATGAACACATGCACATTCTTACATGCTTAAACGTGTTTCTGCATGTATTTGTTTACAGTATTTATCTAAGCTGTAGAACCATAAACTGTTTATACTTGTATGCTGAATATACCTACGTTTTGACAAAACCCATCCCTATTGTTGCTTCACTTGTTGCACATTTCGCAGCACCACCAAGGCCGGAGTTGGCGGATCCTGACTTTGATTTCGTGGGATGCTCCCAGCATTTCCTAGGGAAGGGTTGCCATGTTGGTTGAAACAGGGTGAAGAATGGCTGGGAAGGTCACATGTTGATAGAAATTGGTTGAATATATGGGAGGCTCATCAGTGGATTGATGGCCTTGGTGGCCACGATTCACTCATGGATGGCCTTGGTAGCCATGATTCGCTCATGGTATTTGTTGAATTTCTGGACTTCCGAGGTCTGAAAGCGTCAAGCCCATCCGATTCTCAACACTTTGCCTAACTGCAGGGGTTGGGTTCGACCAACAGTTGGCTGTTGTTCGACGCTCCAAAATTTTGAAATCACTCACTACCAACAAAGAATGTGGTTTGATCATATATAAGTTGAGCAGGGGAACAGACTTCCAAAGATTCCAAACTGGACAGCACTATCTCGTGTATATCTTCAGTACAGGAAGGACATGTACAGTTAGAACGTGGAAAGATAAGAATCCTGAAAAGCCAAACAGTCTTATATGATCATAGGGAACGATAAAACCTGCTTGTAACTCTGATTAACTCTGTCAACCAACCACTCGTTGTGGCTGAATAGTTGTTGAAATTGATGTCGGGACTAGTCAAACCTTGCTGAAAGATCCACCATTGGTAAGCATGCTTTAGCTATTAGAGATGGCAATCTTCAACTATGTGCCACTGAACACATACTTAGATCTTCCACACGGCTTCTTTTTGTTCCTTTTAGCTTAGGGTCGACAATTTGAACCCCCCCAAAATGAGGATCGCATGTGCCAAACAGGTTTCAGACCTTTCCTTTGGCCATATAATATTTTGATCTTAATAAGAACCACTGTTTAAAGACATCACCATCCGAAAAAACATCCGGAACCATGATCAACCAGCATCAGCCACGTGCTCTTCAGGTGCTTCCACTTGCCGAGCTTTCCGTGGGTCGAGCACGCACAGGTAGCCTCAGCACTAGTTCATGGCTTGATTGGTTGGTTAAGTTTGCCTAGTTGGTTGGTTGGAGTTTGTTGCTTAACCATGATGAACAACCGTCTGAACCAGATTGAAACGGGAAACAATTGAGCAACAATTGGCAACATTATTTAGTATTTGCAAGCTATTGTTGGGCATCGTTGATGTTACTGTGTTTGGAATAATGTCGGGTTTGGGCTGGTTATATAAGCACTACATGCCAACGATATTGGTCAACTACCCAGAAGACGGCGCCTGGCGGTGGTGGTCGGTTGATTTATGAGTTGGTTGACCCACTTGTGGTGGAATGTGAGTTGATGACAGTTGGTTGTTTCTCAAAACTGGGAACCTTCAAAAATCATTTACTAATAATCATTTTTAAGAATAAACCACCCATTTTTGGGGTACCCCTATGGATTGAGAAACCACGAATTCACACCTAGGATGAACCAATACAGCATCAGGTTCTGAAACCCTCCGCTGAACAGTGGATGCCAAACCGTTCGTAAGCTTGCAGAGTCACCAGCAACTCATCAGTGGCTACCGGTGCCAGCTTCAGCAGTGGCTGCAACATATGCCTTCCCGAAGCTAATGATTTCAGGCGCTGATCACCCCTCTCCCTTGGTAGAATATAACTGCTGCACCCCTGGTGACTCGCGCTGAGCACGCCCAGTTGAAGTGCCCGGTGGCACCATCCGTGGAGTCTTTGGGAAGTTCAAGCTGCCAGAGTCACTTGGACCGAGACCTGGGGAGTTTGGAGACCAGGTGCCATCCTTTGGTTGATGGGTAGGAATAATACATTGGGTGTATTCTGATAGAGTGGTGAGTATGGTTAAGAGAACCAACAGTAATGTTGTCTGATATTTAGGTTAATGAGAACCAGCAATCATAAACTGGTTGGTGGCTTCAAATGTTTGTTTGTTATTTTCAAGTTTTCGGGATGATGGCTTCTAAGTGGCTCGAGCATGTGTTTGGGATGGGGCAACTAAGCACCAATCGGGACGTAGGCGTAGCCGCTGAATGATGGTTTGGTGGATTTCCCTGGCAAAATTGGGTGTGATGATGGATTCGGATAGGGGTACCATGGGGTACCTATGGCTCCCACATATTTGGAGCTTCCAGATATCAAAGACCTCAAACCTGAGCTCGTGGACCTCGGATACCGAGAGTTCTTTCAAAGGGGTATGATTCTGTATGACTTACCAAGATAGTTTTGGTAAATGACCATCACAGCTTGGTGGTTTCGAACATTTTGAATTGTCCCGAAGGTTTTGTATTTTTCAGAGGTGTTGCAATGAGAAATCAGATGATATCTTCGTAAGTTATAGCCCTTTGAAGATGACCATGACTCCTCTTGGCTATACTCAAGAAGCATAGTTGAGGACAATCACTCAATGAAAATCGCTCAACCATGATCACTGATCACTCAAGGGTCTATGTTGTGTTCTGAATGGCAAGAATCAACTGGGATACCTACAAAACAATCCCATAGCTGGTATGGTTAGTTTTGCTAGAAGAATCACCAAATAGCTGGATTTTTTGGATGTTGACAGCTGGATATCCCCAATTCTCTGGGAAAGGTGAAAATAGATATCACACGTGGCCACGTCTCTTTGGGATGAAGGAAGGGCTGGGGGGGGAACAAATACTCACCAGGTTGGTGGTTTTAAACATTTCTTTTTTCCCCAGTAATTGTTAACAAATCGTTGGTTGACTACTATTTTACGGGGTTGAAACCACCAACCAGGCCATCAATTCTCATTATAGATACCCATCATCAACCTTCAGGGTGGCCACAGCCGATCATGGTCCGCATGAATCACCATGAAGAGACCACCACGGTCCCCCCATGTCGTGGTCGTTGGATCCCACTGTTGGCCTGGTGGCACGGAGTTGCACGTCGGGATCAACATTCAATCGAGCTGAAAATCATCATTGATCATAGATCTTAATAGATGAGGAATATCATTGTGCATAGATGTTTTAGCTATATAAACCATTCCAAATAGTAGATTTTCCCTGCAGTTATTTTATCAGAGTGTAGTATGAGTTCAGAATTTTGATTTTGACCGTCATCATTGTAGATAAACTTGATTGGCTATATCGTGAAAAATTGTTTTTTGTGATGATCCCTATGCATGATTTTTCTTTGACCCGCGCATTTCAAGCATTTTGGTACCGTCATAGGCTGCCTTCTGCTATTGAAATAGCCCACGGCCCATACGCAGCATGGTTTGCCGACCAGATGATGGTGTTGATACTCAGGGGTTTGATAGTCAACCATCACGAGTCTGGTAGAAACCGGCATCCTTTTCGTGATATCAATTGACGGTTCGGCCCTAGGATTCCCCGGGCATCCCGACATCCCTTCATGCAGCCAAGACACCGATGTGTATATTCATATGGCATTTACAATAGATTCTTGGCTTTCGTCATGGGTGATGGATCTGAATGTGACATCATTGAAAACGAACATATGAGTCATTATGAGTCGGAAGTCCGTTTCAACAAGAGCATCTTTTTTGGTTGTATTCTGTTTTTTTGAATGCTGCAGAGCATAAAACCCTGTAAGGGTCGTCGATTTTCAAAGACTGTTTTCCAAACATGTTGTTGCCACGTGTAAAAACCCCTGCGTTCCCCATGCAAAATGAATTGTGCTTCAAACACCTTGGTTTTTGTGGGTCAAAAATGCATGCGCACGCCCATCTCCGACGCTGACAGTCAGCCTTTTTTTCTTCTTTCGTGGGCCCTATACATCCCATAAAGGTTTTTGAAAGGCATCCTTTTGGGGACACCAAGCCTGAGCTAGCTCTTTTGTCTGTGCAGCGCCAGTGCGCGGAGAACTCTGACAAGTCCGAAGCAAGTAAACACGAACGTTATTAGGTGGCCCTGTGATACGATGACAACTTCTCTGAAACGATGATAACTTCTCTGAAATGTAGCCGTGCAAGCAACATGTGCACTTCGTTCCGGAGCAAGTAAACACGAACGTTATTAGGTGGCCCTGTGATACGATGACAACTTCTCTGAAACGATGACAACTTCTCTGAAATGTAGCCGTGCAAACAACATGTGCACTTCGTTCCGGAGCAAGTAAACACGAACGTTATTACGTGGCCCTGTGATACGATGACAATTTCTCTGAAACGATGACAACTTCTCTGAAACGTAGCTGTGCAAGCAACATTGGCACTTCGTTCCCAAGCAACATTGGCATGTCATCAAGACCAGACACATGAAGCACCATGCTGAGGTCAGCAAATCGAGGTTGCCAGCTCGCCCAAGGTGCACGTCCAGCAGCCACAAGAAGCCATGCCAACGACAACAACAAACGAACAACGAGGTCTATCCGGTCCATGACCGGAGACGAAAAACAGCTTTGAGCAGAAAGACGAACGTAACACCTGCAGTTTTGGCTCGGCTGGAAGGTCAATCGATATCAAACCTGTTTCTCTTAACCAGCAACCATCATCCAACCATTTTCCTGTAAATCTGGTCCTGTGTGCTGGTTAAGGGTCCCCTTGACGGGCTGACTATGCACTGCGATCAGGAAGGGCTTCTGCAGCACCTACGAGAGCCTCGGCAGTGATGAAGAGCGAAGTTGTGAAGGATACACTCAGTAGGTTGTAGCCTCAACAGGTTTCAAAAGTTTCGATACCAAACAATACATACCGATAGAATAGATGTTAATGTGATAGTCTATGAGTCTGTGAGAATATATTTGATAGCATTCTCTATCACAAGAACATTACATTTGCATGGTCTATTCGTATCCAACAGGTCCAATACATAAAATAATATTTTTCCATATCAATAGGCCATACAAATCATACAATATGATGCATTATGTGCCAGAACATATGGTCATAGAGTAGAAGAGATCGGGTTTGACGTATGACATTTATAGTTGTGTGGTACATATTTTTAGATTACGGGGTGAACCATCGCAGTAGCCAGCTCTTGGCTCGGCCATGGATGTTTCACTGTTTGGCCATGAAATCATTGACTGCGAGATTCTAGGAGGAATACCCAATAGCAAGAAATATGATACATTATAGCTGGTAGATGGAATGATGTTGTGTCAGTCGACCATTTTAGAACATTAGACTGGGTGGTTTTCTGTGGACTAGCAAGTGGGTAAGCCCAATTTTTGTTTGTACCACCACTTCCTACTACCTGCCATCCCATCCTGGCCATGCATACACCCCTCATCACCCCAATCTCCTGGAGATTCACTACAACAAAATTGTTTGGTAAAATGTATTACCATTACCTACGACTTCACCGTTTGGGTATGGCTCATACTTGGCGACCCCAGAAAATACATAAAAATCCCTGATTCTCGACTAAGCACAACGGCTCTTTTGTGGTCCCAAATGGATTTCGTTTTTGAACAACCGTGAATTAGTATAGTAATGTAATTGATCATTATTTCCGCCCTTGACCTTCATTAAGCCGTCATTCAACCTCTCCGGGCATGTGTTTGTCCAACATTCAACAATGACCATTGCTGTTATTTCTCTACCATGGTCAACCGCATTGTTTGTTTGCAATCATGCGTAATTAAGCATTATTGACGAGGATTGCGTATGATTGACCATTATGTGAACATTTAACCAACAATTATATAGTCATCATTTGACCATGCTAGACCATAGTTTGCCATCATTGGCCATCAGTTAGCCGTCATTTAACCATCAATTCAGCGTTCACCCGTAATTAGCAATTAACCAACTACTACAACCACTACTCACCACTACTAAGCGCTGCTAACCGCTACTAACCGCTACTAACCACGACTAACTAAGCACTGCCAATCACTACTAAGCACTACTAACCACTACTAACCATCAATTCACCGTGACACGTATCAACCACCAATTAACCAGTCATTGATAATTGGCTGTGGGTCAAAACCCTGGACCCTGGTTCCCCTATCATTAGCCATTGTTTTCCCTTATTATTGTTGGTCATTATAACCATGAAATTGGTTGGTTAATATTGACCCACAGCCAATTCATCGATTCCCCGTGACAGGTATCAACCACCAATTAACCCCAGTCATTGATAATTGATTAACGGCTACGAAACATTTTTTGATGATTCGCTCTCGTTTGCCCTGTCCAGCCCTGGCGGCGATGAGGCCGTTGACGAACTTCTCAGGACGCGAGGCGAATAAATCATCCAGGCTGTTGAAGAAACAAACAACGAGGGCAGAACCACCGAAAACCCATCAATTTATGTGGTCGATGCTGAATGATGGTGAAATGATGTTTCAGTCATGGATGAATGATGATTGAATGGCGCTGGAATGATGGCTAGATGGTGGTTTAGTTATGATTAGATGATGGATGAATGAGGGTTGAGTCACGGCTAGACGGTGAGTAGGGATGGTCAAATGGTGGTTCGGCGATGGCTAAATAATGGTTGAATGATGCTTAATCGATGGCTATATTATCAACAAGATGGCCAAGTGTGGATGAATGCAGCACTATTAATCTGGGGTTGAGGATGGTTGACAACGGGTGCTAGCACAAGATTTTCAGCACCACGTGCGGGGTAGAAAAGTGTCGGCAATGACGAGTTGACCATGATGGGTAATGAGCTGGTCAATAGAGGATCATATCAGCCATCCTACCCTATGATTCCAGTTACCTTTATTGAGTATGGTTACAGTAGGTAACCAACCCCTAACAACAATAGTAGAAACCAGCTGGTTACCTACTACGATGGTAACTGGAAGGGTAGGGATGAGCAACAAGTTCAGCTAAAGTACATCGTGAGTAAACTCTGCTAGTATGCTGCTCATACACCTCGCAAACCAATGTGAAAGAGTGACTGGTTGGCAACTTGTTCACCCAACAAAAGGTTTCAATCAAGGCAACAAGAGGAGCCAGTCAACGATACATGCCAGCAAACTAGAATCAAGATGGCTTAGCACAGTGCGAAGTCCACATAAAACAATCCTGCTAAGTAGATCTAAATCTAAATAGAGAATACTGCAAGATATGAGTCTATTGGCCACTACGTTCTGGATGTTCCAGGTGAGTCCAAAGGTGTAACTGTATGATACAAGTTGTACTCAACCACTTGGGATATTTTTGCGGGTCATGTCAGAAACTACTTCTCAACAGTTGATAGTTGCATTCTCACAGCTGCTGATTGCCAGAGGAGCATCCTGCGGAGTAGTTTGCAGCCATGGTGATATCAACTACCTATATGGGTGGTTTTCAAAATAGAGATACCCCCAAATCATCCAATTTCAATCAACCCCATCCATTCTGGGGGTTCCCTATTTTGAGAGACCACCAAAAACCACAGCATTTGGCTTATGAGATAGTCAACATTTAGCCATTAGAACCTGCGTGTTTTGCCGGTTGGATGCCAAACCAAGCGCTGTAAACAGGTGTTCTGGCGATCGCCCCTCAGCCGTCCAGCAGCGAATGTGGAGTGTGTCAAGGCGGACGGTGAAGGAAGGGGAGGTTCTGACTCACCGGCAAACAGTACATGTACAACGTGGTGTCTTAACATTACGAACCCCCCAAAATGGTTGGTTCATTTCTTATTTCAAAGCATGCTAAATGGCTTACATGGGATGATTTATGGGTACCCTCCTTTTTTAGAAACTCCCATTTATACAGAGAGAGAGAGAGTATGACGTAGACATGTATGAGATAATGTCGGTATATTTTGAACCATCTATTTCTTTGCATCCTGGTGATTGATGTGCAATTATGTGTGTGCGTGTGTCTATGCATAGGTAGAATGCGGCAAGTTATCTTCTGGATCGGTCATGACGACTTCCAGCATCGTTGCAAAGAGCTCTGGCACATTTGCCACCAGGCTTGACACCTTTGTTTTAACTCAGTACCCCAAAAGGAATTATAAGGGCTATGTCAAGCAGATTCGACCTCTCGCAGTTTGATGTTTCTTTGTGCATATAGTCATGTAGCTACCATGTTGAATGATTGAGGAGTCCAATTTTATTGACCCAGAGTCATGTCTCTAAATCTTCAGCTTGATCTACACAAACTTGTTTGTAGCAGTACGGTAATCCCCTGAAGATGCGCTTTCAAGTATGTAATAGCAATGTTGCCTTAATTTGAGCACCGCTGATAACATATTGGACTTTCCACAAATAGCTTCGCTCAAATCTGGTACTTTCCCGTATAGACATGGTTTGTTTTGGAATGCATGCTGGCAGCCCGATGGACAAACCGCCGAGTTAAAATGTTTACTGTATTTTTTTTCAATAAGTTGGGAGAATTCTGTAATCGCTCGGGTTTACTTTCTTAATGGAGTGCGGTCTCTTTCGGGGATGAAAGGTATTGTGTGTAAATCTCGCTTGCAGCATCTCACAACCATCCACACCTAAATGGAAAGTGCAACGAACTTGGTTGAGGCAAGTAGACTAGTTGACACTTGTTATAGCTTGCTTCCCTTTGCGTATCACACAAGTAACCTTGGTTATATCCACCTACGCTTCAAATCGTGTCAGGGGCAAATGGTCCTAGAACCACGGCACGTTGGCGTTGCCGCCGGGGAACCAGCCAAGGGGAGTCATGTCATGATACCTGCAGGCAACGATAGGTATAATGGTGCGTTTTTGACGCTTCCTTTTTGCTATTTGGGTACATTGAACACCACGTTGGATGCTATCAAGTTTGCATCAATTTGTGAGACGGATTTGTTTTGATCATCAGGCTGAAGGGCTTACGTTTCGACCTTTGGGTATAGTTTCACATGATTGTGTTGCACATTATCCAGAGAGAGAGAGAGCGAGAGAGAGCGAGAGAGACAGAGCAAGAAAGAGTCGGGCACATTTGATTCTGACTGTGTACCCTGTGGATGGAGTGGTTCCCTGCTACCAGCGTCATGTTGGGAATTGATAACACCATGTATGGAAATACCAACATAACAAATATATACAAATATACTAACAACCAATCATTGCTTTACTTACGTTAAGAATCTAGTCATCACCAACTCACCACCCACATACTCCTTCTGCGTACCAGTCACCCCATGGTATGGTATGCCGGACTCCATCAGGTAACTTTGTTGCAAGCACCAACAACGAGCGTCATCATCCGCACCATTCGAATAAGGCGTTGGGTGGGAGTCGCGGGAGAGTTGATCAGGTGTGGACTATGAGTTTCATTCTGAGTTACCTCAAATTGGTTGGGAGTTATAGGGGATTATCAGTGGTCAACAATCGGGGATGATAAGAAACCATCATGGTTGAACAACTACTAGTTGGCGGATTTCAAGATGTTTGATGTTCCCCAAGGCCTTTGGAATCGTTGGTTGGCGATTTGTTTGCAGAGTTGAGTTGAATCTGCCGACCAGCTAAATATATGAAACTTAGAATATAGACTGCAATGGGATGGGAGATCACCTGTTTTTTCCAGTTTGTGAGGTCAGGGGCTTGAGAATTTGGGTGTCCTCTCTGGGTTCTCAATGGTTTTCACATAGCTTGTTGTTGTCGTCATCTTCAAGCTCCCCAGACAGCTTATTGGTCACATAGCTTCAAATTCCTCATCTTCATCCTTATCGTCGTCATCCTCGTCGTTTTCCTTACTACATATTTTCTAAATCTGTAGTGATCCTTTAGATTGGCGCGGTGAAAAACAAAGCACAACTGTCACTTCAAACTGTTCGGAGACGGTCAATTTGTTTGCATAGCTGGTTGGTTGAACAAAATCACAACCTTACATGACCTTTGTCAACGAGTGGTTTATTGCTATAGATCTACTTTGATCAACCATCTAGGAATCTAGGTAGTACAGAAGCAATGGATACATCCACGACTGGGGATGGTCATTTTTGTTCGATGACCAGATGGCCATCCCCGACGCATTTGCCAGGTCAGATAAGGCACAGAAGTCGTCTGCCTCCCATCGTCGGCTGCAGTCCTTTGACCGGCAGCGTTCGGAGGTGGTACGATGTCCTGGTTCATAGGCGGTGCTGTTGTAACCCTGGAGATGCTTGGGGAGGCGCTGATGGCAGCGCTTATTTGTTAGTGGCATTACTTTGGAAGAGTACGCGCTAATGATGCTTGACACTTTCAAATCGGTCTTATTTGCTGTATTTGAAGTCAGACAGCAGCTTCTTCTTTGTTTTAAATTATTGACCTCAGTTTGTTGGTTAACCACCATTACCATTGGTTTTATCGCATCGTTCACTGTTGCCGTGGATATCATCCGTGGTGGATCGTGAGGCTTTAATTACGGGGTCATTGTACTCCAATCGCCATAGGATTAGTGAGTATGGGTCAGCTGTTCTATGACGTTCAAGGCCCACCACTACATTCTCCGAATTATAGATGTCTATTAATCATGGAACTCACTACATAATACCATCTAATACCTACTCATGATTGATTTTACAATGTCAACAATCATTTGATTAATCCATTATCAACCACCCCCGGGCAATTTTTTCAGGCGATGATCTCAGGATGCATAGCAATTCTCCGAGCACATCACCAAAGCATGATATTTCCTAGCACTGCGTGGTAGATCTCCTTTGCTAGAAGTGTCCGGTGGCAGGTTAACGCTTCTCACCCTTGTCAAGCGGTATGGTCTTGAAAACGACCAAAAACAGTTGGTTTATGCCTAAAAATGATTACTGACTACGATTGGATGTCTTTGGGGTCCCCTATTTTGAGTATCATATATGATGCTTTTGAACCTGGAGGGGGCAATAGTGAGTCCATGAACTGGGAGTCCAAGATACTCTTCAGAGTAATGAAACCCTACCGGTAGCAACGCACCCGTGGGACAGACCGAGTTGTGCCACGGCCTTTTTGGCAACATAGCAATTGTCTTTCCATCGTTCCAGTCCGCTTGGGTATCCCAGCTACAGATTTGGGTAGTTCAGCAGCTGCTACTTGCTTGAAGTCACGCTGGTGGTTTCCCTGTTGATCAGAGCGAACTATGGATGGTAAAACAGAAAAACGCGAGTGTGTTCTATTTACAAGTGCAGGAGTTTCATTCTTAGCCATTCTCGCAATCATTTCTCATGAGAGTCTCTGTCAAATTCTATATAGGTTGATTCAGACCCAAAAGTGGCCACATTTGACGACCATCAGTGAAGTAGGAAAGCACCAGGTCCTTCTTGAATGATCCTGCCGTGATTGGTTATGATAGCTGCTTCAGCAACAGCAGAAACACCAAGCACAACCACCACCACCCCTTGGTTAGGCAATGGTTCCGCCCCTCAGCCAAGGCATGAGGACAGAATGGAGGCCACGGGTCAGGGGACCCTCCAAAGTCGTTGGTTTCTATGTATGATGCAGCCCTGCGCACCCTCCCCAATGGTCATGGTACTGGGGATGAAGGGGAGATCATTGTTGTTCAAGATTGATTTTAGTGGAGGATGCTTTCCCCAACCCCCTCCTGTGGGAGTGGGTGGGGGACATTGGTGGCCCGCAGGGGCAGCCTACAATCCCGTTTGGGACCCTCAGGGGAATGTTTGCGAGTGTTTGTGCACTTTCGCGCAGCATTTTGGGCTAATTGAACCGCAGAAGGAAACACTGCAGTGATTTGCGTACACCAGGACGTGGGATGCTGAGTGGCTGCCGATTTCGAAGCTGATCAGGTGACCGTGACATTATCCAGTTGGACCTCGGAACTGCAACTCATCCACAATATCCTCAGTCATTAGGTGGCATGAGCGACTGGTTTCCGAAGAGACCGGGCGTTGAGGGGCACGTAAATGTTCAATTCCAAAGGCTTGAAAATACAGTAATTTACAGTGTTTTATGCTTATCATGCCCCTAAACACACAGTAAAACGCATATTTTTGATGAAAAACATCTGTGGGAAACATAAAATGATGCATTTAGCAAGGAAATATATATATATATATACATCTCTCTGTGTGTGAGTGTGTAGTCATGAGCATACATTACAAGTACAATTTACATGTAAGCAAAGCAATCTTACAACTAAGAAGAAATTGTAGCACAGTACCTGCACCATAGTACCATGAACACAGTAACTGCAGCACCAGAACTGCAGCAAGGGAATTGTAAGATTTTTTTAGTTTACAAGAAATTAGAAAGACTGTAGGCAAGGCAATCTTCCAACTAAAACTGGAAAAATGTAGCACAACAATTGCAGCACAGGGCCTGCAAGAAATCTTTAGGTTGCAAAAATATGTAGGCAAAGCAATTTGACAACTGAAACAGAATTCTGCAGCACAACAATTACAGCACAGGAACTGCACCGCAGTACCCGAAGCACATTAACTGCAGCACAGGAACTGCAAGATTTTTTTGGGTTTTAAAAAAATGTAGGCAAAACAAAAAATTGTAGGCAAAGCAAATTTACAGTCAAAAAAACCTGTGGCACAGTAACTGCCACTGCAGCACAGGAACTGCAGAACAAAAACTGCAAGAAAACTTTAGCTTGCAAGAAAGACTGTGAGCAAAGTACTCTTACAACTGAAACAGAAAAACTGCAGCACAACAATTGCAGCACACGAACTGCCACACAGTTCCTGAAGCACATTAACTGCGGCACAGGATCTGGAAGAAAATTTGGGCTTACAAGAATTTTTTTAAGTAAACCAATCTTACAACTGACACAAAAAAACCGGCGCGCAGAAACTGCACCACAGTACCTGCGCCACAGCCATTGGAGCACAGGAACTGCAAAACAAAAATTGCAGACAACAGAAGGAGCAAAGCAATCTTCGGCAAAGAAAGTTTTCAAGGAAGGAGGAGCAGCAACAAAGCAACACTTACTAAGGGGAGGGGGGGCTGGCAACTTTGGGTGAGGGCCATGAGGAGCATAAACCCTTGTAAAATACAGTGTTTTCAAGCCTTTTGACCTTAAAAATTACATCCCCCTCAATGCCCCTTCTGTTTCCGAACGGGTTCAAAACCATGTTCCAGAGAAGCAGAAATAAAATCGCCCATTCGGACCAGTTTAAGGAAGCGAAGGATCTCTACCACTCCGAAATCAATATGACTTTTCGCTTCTGGAGCTTTCCAGAAATTTAATTTCCCATTCGGGTTCAAAATCTCTCTCTCCAGAATCCAAATTTAACTAGCATATTCAGCTTCTCCCGCTGGTTTAGCTCATCGGCTGGAATGGTTGGATCCTTGGCTTCCCAAACTCTGCGCGCTTCGGTTCCATTCGGGGGAAGCTGCCAGGAGCTGCAACAACAGCTATGGCAGGCACATTGTCATTAACGCAACCCTAAACCCTTTCCGGAGACCCATTCTCATTAACGACAACAGCCATGGCAGGCCATTTAATGAATGCCGCTGCGACGCCCCAATCACAAATATCCTTGCAATAGCGGACGGACGCGTCGAGCAAGCTTCCACGTATGACCCTGCATGGACTGTGCCCTGGTGGTTGCGCTTTGCTATGAAGTTACGACACGCTTCGACAACGCTTGATATGATTTTGTCCTGCGGTGGTTTTGTCATGCCCCTGCAATGTTTGAATGTCTCTGTGATGTCTGATCCTGTAACGTCAGGTGCCTGGCGCCAGCCCGGAGTGGTGGCAACAGAGGGCGGTCGACACCTTCAAAGGTGGGCAAAGAAACAACCCCTATCTACTTCTTCCTAACTTTGGCTTTGTTGGCCGCGGCAGGTTGGTGGGTCCAGGCTGCAAAGGCGCACGGGCAGCAGCACCTCCTCAACGTGCAACCCAAGAACGCCGACGCCGCCAAAGTGGTCGTCGGGCCCCCCGCACATTTGTGCGTCGCCGAATTTTTTCGCGCAGCCGCATCCGAGGCCAAGGCCCTGGCGTACCCAAAGGGCGAGTGGCCCAAGGGCTTCAAGCACCTCGTGCGCAAGCTCTTTGCCGCGAAGCAGGCGGCGCGGTACAAACTTTCGTTCACGGGGGGCATACCAAAACCTCACCGCGCAGCATCGCGCAGCCAGGCAGAGGTGCAGAGGAGGGTGGACCGCAAACGGGCCGAGCGCCAGGCACAACAGGTCGGACAGAAGCAAACGACGGCAACCAAGCTTTCCCATTCGCCGGCTCTTGCAGGCAGAGCTCTCCTACCGTGTTCTGGAGTGGGTGGAGGGGGAAGCCGAGCTCGACCGTGGCGGGCCCAGACGGGAAACAGATGGCGCCGATGATAGTCACAAACGTGACGGCGCACGCTCTGAGCCACCCAGCACCAGGCCAGTGGAAGTGGTCCGTGGACATTTGGTCCATCTTCGGCGGAAGCCCCACCCAGAAGCTCCAGCTGGGCGACTTCCTTGCCGACATTGCAGCGGCCTTAGCCAGGAAACAGGGCACCGACTTTTCGACAGTTTCTTCCGTTGGCGCCCAGGCCAATGGTCTGAAAGTGCGGGAGGAGGCGGTGCACCAGCACAAAGACCGCATCCAAGGATTGCCATTGGCTCAGCGCAGCCCATCGTAGACGTATCGATTGGGCACCTGAGGTCTCGCGCCCGGCCTGCCACACCTGGAGAGCTGCGAGAAGAGCTGCGGAGTGACAAATGGCCCGTTCCTTCAAATTGATGCAAAAGCTGATAGCGGGTGCTTTTTTCGCAGTTTGAACATGGGCAGTCCTTGGCCGATGCGCGGCCGCATCGCTTGCGCGACAGTGATGAGCAGTCTTTGCGTTTGAGACGGACATGGCTGGCTACCGCGAAAGATACGTGCAAGGGTTGCCCAATCATGATGATCTGACTCTTGCGGGCTTTGTGGCGCGGGATCTTCTTGACGACTCATCCTGGCACAAGCAACATGCATGGGCATCCTTTCACAACTGCATGCTGCAGCCAAACCGATTTGGTTTTTTCATTATGTGCTGCTACTGCAAGCATTTGTGTGAGCCCGCTGCCCAAGCGCGTCTGTCGCCTCGCAGATGATGCTTTGCAGATCAGTTGGGAGGAGAAGCCCAGTGGTGACATCAATTTGCTGATGTTTAGAGTGGGGGGAGTGAAAGTTGTGTCGCTTTCCCCGGAACTTAAAATAATTTTCTGGCTCAAAAAATTTTGCTCAACAATTTTCCGTTCAAACGGTTTCAATAAAAACAATAGGTTCAAGTCTCGGCTGCTGCCAAGACAGTGGCGGTCTGGATTTGGAAATTCGGCTCAAGTTTTGGTTGGGCGCGTGCCTGGCTTAAAACCAGACCAGCACGACAAAAATTGGCAACCTCCTGGTTGCCACGCTGCACAGAATGCTTTTCAATGTCAATTTGATACCCTCAAATTTTGTGAATGTTTTTGATGGCATGTTTTGATATATAATCTGATTCACGCATTTGGGTGAGCGGCGTTACCCTGACAAGTTGCGATTGTTTTATTTGCGCGTTTTTTTATTATGTTTGAACTGGCTGCGCTTCAAACAGCAAGAGCCATAGTCTCGTTGACAAACAATATTGGGAAAGACGCGGCACTGCTGACACATTGGCCGCGCCACACTGTTAGAAATTGTTCACGCATAGCAACCCACGTACTAAGGAGATGGGGATAATATGTTCAGCGCATGAGTTGCACGTACGGGTCGACGGGGGGGGGGTCTCTGCGCAAAGGTCAAACTGAGATTTGTTTCTGCTACTGCGCAAGGGCTAAGCCCACAATAACGGCAGGTGGTAGCCTGCTGCTGTAGCTCTGCGCTGGTTTTGTTCAAAAGCCAGCGGGGGCGGTTGTAGCCGGGCAACCGCAATGGCTGAACCCGCTGCTGTGACAGCTGGTGCATGGTGGCCTGCTGAAATAACTTTGCTCTGGTGTTGGCCTGCTGCTGTAGATCTGCCATGGTTCGTGCACTTTTGCGTTAGCCGTGAGTTGCTGTGGAAATGTTTCCGGAGGGCTTGACACGTTGGCGGAGCATTTGTGGGCCAGCATTTTGCAGGCGGGCAAGGGCAACGGCTGAACCCGCTATAGCAGCTTGGTGGCCTGCTGCTGTAACTTTGCGTTGGTGTTAGCCTGCGGCTGTGGCTCTGCCATAGTTTGCGCGCTTTCGATTTAGCGGTGGGTTGCCTTGGAAGGCTGGCGCAAGCGTTTGTAGCCGGGCAAACGCAAAGGTTGAACCCGCTGTAATGGTCTTTGGCCGTAGCTCTTCCTGTGGTCGTGGTCTGTGTTGTGCTTTGGGCTAATGCTCAAAACTGGCAGCCTGTGCAAGCACTACTATAGAGGGGGGGGGCGTCGGAACCATACCGGTGGGGGGTGTTGGAGGCACGGCGCCGGGATCACATAATAAGACTATCATTGGATGATTTAGGGGTTCCACTTGCAGAAACACCCCCATGTTCGTTGGTGAGTTACATGTAAAATGACTTTAGGCCAATATTACCACCAAAACAAGAAAATAATGATCACCAATACAATGGAGGCACACCAGGGTACAGGCTATTGACCCACAGCCATATGTAGTTATGCGAAGCCAATGCCCAGGCACACCAGCATGGAACTTCAAACATAGGACGCCGCAGATGGCTTATATAATGGATCATGCCCATTGAGGTGTTATGGAGGAAATGGTGATATGTCCACATGGTTTCTGTACCGTATTAACAACCCATTGACTATTGAGGGCGCTGAATTGCACAGATGAATCTTCTGTTTTGATCTGGAAGCTACCGATAACCTCGAAATGCACCATCGCTGAACATACCAGTGCCCAAAAATGCCACTATTAGTGGACGCTTTGCGTTCCTGAAATGATCATTAATTTTTTTACTGGGGCCTGTCCATACTTGATGTAGCTCGCATAGTTGGTGGCCGTCCTACGAACATTTACCATGGTTGGATGCTTGGAGGTCACTTTTGGACAAGCTAAGGTGTCCGAATTCTGAGGTTTCTCCACCCTGCTTTGCAGAGAAACGTGCAGAATTATGCCGATGTATCCAGAACCAAATGCCGCGAAATTCTGGAAATATTGGTCAAAAAAACAAAATACCATCATTAAGGGTCAAAGAGCGCAAAAATGCGTGTGAGCTCAATGAGCATCCAGGAATTCATTGCAGTTTCCATTCAGAAAAGGTAGTTGGACGTGTAATTCCCACTTTGCAAGTGGCTGCTACCCATGGTTTTAGGGGTTACAGTCCCACATTTTAAGGCGATTCCGCATGGTGTCGTCCAAACATGGTGCGCCCCCAAGTTACTTGTGGTTTCCATCTTAATCATGGCTACAGCTGGATGGCTTGGTACCACCATGGCCATGGTTCCGCCAGGTGCAGTCGCAGCACTTGGCTGCCATGGTCGCAAAGCCTCGACCCTGGCAGGCGAGATGTAGGGGAAGATCTGAGCTCAGGAATTGCCCTGGAGTTGCTACTTTTGCTGGCTCATGATGATTGGTTGACGAGCTGCCATGATTTTTTTAATATTTTTTTCTTTTGGTTTATGGTGCTCATGGCCGATACTGCGCGACAATAGTGACAGGGGAGTGCCAAGATTGTCATTGACAAGTGATGATCCCCTTCGAATTGGCATGGTTGATCCGTGGTGGGGCGCTGTCGCTGGTTGACTGCGGAATATCATCCTTAAACTTTGGGAAACTGCTCAATCAAGCTGAGTTGAACTAGGCTGTTCATCTAGCCAGCGTTTCATTGATGTTGTTTTCGGGAATTGTTTGTTTTCAAATCAGTTGCCCAGTCTTGTGTGGATGTACTACGTACATGATATTGGTGCGTATATAGACTTGCAGTACATATGTTTATGTGTTTACGAAATATATTGTATCCTTCACATACATATATAATTACACACGCTGTGGTGGGTATGTTGTGGTTTACTGTGCCATCACATCGTCATTGCAAGTTGGCTCACACTGATTCATGCCCTTGATTATTATGTGAACGGTTCACTGGGTGATCACATCAAGACCTTTCAGGACAAAATTTGTTGATGACACTCTCCATGACTTGTTCTCATCCGTTATCCTATGACCTTGGAATACCTATTTGAAACTGGCAACATTCATAGCTGCCAGCTGCATCCCAAGCATCAGGAGGGAAACACCTAGCAAAGCTCGGCGATCTTCCGACGTGTTCACTGAAGAAATCCTGCACCACGTGCGGAATGGATGTCTTACCATAGCGCCATACAAGTGACCAATGCGCTATGGACGTGTCCACAACATAATCATGATGGTCTTCAGGAGGTCCAATGCTGTCGTTTTTGTCGTTCCCAGTGTTCGCTCTCACCTAGGCCTGAATTGACCTTAAATAGCCTCTATACTTGAGCTATGGCTGCCAAAAATGTCCACCATCACAATGTAAGGGGCTTCCCACTCTGAACAAGAGGAACTTCTGCGCACTGTTTCGTCCACGATTGGCAGCCTCACTTTGAGAAATCTCCACTTCTCTTGGGGGAACTGCTGCTTCTGGACGGAAGTGGAAGGGTTTCGCATCTTGCCTTGAAAGTCTGTGTGGATTGGTTGGTTGGTTGATTTGAATATTATGACATGTCATGTCTACCTGTACATGTGCTCGAATGTGTTTCTTACATTTCCAACCGGGGGACCCCTTGCCAGAGGGGTCCACAGATGGCTGTCACATCCCCTGTCGCACAGGAAGAAATGAAGAGTTGGGCACAGAGGGTCCGCTGCAGCCTTCGCTCTCGAGAGTGTGGTTGCAGCGCAGTTACCATGTATAGGATGTGCAAAACCCAGCCATTGCATAGTAGGAGATCTTTGTTTACCTTGGAAAAAATGCAAAAAATAGAACTAATGAAGGGGTAGTCTCAGCTGGCCCCTCTTACCTTGGGATGGGATCCGTACTCAGTGAGGTTAACCACGGTGGGATGATGTGCACGAGTATTTCACCCTGGTTATCCCATTGCAAAGTATTGATTACCCATTGTGAGCGGTTGGATGCTGACAGTACGCGTGAGCTGACTATACACGTGAGCTGACTATACGCGTCAGCTGACTCTTTGTATCACCTGGTTTCGCTGGAACATCAGCACAAAATCGGAAAATAATAAATGTTAACGCTAAACCAGTGTTAATCATATCAATGAACTATCATGCAGTATGAGACCGCAGCAACAATAACCAAACTGTCTCTGGATATTTTTTCCACATCTCTGCACTGCTTCCTTTGTCTACCCAGCGTTGAAGTATCAGAAGAAACAGCTGGATTGGTTCATCCAGATATAAATCCCTCATAATCCCTCTCCCTTTTGCTAAGGTTGGCGCGAGAGCCTACCGTAACAAACCAGTCTGAAGGAAGCCAACAGCTAATTCTGGTGATGATATGATAGCATGGTGGTTTACAAATACGATTCTGCCATTATCATGTTTGTTTCCCAGAATATAATTGCGGCTATTCATCAAACTAAGCGCATACGGATTGTCCTCAAGCTACCGACCTACAGCGCTTGCTTGCAATACCAGCAAAGACCTGTTCATAAAGACTCTGCAAGCTGAAAAAATGCTTACAACAATGCGCACCTTGCCAGCGACTTTGGTTGTTATAGAGAACTGGTTGCTGAAGAGTTGTTTAGGTGACATTGTGTTCAATAGAACATTAATTTGGAGTGCCGACAGACCCATTGTCGGTTTTTGTTCCTCATAGTTAACAATTATAAATTATAAACCATTACGATTCAACCAATACTAACAACTATAAATCACTATCTAGTTATTAACCACTATTACTAACCCATTATTGTCGATTATCATCCCCATACTCAATCAACCATTCTTAACCACTATAAACCCTTATGATTCATGAGTAGCCACTCTAAATCACCTCCAACTTAGTTTGATCAGTTAGTATCATTCATTATTCTTGGTTATAATTTACCTATGATTCCTATGATTATCGACTATGGTTGGTTACCATCCCCCATAGTTGATCCCCCATCGATGTTGGCTCGCCCCGCCCCCCAACTGCGCCCGCAGGTGGCGGTAGCCTTTGGTGCTGGAGGTCTGTCGGGACTTCTGGGCTTGGCAGGGACCCCAGGTGGAGAGCTGGTGGAGACTCCAGATGGGTGGGCCCGGGGGGTTGGGCCGCCGTAGGGGGTTGGGATGGGGGTTGGTGAGGATGGAATTCCCAAGCCCATGCCGTCAGGATATTCCCTGCAGTTGGTCTTTCTGCCAAGAGGATGAAATTCTCCAAAGTGGATTGAATTCGATTGAACGAACTGGCAGAGAGAGTTAGTGAGGGATTTGGCCATTGTTGGATGGCGGCCCTGCGAAAAAGTGTTGCACTAACCGGATGTGCAACACATTGTGTGGGTCATCCAATGGTGTGACTACGAATGTTGGTAGGTGATTAATGTGTGCGCTTCCAAACTTTGGGGAGACATAGTGAGCGAGCTCCTGAAGGATTAATCCCTCGTGTTGGAATATATGCTGAGTGCTTCATAGTAGGGCCGAGCATTGGGGGGGCCATTCTGCACCAGCAACTGTCCGGACCCAGCAGCTTCCAGAGATTCCCTTCTTGTGTTAGCCAGCAGCTCCTGTGGGGTTGCAGTCCCTGACGGAGCTTCCTCAGAATGCTGCTGATTGATTTGATTTATCAACAACGATTCAATTGATTTTAAGTCATGCCACGAAATGAACAGGATTTACATAAAAATGGTGTAGGCCACTTCTTGAGTCAGGAAGGGGTTTCACGGCTGTTTGTTTCCTCAAGTAGGCTGATTGGTACTTGTGTGATCTTGTGTGTATACTTCACGCGCGTGGATTCTGTTTGTTTTTTTGTACCTCTCATGACATGGTGGTTTATCAAAATAGGGACCTCCCCAAATCATGCAGCTAATTAACCCTATACAATTGATAATATACAATTGATAAACCATTCACAACTTTGGGGTCCCCAGTCACTGGCTGGAGAAATCATCCCCAAAGTCATCTGTCAATCTATAAATTACTGGCTGCCAGCCTTCAACCATCATCAGTAATCACTCTTGACCATCTTCAACCGTAAACCATCACGAACTATGATTGGCTACACTATCCCCAAAGTCTTGTATAACCGTTATTAACCATCTTCAACCATTATGAACCATCATTAACATTCTATCCCCAAAGTCTTCTACTGTCAAGTGATTCGATCTCAGATGTTCCAAGGTACTGACGTCGCTACCCTTTGGCTTTTCCGGGCGCCCCAAAAGCGACGCAAAAAGTTCAAAGAGGCTGGGGGCAGCTGCAGCTGTTTCATGGTGCTGGTTTGTGGTTGGTCGACTTCAGATGGATTGGTCAAACCATGCGGTTGGGAATTCTATAGGCAATAAGTTCATATGAGCCAGAGACAAAATCACCTAGGAGGCAGGCTCAGACTCTTCAGACAAGCAGCCGCAGCCAGAGACAAAATTATAGTAAATTGCGTTTGGCTTTAGCGTTACATGGAGATGTATTTTGTGTTATGGTGTCCATTTTACTGGAAAAACGATGGGGAACGGCCTAAAAACCTTACCCCAAAGGCGTACTCTAAAACTTGGAAAACCGTCAGGGACGTCCTAACAGGATCCGTGACCTTCATGAGTATGTAAATGCTGCCACATATATCGCCCATGTTGTTGGTATCATGTGCAGCTGTCGTAGTATTAAGTTACTTGTATTTTTGTTAGATTCGACATGGTCAGCGTTGTTCCTTTACCGTGGATATTGATTGCTTGCGTGATTAGAGGGGCAATACATGTTGAAGTATGCAAAATTAATTATTAGAGGGGCAATGCATGTTCAAAGTATAACTATTTGCCAAATTATGTTTCTATGATTATTATCTACAATGGATGTTGCCAAAACAGGAACAAGCAGCTAGAAGCGACAGTACACGAAACGACGGCTTTCGGATTACAAGCAAGAGAAGTAAACATTTTAAAACTGGGTGTCTATATTTAAACTTCCTCAGCGGTTGATTTGTTACTCAAGTTACCGGTGTTTGGGAAATATATATCCATTCTTGTTTTTCAGATTAGAACTGAACCCTAAAGAGAACCTTTATGACGTATTTATGGAAACATCTATGTACGAAACAGCCAACAAACTTGCATTTTCTGGTTGACCGAGGAATATCAGGATTCAGGACTCTTTTCTTCTGTTGGAACCTCAACATCAATCAGCTTTGACAGCGGCATGGAAGAAATTTTAATCTCATATCATCATATCCGTTTCAGACATGACCACGCTAAATTTGATCTCCGGGGAATATGATGGAACATGTGCATGGCTTTTGTACCTTTGCAGGAGCAAGATTTCTGTCGCATAAATAAAGCAGAAACATAATATATTTAATTTGACTTCAGGCTCGTTTCCGGCCCCATAAAATCTTTATCTTGAATATTGATTTTTACAAAAATATATATTGTGATATTAATTATACTACTACTAGCGTTAAGTCGTCTCAGCTTGCAGAAGTCGTATCAATAGGCCGTGCGTGCTGGTAAGAGTTCAATTTTATATATCTTGTAAATACTGAGTGTTCTTGATTTTTTTTTTTGGCCGTGCGCTATACGGGAGATACTTTTCTTGGTTACTGTGCTTGCTGCTTAATACTTGGTGCTTGCTGCTTGCACTTACTCCTTGCTGCTGCTTCCTGCTGCTGCTGCCCGCTGCTGCCTGCTGCTGTTGCTGCCTGCTGCTGCCG
>VSDK01017817.1:71376-116320 GCA_009767595.1 Symbiodinium kawagutii | reverse complement strand
CGATCTAATATATAAAATTTAAAATATTTTATTTAGATATATTTATTTTAATTATTTATTAATTATTTCAATTTTTATTTTTTATTATTATTATTTTTTATTTTTATTTTTTTTATTAATATTATTTTATTTTATTTTTTTTAAATTTTTTTTTGAATTTTTAAATAATTTTATTATATTTTTTATTTTTATTTTTTATATTTATTATTATTATTATTTCTTTTTTTTTTTCTATTTTTTTCTTATTTTTATCTATTTTTTTTAATTTTTCTTTTCTCTTCTCTGTTTTTCTCTTCTTTAATATTTTTTTTTAATTTTTCTCTTCTTAATTCGTCTCTTCTCTATTCTTCCCAATTCTTCTATTTCCTACTCTTCTCGACTCTACCCTTCTCTTATATTCCCTACTCTTCTCGACTCTTCTCTTCTCTGCTTTTCTCTTCTCTACTCTACTCTTTTCTTCTCAACTCTTCTCTTCACAATTCTTCTCTCCTCTGCTCTTCTCAACTCTTCTCTTCTCAACTCTTCTCTTCTCTACTCTTCTCTTCTCTACTCTTCTCTTCTCAACTCTTCTCTTCTCAATTCTTCTCTTCTCTACTCTTCTCTTCTCAATTCTTCTCTTCTCTACTCTTCTCTTCTCTTCTTTATTCTACTTCTGCACAGCACTTGCGAAACCCTAACTCGGATTTTTTTCGACTGTCCCTTTAATAATACACATTCTAGTGTGATAATTCATTTTCTATATGATGTAATATCATTGTTAAGTCATTATATCATTTATATAACTAATACACATGATTTATCTATATTTCTAAAACATCAAAAATAATAAGTTATATTTATTAAATATTTTGTTTGTTCAACTAAATTCAAGTATAGTTTTGAACATAATACATCTGATTTGATTCTTAATTCGTATATGTGTAAATTGTTATATTGTATCTATATATCAAATCTAAAGATAAACATATGTCTATTCAAAGTATATATAATAAATACATAATCATCATTGATCAACTTATATCTATATTGAAACCACAGTTATACAATATCTCAAATTGTTTTATTCAAAGTGAATAATCAAGATTGATTTTGATCAATATTCATTGCATGATATATAATAATATTTATCTGTAATTCATTCTTTTTTGCATCGATGTTGCCTTAAGGAAGAGCATCAGTCCAACAAAGTGTTTACCATTGTATAAATCCAAATTTCACCATACAAAGTATTAAAAAGGGAACCCATGACTGCAAATAAAGCCACTATAATTCCCTGCACCAACGAAAAATCGTCGCAAGCAACGAAGAAAATGTCATGCCACATCTCACTCAGTGCCCTACTCCATCGATTGCACAGCCAATGGAACAGCTTCACCGCCTGAGCTGTGGCTGCTCAAGGGAAACGTTGTTGCGAAATTCGAGTTCCTACTTCAAGGATTTGGGATTGATAGCTTCAGAAAATCATTGAGCTGTCCAAAATCTCACTATTGATTAGATGCATCATCCACATTGAGCTACCATTTAGCCCCACCAGCCAAAGTCTCTGAGCCTGGCAAATTTTCGAACATTTACTTGCTTCATCAGCGGTACTGTGACAACGGCGGTACCCGATCATTGGCAATTTTGGTAATTAGTTGACCTAGGAGCAAGCCGTTTGCTAATCCTCCTGAGGAAAATCCACACGAAAAGGATGAGAAACTTGCACTCCTAGAAACTAAGAGCTTGACATTCCCAGGTAGGGGTTGGATGATCACTTTCCAAATCTTTCCAGACTTGGGATACCCTCCCGTTCGGGTTGAATTCCAGGAGCGTAAGTGTTTGGAAATCAAATTGCATAAACAGGCCAGACTTGCAACATTCGGATGCCAACTTTTGTTTCATCATGGAAATGAACGTCATTGGAAACGGCATTCTCAACAACTATCAAACACTATTATTGGATTATCAACCATCACGAAGCACCATCATGTAAGCACCATCATATTATCATTATCAACTTAATAAATTAATTACTTATAGTTAACTAACAATACTCATCAAAATTTCTCAATCACCGTGAGCCAACCCCAGTCCGTCCCCGGAAACCACTTCTCCGCACCCCCACACTGGCTGCATCGACCCATGAGCTCTTCCTCCAAGGACATGCGCGGCTGCGCACCTTGTGGCTTCTCCCAAGAGGAGACTGCCCAAGTTATGGTTGGTTTAGTACTAGGACTATCAATGGTAGTTTCTCATTATAGGACCCCCAAATGGTTTCTCAAGTCATAGGGGACCTCCCGAAATCATCCTTATGTGGCCATTTATAGTAGTAAACCAGCCATTTTTTGGGTCCCCTATTTTGAGAAACACCCAAATGATTAACATAAAGGATGCTGGGGGTAGCCTTATAACTTGAGAAATGCCCAAACCAGTGTGCCTTTCCTTGATGGGGATAGGATGGCTTCCCTTCCTTCAATGCGAACCTGAGAACTATCATCATGAGCAACCGAACTGGACATCTGGTGATGTTGATACTTCTCAGGATGTTGGTGCCCCTGCTTGGGACGACTTGTTCGTCACGTAGTGACCATACTGGATGTCGGGTGGTCGGTACAAACCATCAATAGTAGTTGATCAACCAGCCATCCCAAATATTGGGAAAAACAAAACATGTTCAAAACCATCAATTAAAACTATTTATGCCCTGGAAATGAAGTGGTGTAGGTCGTGTGCAATTCTGCCGAAATTTGTTAACAGGCTCAGGAATTGTTGAACAAGACGATGTGGGAACCAGCCATCCATTACAAACAAATCCGCAGTCCACAAGCCAATGGTGGATATGATCCATAAATCTGATTCCACGATCCCGGAAACATGACCAGTTTCTGAATGGAAATTTGAAGATGTTTGAAGTGTCCTGAGAAAACCATCCCTGAACCCAAACATACATGGGACGTGTCTGTCTTTCTACATGCCATGCCCTGAAAAAATACCAACCATCACCGTATCAGTTTTGAATTCGAACATTGGTTCGGGCATTTGTTGCATGCTTTGAGAGTACTTCCCACACATTTGCTGGATCTAAAAAACTTGGAACCCTGGTTGGTGCTTCGGCCAAAATAAAAATAATCAATGCTGTTGGAACCTTTGAGGAGCCCATTCAATTGGTTTGGAATCCAATCGGGTCATAGATGTTTAATCATGATGTTTATTCTTGCTGAATTGTGACTAGTGTTCCTACTTTTGTGCGTTGGTTCCCACTTCTTGAGAATGCCACGATTCCTCCCAACATCCCATGCACCTTTGGGGCTAGCAGCGCATTCCTTCGAGTGCTGCTCGATTGCAGCCATCTGAGCTCCGTGTGAATCCACCATCGGCACGAAACATCAGTATGTCTTGTTCACTGTTCAGAATAAGAACAACAAATAGTACGAGTAATACACAGGATAAGTGAACAATAGATATTCAAACTAAAAATCGGGATAACAAACATGTATTATTCTGGTTGGTGGTGAGGGCCCGTGACAAGCAATTTCTGGTTGCTGTGTTCGCATAATATCCTACGACTGGTCGAAACTGTCAACCACCCACTATAGTACATAAATGGATGCAGCCCCTGGGGATGACCGACAAACGGCAGAATAGATTTAATAAATGGTGGGTCAAGCACTGTCACGTGGTACGGTATACGCTTGTGTTGATAAATTTGGTTTTGTCATTGCATGAAATCTTGGAACGCGCCGGAAACAACTACAGCAATTCTGAACCAAGATAAAAATTCTACATCAGGCACTGAATTTGAAGAGGAATCAAAAACATATTCAGGAATACATGCCGAACGGAACGCTAGTGAAGGTGAACGTCGACTTTAAAAAAATGGTTGTGTGGGCCGGCAGGTTAATCTCCACAAAATCTACCCGATAACTGGTAGGTTTAAAGACCGTAATGGGTAATGCACACGAATTGCCAACTGGCCAACTTGACGTTTAAGAGGTGTTCTAAAGCTCAGTTTGGCAGCAGTTGTGGCGTGCGTCTTAACATTTCATCTGGCCGCACTTTTCACATGAAACGCATCGTGCTATTTGGGCAGCGTTCTGACATTTTGCCATGGATTATGTCTGGCCGCGTATCCTGAAATCGCATTGTGAAATCCTCTAGCAACGTTTTTTGGTCTTCACAATTTGTTTTATGATTTCTTGCATGTTTACTCTGTCCACATATTTTTGCATCTGGGCAAATGGCAACATGTGATGTATGCCGATGAACACATCTGAATCTCTCAAAACAATGTCTATATAAGCCAATCATATCATATATATATATATATATATTAGATCTCAAAGATTCTCAAAGAACCAAAATTACTGGATCGATGCCAAAATCATGTCAGAAAAAGATGTCAACAAAATGTTGAAATGAAAAAAGTATACGCCCGGGAAAATGCCGGGATAATGCCAAAGAAAATGCGCAGAAATGAATTGTATATATTCGAACAAATCGTAAGGATAATGCCAGAATTTGTCAAGGAGCATGCCGGAACAGGTACCATAAGAAAGTTCACAGTAGACGCCATCAAGAAGTGTCAGGATATATTTCTGATTCATGGAGATTTGAAATTAAATTGCAGGTTCAAACATGCCACAAAAAAATGCAGGGGCAGATGTCAGAAATATCAAAAGGCATGGCTGTGAAACATGTCAGAGAGGCTGTCAAAATGTGTTGTATGATTTTGAGTGTCAGAACAACCGATTCAAGAGCCCAAATGCCAAACTATATGCCCATTCTTAGGTCGCCCTTCCTGTTAGCACAGCGTTTAGTTTGGCCATCTTTCCTTCGGCCGGAACACAGAACATATGCCAGCCGAAGTCTTAAAGTAGCAACCATAAGATGTGCCGGCACCAAACTGAACCCAATGCCAGTGTCTGCAATTCGTAGCCATTGAGATCAAAATGCTTCCTTTGCACCCTTCAATTTCAATGCCGATCCAAAACACCACCTGAACTGAGCATTCCCGACGTCCAATGGGAGCCTGGAGCCACATGAACCACACCTGTCACTAAAAACACGCTGGTGAGTCAATGACCCGGTGACAACGATCAGTGGTCGAAGCAGAACCAGCTGTCCTGTAAACCTTCGCTGGGGTCCCTGGGGAAACTGCTTCACAACCAACAAGTTCACTAGCTTTCGCAAGAAACATGCCGTGGTCAGCACTGATTTGTGTTCTCTGCGCCTCCCAGTGTCATGATTGAAACATGCAGTAACAAGTCGAGCTGGGAAACCCCAAGGACCTAAGATTGCCAAACGGTTCAGAGCACTGCCGCCAACCATTCCCTCCGCTAGCAGCACCGTCATTCTCAGCCTGGCCTGGCCACACCCAAAGCATCCAACATAGTCTCCCAGTCGTCGGCCTCAACTGTGTGACGCCCTTGGAAAAAATATCAGGGTATAGGTTTGTATTTTTGCCTGGCGACCTGAAAAAATGTACGACATAAATCAAAACTCCGCTACTGAAAAGCAAGCGCAAGTGCGACTCCACATTTCGTCCTTTCTGTCATTCAGGGTTTGCCCATCACAAGCCACCGAAACACAACGTTGTTTTGGTTGGCCGGTTCCGCCAGTTCTGCCACCTGCTAGGCTATGATCCTCTTTCCGAAAGCCACTCTTCAGATACCTGTACTTCAGATAGTCGATTGCCAATCAGAAACGTCACAGAACAAATCCCAACACTTGAGTTTGTCCACAATAGATACCCTCCTACAGGCATCCCCAGTCATGATCATCATTCATAAGGAAACTCACCAGCTATAGGGGTACACCACTTATAGACAAATCCATTTCATGCTTGGATATTGCATGACTATTGCAGCTCCTGTTGTGCATCCCTTTCCAACCACCCGACGACTTCTGCAGTTTCGCGACCATCGCTTGGCCTTGCACGTCTTCCTGAAAGCCACGGCAAGAAAACAATCCCTCGGTGTGGTTGGTGGTTGTAAGCTATCATTAATTGGGTTCGTGCCAAGCCATAGGGCAACCAATGGGTCCCACCAAAAAATGATCGTTCTAGTAGAAAACCATTGGTTTTGGGGGTGCCAGTATTTTGGCACATGCCCAATCATGGGCGGTTGATCATGGTTTTGAAGTGAAAAAGAATTGCTCGTTGGTGGTTTCAACAAGCCAAAGCAAATACCTTGGGTAACCAATTATCCCAAATAATCCCACATATTGATAAAACAACAGAAAAGGTCAATCAAACCACCAACCAGTCATTGATGGTTCATGAGGAACAAACGATTTCCTTGCACTTCTCAACTAGCATTTCAGTAGAACCCTCCAAGTAGCTCCTTAGCTCCCCAAGACCCTCCTAAGGGCTAGTACCGGGTACCTGGCTGCAAGCAGCTCCCTCCCAACAGCCAGCAAGACACGACCCCATCCTCACCTCCTCATCGCCTTCCAAGGCGAAGAAGCGAGTGCCCTCTGCTGTAGCCTTGCCTACGCCATGGTTTCACAGGGACGGCTGCAGCTTGCCATCTGAGTATCCCCAAGTGGGTGCTTCTCCAAATTGGGAACCCCAAAAAGGATGGTTTACTACTCAAGGTTATGAACATTAATGGATGACTCAAAATTATTACAGAATTTTTGGATGATTTGGGGTACCCCTATTTTAAGAAACCACCAAGTGAACACTCCGTTCCATACCATCCTTTGCTAAAAACCTTCCATTCCGTTGCGGCGTCTGCACTTGGCACGGCCTTCCAGGAACTCATCGACCGATGGAATGTCCTTTCGGTGAGCTCGCTTGGCCTTGGCTATGACAAACATGGCTGGCTATGGCGGTGCACTGTGCCCTTGAAGC
This sequence comes from Symbiodinium kawagutii, assembly GCA_009767595.1. NCBI lineage: Eukaryota > Dinophyceae > Suessiales > Symbiodiniaceae > Symbiodinium > Symbiodinium kawagutii. The sequence goes on along the minus strand of VSDK01017817.1, from coordinate 109,488 downwards.
CGGGTTGACATCGGGCTTCCGAGTCGTCCATGTTGGGAGGGTGAATCTGAAACATCCCCGCTCTCCACAGAACAATGTGTCATTCGAACAAGTTCAACAACCACCCCATGGAAACCCCTAGACGGCCCGGTAAGGATGTGAGCATGAAACCCTACAGCCTGCGACGACAAGGCTTTCCCTTGATGGAAACAGGGAAAGCAACGAACGGTGCAAGCTTCAGCTGGTGTTGAGCAGCAGAACTCGTCAAAACTGGTTGCGTAGCCAAGGATCCCTCATGTCTAATCAAGATAATCAACCACCCGTGCCCTGGCATTTGCTCAGCGAATTCCATCCTTAAGCCGGTTGCGAGCTCTCCAGTGATCCATTCTTCTTTTTGTTGAAGCGCCTGGCCAAAGACACTCGGTGCCCTAGTTGACACACGTAAATCTCGGGTGCAGAATCACAGCGAAGCAGGTGTTGGGTGTTGTGCACGCTGGAACCACGGGCAGCTGCACAGTGACTAGTGGATCATGTCAGGAAGAATGCTGCATAGATCGTCTCAGCCGTGCTGGGAGTACGACAACCGCTTTGGGGATACGCCAGATACCAACATTTCGTGGGACAAAGGTGCTGGCGGGCAACCCCGACAGCTTGTGTGATACCTCGGCATGTCCACACAGGTTGAGCTGCGCAAGCTGAACGAAACTATTTTGCAAAGCTGGGTCGGTCAGATCGGTCAGGTTGGATGTGCCATTTCGCACGGACCTCCCGTTCAGAACGCGGACACGTGTCGCAAGGTAGCCCTTGCAAAGTGTGCTGATGGCCATCTTCGTGTAGATGTCCTTCAGCAGGTCGTTCTTGGCACCCTGCACCAGAAAATCATCATCCCCTGCAACCCGCTTTGCATGTACCACCTTCGGAGACATAGGGTTCCTGTAGTCTCCAACGATCCTGAGCACAGTGCAATCTACAAAGGACCCATGCAAACTACAACATATGGACATCTAGCGCCCGGGCGCTGACCAAGCCGAGAAAATTCGTTCAACAACAACAACGTTTTCTCAAACTGGGGGACCCCCTAAACCCATTGATCATCTACAACAAACTATGACTGGGAATGATTTGAGGGTACCCCCATTTTAAGAAACAACCATATCCTCTCTGCTAACATGGCTGAGAGATGCTGAGAGAATGACAGTAGGGGACCTTCCCTGCGGAGAGCAATAAGAAACAACCATATCAATAGGATCAGGGTTGTATCAGCAAAGCTTTCACTTCGTCCCAAGTGTCCCAAGGTGCTTCCCCAGAAGTGACCCAAGGCCGAAATTATGGATCCAGCTGTCTAAGCTGTATTGGTGCAGCTCGACCAAGCAACTGTCCTGAACGAGGCAGCAACGGCAACACATGGGCATTTCTCAAGGCCGGGTACCCAAAAAATGGTTGGTCTATTGCTAGAAATGCTTATCATTGGATGATTCAAGGCTACCCCCATTCCAAGAAACCACCGCATAAACGAGCCATGGACATGCGAAGAGGCAGGAGGCAAGAAAGTACGAGCTTTGATCGCTGACATGGAACGCAACTCAGCAGCACCCCTCTGAGAAGCCGATAGCTGGGCTCATTCTGAAAACAAATGCAATAAGCCACGCTCAAACTCCGCTCCCACATGATACTGACAGTCTCCAACCAAACAACTCTCTTCTTCTGGCCAGGCATCCGAAGGCATGAACATGACATTCGGGCTCCAGCTACCAGTAGGTGCCAACACTAGGCCAGTCGCAGCAAAGAGACGTGCTTGGGCCAGCAAGCTTGTGGGCATGTCGTCCAAGATCTTGACGTTAAGCTCCTTGCAGCGGGAAACGAGGATCAAGGCAAACCCTGACGTCAGTGAAGCCCCAAAGGCTTGTTACATCTTAATCTTCAAGGCCAAGCACATGTGGCTATGGGTCAATATTAACCAACAATAATGGGGGATAATGACCAACAATAATAGGGAAAACAACGGTTAATGATAGGGGAACCAGGGGTACAGGGTTTTGACCCACTGCCATGTTAACGCCCGGCTCTCGGTCCTTGCGAAAGAGTGGCAGCAACTTTTCAGGCTCCAAAATTCTCCGCGTTTCTGCATCGTGCCTGGTGTAGATCACAGCATTCAAGTGCCGATCCTCAGCTGGCCGGTGGCAAAGCATATGTTTGTGTCTTAAAAATCTCCGCAACCCAGAAATGGATGCCGTAGTACCAGTACTACGAAAGACTAATATATTGACTGATTTGGAGGTACCCCTATGACTTGAGAACCCCCCCATATCGATATCTCAACATCGCAGGTGCAGCATGCTTTGCATCGCAGCCTCGCCCCCTTGATGAAATAATATCGTGACCTAATCATAGCTGGATGATGGTTGAACCACCCTGGCATGAAACATGTTAGCCAACCAACTATTTGTTGGTGGTTTCAATTTTTTGTTGTTTCCCTAGTGCTCATGGTTGATGGCTACTACTGATTGGTGATCACTAGGGAAACAACAAAAATTGAAACCACCAACCACCAGTAACCAACCAGTTGACACCACCAGTAACCAACCAGTTGATAGCTAATACTTTTTGGATGGCCATCAACCATGGCTAAGCATCAACCACCATGGGCCAACTCACCCAGGGGCTTCACCGCTGTTACGCCGCCTGGCCACTGCCCCAATGGTGGCTGCTTCAGCACCCAAAACGGCGGAGAGAAAGAGCTGCTGCCCGCGTCGCAGCAGCGCTGCAGGTCCCAAGGCATAAGCGCAACATTGACGTAGGCCTGGCGAGGCAGCACTTGAACTTGGGAAGGGTTCATGGTTGAACATGTCCAACCAGTTTCAAACAAAAATGAGTAGCTGATAGGAGTCAATGTGCTGGTGGTAGTGGTCAATGATACTTGCTGGTATACTGAAACCAATTGTTCAAAGGGAAAAACCATTTCCTTCGCGCGCGTTGTCGTTCTTGGTTTTCTAGCATTTGGTGAGAACCCTGGTAGCTCCTCAGCTTTCCCCTTTTAAAGGCCCTTTAGAGGGTCGTAGGGATACCCCTGGCTCCTTAGCTCCCTCCTAACCACCAGCCACTTTTTGTTGCCCTAGGCTCATTGCAGACCATTTCACCGTCCCGTACATGTTGACCATTTCTCAGCTGCGTCAGTCAATCTGGCCCCATCAAAATCTGATACACCACTGCCACTTCTTTATATTACCTCTATAGCTGTAGTTACCTTACCATTTACCTACCTACGTATCACATATATACCTACCTATTTACCTACCTACTCACCTAACAACCTACTTACCTACTTACCTACCCACCTACCTACCTACTTACCTACTTACCTCCTAGCCTATATCGAGCAGTCTTTGCACATTTTGTCCCGTCAGTCCACCAGTCTATTTGCTGCTTTTTTTGTCTGTCGGTCCACCATTCCCATCCGTCTGATTCCGTCTGCCCGTATCTGAACCACTGTAGTCAGGAGTCGCTACCACTAGATTTATCTTGATCTTTGTATCAAGCAACCCGTTCATGTACCTGCCTGCCCGCACAAGTCTCTCTACCTACTACCATTCTGATCATTCCGTCTTTCTCCCAATTGATTTCTTCCAATGTTTCTGTTCACCTTATTGTCTCTCTATCTCCGGATCTACCTATCCACACCTTACATCCAGCAATCAGAGAATCTGTCTAAGCTTTTGTCTACTGATGACCTGCACAACTCTCCAACGGTCTATCTGCCACTCAGTGCTTGACATGCCAAAACAGCTTGGTTTGAAGCACCACAACGACTGCCCATCCAAAAGTCAGTCAAAATTTCGCCCAAGCCTCTAAGTAGGTGCAACTCACCAGTAACGCAATAATTGGTTGTATTGGACATGTTTATGACTTTCCACTCTTTCGCTTTGGCAACTGCCCAGAACAGCTCATCCAGCCAAAATGAGCTTGAGAAGCAGCTTGATCTGTCCAACAAAATGGCAAAATCGGACTTCTCAAAGACGGCAGTCCACCAAAAGAAAGGCCAAAAAGTTCGATGAAAATCATTTTCCGTGTTGCAGGTGGCCAGGCGGAAGAATACCACGTGCTGGTATTGCAGTGTCTCAAAGGTGTCATAGCTACCTGAACAGTGTCAAACTAAGTCAAATGCCAGCGACCAAATCCCTTCATGCGCATAGTTTCTAGTAATTGCTAGGGATAAACAAATTTAAATAGTGAAGAAACTGACCGTCTAGTAGGTACAACCGTTTGTCGGCCCTATCAAATCTATAAAATCCTCAGACTGTAAATCCTTCTTGTTTTCCTTGATGCTACGATTTTGGCCGATCCCATTTTGAGGAGGTACATGGCTGCAATGATGCCAACGGGTGCCCTTAAGTAGTCCTTTTCTAGAGTGTACACTCAAACAGGAAGATCAAGTAGGGTCGATTCACAATGGCACCAAAACACATGGGCTAATATGGGCTACAATGAATCCATTTTTGGGCTTGCCCAGTTCATGTATGGATGGGAAAGGGGTATCATCAAACGGTCACAAGTGCATTGAATCAAACCTACAAAAAGCTTTACTCGACAGCAAAGGTCAAATCCTTCAAATTTGAATCACCAGTGACTTGAGATCCAAAGTAGCCAGCCACCTTCGGATTTCAGCGATGTCCTCCCAAGCTCTCCACCCCACCTGAGGAGCTACAACAGCCAGTTTTCTCCTTGCAGCGATCCTGAGAACGAGGAGCCAGGCACGTTGCTTGCCCACAGGCTTCATGAGCCTTGTTGTAGCGTGCATCCAATGGGTAAAGCTCCGACGGCTTTTCCAACGCAACTTGGGGTTTTAACGGTATGGAACTGGATGATGGCGCTGGCTGCGGTTGCTCACAAGCGGGGCTGAAGACCGGAGCAAAACCTCGCCATGCAATGAAACACAGCTGGTTCTTTGACTAATGGCTGATAGTGATTAAATAGTGGCTTATCATGTGAAATTGATGGCTAATACCGGCAAAGTAGTGGATGATAGTGATTAAGTAGTAGCTAATAATGATTGAATTGGTGTTTCTCAAATTGTGGAAACCCTAAATCAACCATTAATCATCTAAAGAGACTATTGGGGGATGATCTGGGGATCCTCTATTCTTAGAAATAGCCAACTAGTGGCTGGTCACGTTTCACTAGTTGCTGTAATACCAATACTGGTAAACTAGTGGCGGATAATGGTTAAGCAGTTGCTAATAGTACTACATAACTAATGGCTAATAGGATTGCTAAACACATGGCTAATGATGACAAACTATTGGCGAATGCTCGCTGACCAATGGCTGATGATGGTTGACAAATGGTTCATGGTTAATGATAGGGATTAGTCAGGATTGACAACAACAGCTATTGCTAATATATACAGTAATGGGTCCCGACAACAATCAGCAGCAATAGCCAAAACCTGGATAGCAAATTGATAATCATGGCAAACAACAACCAATATGGTTCATTATGGTTGCTGATAATGCGAAACATTCAAAAACTAACGGTGAACCAATGATAGAGTAGTACTAGCCAAGAATAGCCAATAAGAATCAATCTCATGGCTGACAATCAACGGATACAAATCGCCAATAATGCTTGAAAATGAGCTTTAACAATCATGTTTAATTATTCACTTGCCTTGGCATGCTCAAGGATCAAAAATCACCGGCTACATATGGTAACTATCCCGATATTTGTAATGCTCAAAGACACCCACTAGTACGATCATAGTTTCTTCACGTCCCTTGCTTGACTGCAACGCCACTGGGAATCCTTTCCGCCAAAGCATTGAACGACCCACATTGGCAAGGCCAGTTGTTGCGGAGACATTGTTGACCTGCAAACAAACTCAAGTGGGTCACAGTTGTTAGTAATGGTAGATCCATGTCAACAAACCACCCTCAGTTTACCCTCAATACAGGTTTTGAATATGGATCTAGCATCAATGGTTCAGAAAGGTTAGTAGTACAAGTCGGCTTAGCAAACAACCATGGTCCAGGAATGCCTTGCAATGGTTAGATTGGCTGATAAAAAATGACTGCAAACCATTGTGCATGGTGTGTTACCAATGATCAGCTACCCATGGCCATTATTACCAACGCTGAAGAATCGCTTGCAAAGATTGATCAGTGGTAGTCACTGAATGGCGCAGCCCCACCAAAGATGATCCAGGTGTCTATTTGGACAAGTCGCATTTGTTACTTTTCTTTCCTTCAAATCCATCGCCTTCCCCGGACCGCTCGCAGGGTTTGACCTGATTGAACCATTGCATGTAGTCCTGGAGCAGTTTTCAGAAACTTAATGCATGCACTGCAAAGAAGGCAGTCGAAAGTCTGAATGCCTTGGAATACGTACTTACTGGTGCTTAGGAACACTTTCGTGTCTAAAAGTTGGTCTGTGATTTGCTTGCGCCTATGTCTACCAGGCATTTCTAACTCCAGTTTCAGCCAACGACTGTGCAATGCCTTTAACAGTCAAGACAATGTATCCCGAAGACTCCAAACGTCCAAATTTAGCTAATGATGGTTGATGATGAGCAATGATGGTGAAGGGTGGTTATATAATCATGGCCAAATGTGCTTAATGATGGCTTTATGATGATTGCTACGGTGAATAACTGCTGGAGATGGTTTATGATGGCTAGTCATACTGGCGGATGATACGCAATCATACTAGCGGTCAAGGATGGCAAAGCATGGCGACGGTTGTGGCTCTTCATGGTCAACCACGCGGACCATGATTGGCTGTCGATGGCCTGTGAAGGTTGATGATGGGTATCTATCATGATAATTGTTGCTCTGGTTGGTGGTTTCAATCCTTATGAAAAATATTAGTCAACCAACCATTTGTTAATAATTACTAGGGAAAATAAAAAATGTTTGAAACAATTAACGAGTGATGGTTGATAAAAGCAAGTGATGGCTAATCATTGTGGATGATGGCGAAGAATGGTCAATGTTCAGGTCTGCAATGGTGCCCAACAATAGCTGATGCTGGCGAAGGATTGATAATGGTTGATGGCTAGTGATGGCGAACGCTGGTGAATGATGGTAAATAGTGGCTAAGAGTGGAAAATCGGTGATGATGGGGAATGATATGAAACGCTGTGTGATGATTGTGAATGCTCCAAGATACTTAATAATAGCAAACAGTGGCTAACGGTGGTGAATGATGGTTGCTGACGCTCAACGATGGTGAATGATGACTACTGACTCATGATAGTTCATGATAGCCAATGACGAGTGATGATGGCTAGTGATCGCTAATCATGACTGATGATGGTTCATGACCGTGAATGATGCTGAATGGTGATTAATGATGGCTAATTGGTGATTGATTGCTCGTGTGTAAATACTTGACCAGAACATGACCGGCCTTTGTAAAAAAAAACAAGCAATTGTATCAAAATACAGTATACCAAATTTTATACAACATCTTGCAAGCATGAAGAAAAGAAAAACACCACATTTGACACAACCTGCCGCATGACTTCTTCTGTAGCTACTATTGTACAAAGAGATCAACTTGCTACCAAGTACATCTCAACACGGCCAAGCTACCTGTGCAGGTCCAGAATGGTCCAGACCTGTTTGTGAATAATCCCTTGTCCCAAGGCGCAAAAGAAGCATCGACTGTTGTCTTGAACCAGTTTGAAACCAATCCTCACCAACTCTTGCATCGTGTTACATCAATAAACACACTGTTTAAATGTTCAACCAGTTCTAGAAGTTCCAACTCCCTTCTTTTACCCTTAGTTTTTACAATTACTACAGGGAGTTCTTAATTCAAAGTCCCTCCTGGTTGCTGCTGGTCCTCTATCGCAAGTTCCAGCTGGGCACGGAAATAGGAGCCGTCTCCATGAAGCTGCTGACCTGACCCAGCGGAGCTTAGCCATGTGGCAATGCAAAGGGTAGTCCCCAGATGTGATCAGATGGTCGGTGGTTTCAACCCCTATGATTGGCTGTCGATGGCATGTGAAGGTTGATGATGGGTATCTATCATGACAATTGTTGCTCTGGTTGGTGGTTTCAACCCCTATGAAAAATATGAGTCAACGAACCATTTGTTAATAATTACCAATGAAAATGAAAAATGTTTGAAACCACCGCCAGTCAATGTTTCATAACGTTTCACATGCTTTGATATTCAGACATTGACGATCGACATAGCAGCTTAACTGAGCTTAACATCTTTGCAGCCATTGTTTCTTCTTCGTATCGTGGGAAAGATGATCATCGGACTGAGTCGACATTGAATTTTCCATTGGTTCAGAGAGCTTGCAGCTTTGGCACCAGCTGCTCTAGGGAGGAAGGCACACACAAAATCATGCTCGGGGAAAAAATCGCAAACCATGACATGACCTTTGCCGTCAATCTGGGGGTTTCTCAAAATGGGGGTACCCAAAGAATGCTGGGTTTATTACTATACATGACCATACTAATGGATGATTGGGGGGTACCCCTATTTTGAGAAACCACCATCTCTTTCCTCCAAAAACTTGGGTTAGTGGCCGGCATCCTACAGAAAGCGCCCCCGGCATTTTCAGCGCGATTGAGGGTCTTGACCGAAAGCAACTGTGGTCTGAAATCAAAATAGATGTACAACCTGCATGAACACTTGGATCTGGCCATGTTCGAAGTCTATCAGTGCTGCAGGTGCTATGTGTAGAATGACTATGATAATCAGACTATCTACAAATCACCTTCTGGCCGATTCCCTTGCCACATCTTGCTACACCTTATCTACAAATGCCGCCACTAGAGGACCAACCAAAAATGTCAAGTGCACCAAACCTTGGCACCGGAACTTCAATGGATGGCATGGGGCTCAAGGTAGCAGGCATCATTTTCGCACACCCGTCGCGAAAAACCCTCAGTGCATGCAACCAATGAGGTCCGTGGTCCATGATACTTATGGTGTGCCTGCACAAATATTCGGTTTCTCCATTAGAAAAATATTTGATCAATGCCAGTGGGTCAAAACCCTGTACCCCTGGTTCCCCTATAATTAACCAATTGTTTTCCCTTGTTATTGTTGGTCATCATCCCCCATTATTGGTTGGTTCATGATGACCCATTGCCATTTCATCTATGATACTCCAGCAAGTAGAACCAATCCCATGCAGCCTCCGACTCGACCCTCCAATGATGTAGCTGGGGAAGGCTGGGTCCCAGGTACCAAACTTGATCAATTGTGATATTGTCACCCTCCTAGACGGCTCATCAAAAAATGGAGTCAAATATCTGTCTAAATAGATATGAGTACCAATTACTGCCTGTACACATCCCACAAATCCACACAATAATCTTGATTGTGATGTTCATTTCTGTTGTGGTTCTGTTTGGCTTTTGATTGAGATCTTTAGAACCATCATTTATACAGGTACACATGCTTGAACTGTCTGTGTACATGCATCTAGCATGTCATCTATGATCTTCCTATCTACCTACCACTTCTACCTATCTATCTTGTCTAATCCAATCCTCTCCGTGCTCATCCGAGACACGCGCATCGCTAAAGCTTTTGAAGCCAAAGCTGTGCTTGCACGGAAATCGACCAAAGCGATCCAGTTCATAGGCGTGGGGCATGCCATCCAAGGCAGCATCTTTGGTCAGTGCATGCAAAATCACTCCTGGGAGGTGGACGTTCAACACAGGAAAACTGATACTTGGACTTAACAATGATGGTTAGTGGCCAATAATAGAGTGATTATAAGCAATGATAGTGGATATAGCAAGTATAATTGTTGAGTTACATAGATTCCGATTGAATGGTGCAGTGAATCTAGACTTCGCTTGTGCACTTAGATCTGTCATTGTTCTAGCAATCTCACTGCAAAACACCAAACAAATTACTTGTTAGTGGTACTAGTGTCCCTTGGGTGTTCATGATTCATCAAGTTTGCTGATCATGTTGAACGACTTGCCGCCTAAGTAACATATGATTTTATCATGATTTCTATAGACCAACACATCCAATCTAGCAAGGAAATCATGTTTGGTACCGGTAGCTAATGAAAGGTCTGGTCTATGCTTAACAAACCTTTGTGATCAGCAAATGGCATATGACTTTATGTACGTGCATGTTTCATGGATGCATATATTTATATGTGCATTTGCGAATAGATGTTTATTAAACGCCCGTATGTAGATGCGGGTATCAACATGAATACATACACGCATGTATATGTAAAAGACATACATTCATATGCATTATATGCATGTATCTATCATGCTCAGCCAAGAATAGTGAACAACAAGAGCAAACTCAAAGCCTGTCGAAGCTCTAATCTGATGCATGTCTTACTCAGTGGCAAATGTTGACCCAGAAATCAAAGATCAATTGAAAAACATTGTTGATTAACATGATGGATTCTACAACCTAATATGTGGTCGTTTTTGCAACTCAACATGTATCTCTATATGTACATATATACCTGTATAGATTCATAAATAGTAAATGTGAAACAAATAACGCAAACATGTATATATATATAAATAAATAGGTATACATATATAAATAAACATAAAAATAGATATGAACATATATGAACATACACAAATGGATGAACATATCAAATGTAAGTTTACATACACATTTTGTAAAAAGATTAATATACTTGTTAAACACTTCATTTAAAAATATGTAAGAATACAAGTATATAATATCATGAAAGTCTTTTTGAAACAAACACCTGAACCTTCACTGGCAGCTCATATTTCCTTGGATTTGCGCAGTTGCTGCCAAGCGTCCATTCAATTGTACCGTCGCGGCCAAGGAGGGGAAACTTCCTCCGCCGCCCAAAATCAAAACGTCCGAAGTCGCGATGTGATCCAAATCGGCTTCTAGGGCGGCTGAGGAATCGGTGCCTGGGGGAGGTACCTCAGTGCATGGTCATAGTGCCAGATGTCTTTAGAGTAAGGTGGCGAAACCATCATGAAGAAATCACTCCTGATGGTGGCGAGATGGTGGATTAAGAGATTTGATGTTCACATCATCTACGTGCAGTAATAGAGCTATATAAACATTGCCCAAGCATTCCCAAGACAATAAAATACAAACTCACCTGCTCTGACAAGGCTCACGCCGCCAAGGAACCAAAATTTCAGCCTGCAAGAACTTCAAGCATCTGAATTCCTCACGGGAATGAACGAATGATTGCCTGGTCAATAATGTCAAAGATTTGTAATAATGGTTGAAAGGCACTTCGGCCATATTCGGCTCGCATTCATCTGTAAGCGTCGGCTCGCATTCATCTGTAAGCAGACTGCTAGACCCTCCTAACCGATCGTTGAAGATCAGTTTCCTACTGGGATACGATCTTTCCAGGCTGCATGCTGCAACTTCTAGAAGAACAGCGCGGATTGCCGATTTGTTTGCAAGACACCTGGCTAGTGAATTGAATATATGGGGGTTTCTGAAGCCATAGAGGGACCCTAAAAATGTTGATCTATTACTCTAAACGGTCGATATGAAGGATGATTTTGGTGTACCCCTATGTTGAGAAACACCCATACGGGCACCGAAAATGCACAATCTCAAAGTCTGCCGAGGCTATATAATCAAACAACTTATGCGTTGATCTGACACCAAATGAAGATGGAACATTTGCAATTCCTTCCAGCTCTTGAAACAACAGCAGAACGAAAGTATTTGTATGAAGCGCGTTCAACTCCGAACACATGTGAAAATCGTCAGCTGGCATCAAATCCTTTCACTCTGCGCAATGTCAAAGGAGTAGACAACAACGCTGCTTCTCTCGGATATTGCTTGATGTTAGCAACCTAGCAGGTTAGATCACAAATATGTCATGATGCAGTTGCCCTTCTACACCTGTTCAACAAAACTGCCGGGAACTTCACCTTGAAAGGTCTCTATCATCCGCCCTTGCCACGGATTGGAACACGCTTGCTCCTTGACTGAAGTACACCGAATATCTGGTGATCAACTGAATTGTGTTGTTTAGTCATGAGGAATATGATGATGATGATGATGATGATGATGATGATGATGATGATGATGATGATGATGATGATGGTAGTGGTGGTGATGATGATGTGCAGTTTGAGATTTGATCGTATCAGTAGTACTCATTGATCAACTGCAATTTGTAGTTGGTTGACAAGTTAACAATTAGTATTGCTATAGAAATCATATCAAACTCCCCTCCGGAACCATGCTTGAGAATTGGGAATCCATGTTAATAAAACTATGGATTTTCCGTGAGCAATAAAGCAGTCTTGTGTAATGTAGCATCATTATTCCTAGCTGTGGCACCGGCAATTTATCATCAAAAAATCATTGCATATGAAACATCTGAAACCAACTGATCACTAAGCATTCTATACCAAACCAACTGATAACCAACCATTCTATAACCAAGTTGTGAACCATTCTATCACCAACTTGTAACTGACAAAAATCTCAACCAACTGAGAACCAACCATTCTATAACCATTCTACAACCATTCTGACCCCAAGTTGTTCGTGAGCCAACGCCCCGCGAGCTCGCCCCAGGCACCACGGCCACCGTCCTGAGACGTTGGCTTCACCTGGCCGATGAGCAAAATCTTCGTCTTCTCCATGGTGATCCAAGGCAATGCATCCAACCTCTCCGGGTCCACCGTTTCGTTGCCCCAGGATCCGTGTCGGAACTCAACGACTGACCGTTGCTGAGATGATCGTTGCATGCAGTCTACTACAAATGTATGTGCATACATGATATATGTAGACAAAAAAAGAAATGACTATATTATATAGGTATATCATAGATATGAGATCATATTGTTACATATTACATAATATTACTAACCACCGATCATGGTCAACCAACAAAAAGGATTTCTTACACTGCTCTTCCAGTGTCTTTCCGATCGACCTGCATCTAACCCAAAAGTCAAGTGACAAGTCCCGCAAGGCATTGAGGTACAAAAAGAGGGGGCCTGAGTCTGAGTCGCTCTTGGCACGGTGAGTGGCTTTCCAAAACCTTTCAAAGAGTTCGTTGAGTTGGCAGAACAAATGACTGCGTGATGCTGCACGCATTGCTTTGCACGTGCCGAGCAAGAAGGGCAACCGACTACTGTGCTCCTGCAGAAAATGGTTGGTATAGATCTTGGTTGCAAAAAAAAACGAAAACTAATTATAGCTGCGGTCGCATTAGCACTACTGAGGCTAGTCGTAATACTGTGAAGGGCAACAAAATTACGGCACTAAATTGAGAGACAATCAAAGTCAAAGTCTGTGTATATAATACAAAATAGTCGCACAAGAACTGAAGCTTAGCAACAGGAGAAGAAGTTAAGCAGTAGTAATACACTAATAGCAGTAGCAGTAGCAATAACAGCAGCAGTCGTAGTAGTAGCAAAGAAGATGTTTTGAAAACTAGTAGCAGCCACTTTTATGAATCATCGCCCAGTCACATTTTCCAGGGCGATCGCCCCGTCTCATCTGCAATGCAATGTGTAGACGCTGCTCTTTGCCTGGAAATGGTAGAAGGATGGTTGACAGCAGGCGATGAAAGAGGACAGTACAGCTTTGGACAATCAGCGTGAAAAACGTTAGCAAGACCACGTCCGATGTATTCCGTGCAGATTGACATTATCGATAGACACCGTATCTTCAGAAGCCTTTTGTTGCGAGCAGCCTACACACTGACGGATGTAAAAGTAATGCGAAGCAACATCATGCAGCATCACTAAGGTGAAATCCTGAACCTGACTGATCAGACATCCAATCCCAAGCGAAAATTGCCAAACCCAAATTGCCTGTTTGCTACAGAGTTTTGGTGCTTCTTTGGCATTGAAAGCTTGTGGGTAGAGGCAAGGGTTGCAAACCTTACTGCAGCTCAAGCTTGCTGAAGTCTGGCGCCCTTGGGCTCTCTCGTCCAAACAGCTTTACAAACACCAGAACCCGACTACGCCACAAATCCTGGGCCAACTTGGGATACCCCAAACGCCTCCTGGCCTCCCAGCCTCCAATTCTTCCCAGCTACCCCAAGCAGCAGCCACGCGTCCAGGCGCGGCCACTCGGACGGCGTTGAATTGGTCACGGATCCACTGCCAGGTCGTCTCGTGGGTTATCGTCATGATCTGTGTCATCTTCTTGCAATCCTCACCTAGTTCCAACACCTGGCAGATGTGGGGGTTGGAGATCTGTGGGAAACTGGTTCGGCCATGGTTGGGTTAGGGTTGTAACTAAGTTGTAACCAACCTTATTGGCTTGTTTACCATAGTTATATCCTACTTGTAAGCTACCTAAGTGGTTAGTAACATTTAGTAACCATTGATTGCTCACTTAGCAATGGTATTACCCACTGGTGGTACGTACGAACCTAGGGCCAGCCGTAGATCTTGCACAAGGCTGCTACATGACCTTGCACCACATCCTGTATAGACAACCCAGAAACAAAAAGACAAGACGACGCGGCTACTTCAAAGGTCTCCAGACCACTGTGAAAAAAACAATGGTGGCCCAAACATGCTCACTCTCTTCGATCTCTTCGTTGGCCTTTTGTTCACTTCCCCAGGCACTTGCTACTTAAAGATAAGGATAAGGATCAACATGCCCTTCAACCTGATACACCTGTGCAACTAATGACCACACACAACATGCTACCAACAAAAAATACCAATCCAGCTTGGGGATCTACCTGGTCGTCTCCTGGCTCTACGTCCACATACCAAGCGCTACTGCGCAGCAAGGGAAAGCCATACTTCTTCCGGATGACGTACTTCTCCGAGGCTTGGATCTTCAAGCGAGCCTTCACCGACCTCCTAAGGAGACAGGAACAGCGGCTGCTGCCCACGACCTATGACCGAATTGTGGCAACGAAGTGGCAACAGATCCAGCAGAGCTAGCAACTGGAGGAAAACTTGATGACCGTAGAGCTGTGATCATGAAAATGGGCCACAGCCTAACGCAAGCATCAGTTGCAAAGCCCTACTGGACAACTAAACCCTGTAAGCTGTAATTACCTAAGGAGTTGAGTGAGTATACATGAGTCCTCGCCCAATAAAGTCAGAAATTAGTTGCTTAATGTTGCGTCACAAGAAAACACACACATATGTATATATATATATATAGCAAGGTTCTAGGTACACACAAATACAAACTATATAGAATTTTAAACTAAATATCTACCATCTAACTATCTATCCATCTATTGTCTACCTCATATAGTGATCTAGTATCTACCTCATAAAATCCATTATCTATTTATCTATCTATCTATCTATCTATCTATCTATCTAGCTATCTAGCTATCTATCTATCTATCTATCTAGCTATCTAGCTATCTATCTATCTATCTATCTATCTATCTATCTATCTATCTATCTATCCCCCCATCTCTTCGTCTTTCCATCCGGTCGGTTGCAAGGCTCTTTCCCACGACGCTGGAGGAGGGCACCACCAGGCTCGGATCGCCCTTGACTCGCCCCGCGGTGTCGCAACCGAAGAGGTACCCCACGTAGCCAGTGCTATGACCACCTGCAACCCCCGGAAGGGATGCTGGAAGTGGCTGTTGGAGGTGCCAACTAGGATACAACAAGACCTGACGGCGGTTGTTCATACGTCCAAAGGCATCTGAAAGTGGTGATCTTGACATATCTTGAGTTTGAAAAGCATCTTGCTGGTATATTTTTTTTCCAACTTGCAGCGGAAATGTGCGACCAAATCCACTTACTGGCTGCCTCCATCCGCAAGCCAACTATTTTCTTGATCAGTAAGGTGTTCCGCAACTCGGCTGGCATGGTACTAGATTGGTCGGAGAAGGAACCCTGGATTTCTATGATCAAAACAATGATGTTGGCAGTTGTAGGGTACCTTTTGCCATCTCCTGCCAGAATGCGAGGGCACTGAAGACCAACATCTTGTTTGAAAGAAGTCATTGAGAAGCCAACTAACATCATTCAGCCTTCAGCCACATGGTTTGGTGGACTTCATCAGCTGAGTTGAGCATGCAAGCGAGCAATGACATAAGCAACCAAGCAACAAGCCAACAACCAAGCAACCAAGCAACCAAACAACTCAACCACCAAGCAACCAAGAAAGCAAGAAGGCTGGCGCACAAGCTCATAATTACCACCCTCAAACAATAGTGCATGATCCCTTTACAATCACTTTGAATCATGCATGATATCCTTCCCCCTTCAATGCTAAACACTATCACCCATTACTTTCATATTTAGAATGCAGAAATGATTGGCTGTGTTTTGGCTGCCTTTATCCGGGAAAAAAACATGTCAATTTAGGACATCCAATTTTGAATGATGGGACCCTGAAATTCTTGAGCCCACTGCTGGATGGTGTTCCAAGGGTTTGTGATGGATAAAACATGAAACCAACCAAGCGAAACAAATCTCATTTCACAACTGAAAAGGATGCCCTCACAGCATCAACGAAGTAGCTTAGCATCAACAATGTAGCTTAATTTAATCCAACCGATGCCAATCAACCTATAAACTAAATCAAACGACGTTGAGCATCACTAAGTCACTAAGCGTTGTAGCTTTTAGGACTGCACGCGACGCTTGACGTCACCAAACTCTCTGGGCGGATCTAGAGAACCAAATCACCTAAGCAGCGGATCTAGAGAACCTAATCTGAAACCAGTTCAAGCAGAATAATTAGCATAAAGCCGCGTGTGCTTTTACCACGGGAACTTGATTTGGTCTGCTTACGTCAGCCTTGCTCCTCTTTTGTCCGAATCAGGGCTTGGATTTTCCTCATCCACCTGACTTTCAAATCCATCTAAAAATTCAATCTACAGTAGAGAGTGCATGTATGAGATTTGTTTGTGAAATTTATTGAACAAAAACAATAGCTCCGTCTTAGTTGATGGGCTCCCTGAGATCAAGACACTTTGGGACCCATTCAACCCATGGGATGTCTATACTTGATCTCATGGAGGGGAACTCTTGGTGACCCCCGAATCCAAGGCACAATTTTGATCAATGCTTTCTCCTACCTCAGGTCAATCGAACTTTTGGGGATCTGACCACGGAGGTTTTCACATGGGGAGCTGAATAAATCATAGACTTGCTGCACATTTTACGCTAGAACCTCCTTAAATCTTGAAGCCCGGAGGTTCCAATCGTTGCCAGCAAGGCATGCAGGGCGCCCTTCGCCTGTGGGCCAGTCCTTTCCATTGCACACGTAGGCGCACCCCAACTGTGCTGCAATGGCAATGATCCATTCCAAGCGCCGCAGAAGTCCACCGATGCCCTCGCCATTGTGGCACTGTCGGACGTTTCGGACGAAGCAATGTCCCCTGTGGGGCCGTACGGTTGATGTTGGAAGGGTTTCGAGCTGAGTCGACGTGGAGCTTTGTGAAGTCGAAATGGATGTTGGCAGGCTCGGTGAAGATGTAGCTGGAGATGTAGGTGAAGATGTAGCTGGAGATGTCGGTGGAGATGTAGCTGGATATGTAGCTGGAAATGTAAGTGGAGATGTCGCTGGAGGTGTCGGTGGAGATGAAGGTGCAAATGAAGGTGGAGATGTGGATGGAGATGATGAAAAAACTACCTGGGAGGGCTGGAAATACCCTGGAGGCATAAGCTTGTCTCTGTGGCAGGTTATTGTATGTTGGACAATAACAAGGAAAACAGAAAATGCGGTTCTGTTCGAAGTATGTAGCTGGTGAACGCGTGGCTAGTGGTGCTATGCATGTCTATCGGGTGGATATCGTAAAATTCTGGGCCAACAGTACCAGCTGGGAACATTCCAAAGCAAACCAAACAAATTCGATATAGGCTGGTTCTTTGTCATCCAATCGCGTCATCCCCTTTCAAAAACTACTGCAAAATACTACCAATCATTGGTAGTTATATGACTAAGTTTCTACTACGCTACTAATCATTGGTATCAAAATCAATATGATACACAAAGATACTGTGTTTACCCATACCAATTCAAAAGCATCTTTGTTGGCCAGTGTGCCCCTGATCAAGGCCTCATCAGTTGTGGGGAAGCAATGTATAGAACCCACATCGATACGTGTAGTTCTGGACACGGTTCATCTGGCATTGTTGTCCTGGGATCATGGCGAGCAATGTATGTTTCATTGCAAGGAGGATACTAATGTTGTTGTTTCTTGCTATTCTTGCTGTTTTCCAAACTGTGATGATGATCTATTTATACATGAGAACACCTGTAAATTATCCGATGAAGGCATTCTTTAAAAATCAAAGGCATCATCAACGATCTATAATCAAGAACTCATGTCGATGGTGAAATTGTTTTCGCATCTTTGATATCTACACAAATCATCGACACAGATCATCAAAACCCTTGTAGAACAGCATCAAAACCATCTTCGTGCTTCCGAGTCACAGCCGCACCAGGGGCAGCAATCATTAAACTTGCCAAGGCCGACGTTGATGGTGACGCTTTACCACTGATCTCCTCAGATTTGCTTTGAAGATCAAGCACCATTGGGGAGGTTCTCAAAATAGCGAGACCCCCAGTTATCATCCTTTTATCAACCATGTATAACAATAAACCCATAACTTCGGGGGTACCCCTATTGCAAGAAATAAGCACTTTTGCAGGGAAAAGCACCGATAGGAAGTAGGATCTTCTATGTGACCATGGTGCCGATGACATATACTAGGAGGTGGTCAGCAGTATAACATACAGTACTATAATTAACAAAGCGGAGTTGCTGTATGGCCCTAAGTAAAATCAAGCATTGGGCCAATAGTCTGACAGAATCCAACAAATTATGGATTGTTATTTGTACTATGGTTGCTTCAAATATGGCTTACAAAATCATGGCTGGGTAAATCATGCCTGATACAGCGGGGAAAATCCAGAAACTTCCGTAACAAACAACGATTCACCATTTTTCATACTGCCCTTAAACGATGACGACAGTTGAAGTTGAGCCGAAATGTTACTGATACATATGGCTGTGGGTCACTACCTTGGTACCCCGGTGAACATCCCCCCAATGACCAGTCACTAGTCCAACAGTTGGGATGTTCACCTCTCCCTCTTTTGCTTTGACAAATATTGACCCAACACAATATAGGGGTCATTGTTTCCAGAGTAAGTTTGATGGTACGCTTGATGGTTGATATTGGTTCAACCCATGGTCAATGATGGTTAGCTATGATATTATGGCTGTTGCTCAAGTCATAGGCAACCCCCCAAGTTATGGGTTGATTACTACAAATGACTCATATTGGATGATAACCGGGGGCCCCAGATTGGCTTGAGAACCACCCAGATTGGGAAGACAAGCACAGCAGCTGGGGATTTCCTATGCCTTTGGGTCTAGCGATTTAGTAGTTCCCCGCTGAGCTGCGGGAAAGTTGGCACCACCGCTGGTACCACGGAGAGATCTGCTGGGCATGTCTGTGGGGGCTAGGTTTTGAGGTACCAAGATACTCCATGTCTGGTAAATTTTACTTACATGCGCTCCTTTTAGAGGCAAATATGCTATATACATGGAGTATCTGGGGTTCACGGGGGTTGTTTGGGACATTGTTTCGGGATGTGCACAAGTTGACGCGTCAGTTGACAAGAAGAATGGAGGAATGCACTGCAGTGGATTGTGCCACGGGGGTTGTCCATGGTGATGGTGGTACCTACTAAGCATCAAAGTTTAGAGCCTTTATGCATAAAAAATCGACGCATTTATAGATCAACTTGGCGACATTTGCAACTGAAAACCATCTGCAAACAAGAAAAGAAACTTAGATAACTTAGGGAATCATAGATCGAACCTTGCACAAACCAACCATACAAGCAAAACACCTTACAAGCACCAAAACCATGTACCTCGGCATTGGACTTCTGTCAAGCATACAACTGTATTTGGGCAAAGTCAGAAGCAACTGCTATAGCCATACAAAACAAGTCACACCGGCATCCAAAGAGCTGGAACAAGTGTCCAAAGAATGGCAGAAACTTGTAGATTACTGTCAGCTGTGCGCTGGGTATAGATAATATAGTCAATGGTTTGCTGGATGGTGAATCATTATTAGGATTAATCGGGTAGATGGTGAAGCATAGGGTACCCTAATGATGAACCTATTGAACAACTATGGATTATAATACGTTATAATATAGATGATATAGTCAATTATTCATAGGATACCACCAACGTTCCAGCATGTCGCAACCGTTCCGAAACCAACATCTCAACCATGATAGCCCAGGTTCCTCACCACGCTCTGTCACTTGGGCTTCCTTCCTCTGGCCTCCCACATGGTACCAGGGGCCAGCGCGACCTGCGCCTGTTCCGCTCCAAACCAACAGCAGGCACACGAGGACGGCCCCCACCACAGCCGCCCACCTTGCAGCCATATCCTGCGGTGACGCTGCGACAGCAAATCACAACTGCATCGTGATCCGATTCCACAACGGAGTATCCCGCAAAACTCTGGGCGTATGAGCTGTACTCTGCGTCAATCCATTGCTTGGATATCCACTCCTATTCCGCTGGAGTATCCTACCACTGGCATCCTGCAGCATACTCATTAGTTGGCTATGGTGATCCCTGATGGATGTGGGTTTCTTCGCCTCCCTGGCCCCACTGGGCTGCGCCCGCACTGGCGCTGTTCATGGCTAGCTTTGAGCCGTTGAAGTTTGGGTTTGATGCGCATAGCGGAGTCAAAGCGGGTGACTAGCTGGTTTAGTTTAGCAGCATTCGTTATCATCCATGACAAGATTTCTTGCGACACCACTCAAATCCATCCCGCAATGGGTTTTGCAAGGCACTTTTCTGCGCTTGTGAACTGTGACAAAACCTTCATCACTTTGACCCCATTGTTGGCCAGCTGGATGACTTGTTTCCTACGCACATAGGTTTGGCGGTCAGCAATCAGAATCAATGTCTACGGCTATCTTTGAGCCTACACTGGACGCGCGAGTTGAGTTCCTCAGTTTGATGGTTGGTAGCTGCTAGCCAGCCATGGACAAGTGCTGTAAAGAAGTTGATATCCATATTCTATTTCAGTGATCAGTTGTAGTGGATACGGCAGTTGGAGGATAACAGCGACAGAAACAACTAACAAAAGCACAAAGACAAGCAACGCCAACAACAGTAGCACCACCGCCACCATCACCACCACCAACAACAACAGCCAAGAATCGATTGTTCTTCTTGGCAGCCTCTTCACAAGACTGCCTTTTCATGGGTTATGAATCAACAAACCAGCTGGAAGAAACCCCATGTCCATGACCCCAGAGTAGCAACTGTTCAAGTCGTTGATCCATGGGCTCCACAATCATTTCCAAGTTTGACCCAGGAAATCTTGATTTCTCGGGATTCACTGATGATAGCTGTAGGATGCTGCTGAGGCTGGTTTGCCTGGCCATCGCAGCCACAATGCAAGCCTTCCCATGAATCGGGTGGGAAATCCAATTATGAATTCCCAGCTTACTTCCAATGATCTACGCCCATAGTAGGGAACCACCTATATAGGTTGAACAGCTTGCAATGATAGAGTACCAGGTTAGCTTGCCAAAGGTTTCTATATATCTTCCCCATTCAGAAACGTGACTAAGGTTCGCATCATCCGCATCATGACACTTCCATGAAGTGGTGAAAAACCTGGTGTGACAGTCTGATGTTGTTGAGGTAACGGTTGGATCATCAAAAGGGGTTTTCAATGGTTTTCAGCTATGGCAATCCACCACCAGGTAACCATCAGTCCTGATCAACCCGCCACCACTGGCGCCATGACTGTGCACGGCATAAAGGGGTCTTTTCTTCGAAACGTTGCTGGGCAGATTGGGCAGGGTGATAATTCTTTGCACCCTACACCAAAGCTCAGAAGACTCCCAGTCACGGGGTTGACCTTCTGGGGATGTCGTTCTCAATCCTGGCATAGCCAGCACAGTGAACAACCCGAAACAGTCGAACACGTAAGCAGCGTCAAAAGCCTCTGACAGGATATATTTGACCAATACAGGCTACAATAAGGAATACAATGCTAATTGTACCATTTGCAGTCACCCCTACAATACTTCAAGCAACCAACCGCTGAGGGGTACCTCAGGTAGTTCCGGTTTTGAGCATTGCGACGCGTGTCTCATGTAACAAGTCTTTTCGAGAAACTATTCCGCAGTTGAAGATGGCAATTGGGCAATGATGAATTTTCACACTCATCTGAGTTTCAAATCATGGCTATGCTCCCCTGAGAGCCGAAAACTGTGTTGCTGCCAAAGGCTCACAGGCGCGGCTAAATTTTGGTGGCAAACCTGAGGCCACACCAAACAGCTGCGTTCGGCTGGTAGGCTTTGCCATGAACCATGGTCATTCTCCAGCATATCCCTAGGCATTTTGCCGTTAAACATGGTGATGTACTCAATTAAAGCATACAAGCATACAAGCAGTGGATCCAGAAGTGGTTGGTTGGTATACTAATTGGCTACTGGTTGGTGATTTCCCAGCCAAAACAATCCACCTCTCCAGGATATGCAAGAAAACATAAGCAAAATGATCTGCCCATGATTACCATGGGTACTGATGAAAACAAGGTTAAAATCAACAATCTCCTGGATCATTCTCTGCCATCAAAATGATCCACCATGGGTATTAACTGGTATTCATTAATTGCATTTAATGGCTAATCATATATGGGTTTATAATCATCAATCTCTCATCCTGAAGCAAATGATGTATTCAAATGATCTGATCTTGAATTCCAGTCTTGAAGATCTAGCATTTGATGGTTGGCTGTTATCAAGCCATAGCAAGAGATCAACCAAGGATATCGTTATCACCAAATTGATATAGGGTTGAAAAGTAAGTTAGACTACTAGTATACACTATTACTTCATCAAACACAACACTATCATATTATTCACAGTTTACATCATACTATATTACTATATCTCATGGTCTGATTTCATTATGTTTCAACCATCAGTATCAAAAAGGTATATATCATCTGGTTGGTGGTTGAAACCACTACGCCAAAAAAAAAACTATTGGCCAACCAATCAAGCGGTGGATAATCCTGGGTAAAATAACAAAGCACATGTTCAAAACCACCAAGTACTCTTTTAACATCGGCCTACACGATAAACCAAAACCAGAAACCAGTCATTTGGTGGTTTCTCAAAATAGAGGGACCCCAAAATCATCCACTAATAACCAATTTTAGTAATAAACCAACCATTTTAAGGGCACCCCTATGACTTGAGAGACCACAATAAAGAAGTTGTGTAACTATTCTTGTTGGTGTGAATCCCCTATTAATCTCTATGATTAACCAATGTAAACCCCTATAATGTCTACCCAGGATTAATAAACCCCTGGTTGATTAACTAGGGGGGTTCCCATTTCAATGGAAAACCAAGGCTTTTAGGGGATACCTCAATAATTAGCTTGAGAAACCATCATTGATTGACCACTGATCTCGCAGCTCGACCAACACCAAGCCGCAGCCAGGTCCACCGCGAAAGCCATCTGCTCTGCGATCCACCGTCTTGCAGGGTTGCGTGGCCTCAAACCAACGCATGTACTCCTGAGCCATCCGTCGCGGATCCCAAGAGATTTTCAATCAACAAACAGGCTCCACATGGCAAAAAGTATGCAAATTCAATTAAGTTCAAACCTAGTGGTACAGCAAAATGTACAAACAGGCTTGCTCCCAGCTGCCGATATCCCAAGAATTTCAGCTTGGGAAACTCCCAGAGACATTTCAGCTCGGGAAACTTTTTGGGAGTGACCAACAATACTCTGCACTCAAATACAACCTGTCATAGCCAATAACGGGTATATCAATCCTCAAGTTTATCCAAAATAGTGAACAGGTAGGGTTGACGAGCCACACACACAATTGATTGCTTCCGGCTAATTGCAAATCTGATGCTGTTGCGCAGGCCTGATCACATCGAAACTTCACACATGCTCAACAAACACTAAAATAATGGTTGTTTGTTACCTGTCTCACAATTGTTTGGGGCATGCCGCCATGCCATTCCTTTTGGGTGAAGTACCCGTGTCTTATTGACATGGTGTTTGTCGTAAATTAATCGGCGAGTAGGTGTAATTGGTTTCATTTATTGCATTTGCTTGAGGACTCCCTAAGCAAAAACGATGACATTACTATGGCCATTGCTAACATCCCAAATCAATGCACATGCCGCATGAACATTGCGTAGTATACATATGACATGCAACAACAAGTGCACATAGGATGTGCAATGTACCTAAAGTGCTTCATCTGCAATTCGTCGTACGCAATATATTCTACATTTATGTGCATTGCTGTAAGCACCATTTGACATAATTGATCAGATTGATACGACAGTCAACAAAGCAATGGGTGGGCATATCAAGATGTGTACATATATGAATTTAATTTGCAAACAATATACGGTATACATATAAAATATTTGATGGCATTGATTAGTACACATGTGATCTATACAACATACATCAGCATACATAATCATGAAGATTTGTATTCGTGTACATGCATTGCTTTACTGTACATAATCTCAAATACAAAATGACATAAAACATTGCACATGTAAAATCGCATGATAGTGCAAATTCTGTAAAAAAACAGTCAACCAATAAATGAGCATTCAATATATATATATATATATACATACACCTTATTCTACTGTATGTAACCATTGCTTGTAGGTTGATACAAATGAACCGAGTATATATATATATATATGCAAATACATATATACATACAAATGTAATATAGTAATGCCTATATATATAAATATAGATAGAAAAATAGAAAGATAGAAAGATAGATAGATAGATAGATAGATATGTACACAAACACACACACACACGGTGTACACCTGATGGTCGGTTTCCCACCAAGTTCTGCATGCTTGGGGGGATACCCCATGCACGGCTTCCCCCAACCCTGCGACTGTGTCCTGAATGGCAAGGTCCACCTGCATTTGAAACTTCTTGTTGTCGCTCTCGGACCCACGCTGCTGTAGCGACATATCTGGGGCAATGCGCGAGGGAAACACTGTAGGAAACCCTGCTGGATCAAAGAAACGGCAGGAGCTACGGGAAAATCTGCTTGGTTAACTACTAGAAATAATGGTTGAACAACCCAGAGTCAGGAATGAGTAGCTCACCAGCTGATAATACTAGCTGATAATACTTGCTCGTAATGCTTTATATAGGTAAAACAGGTACACCAAGGCTCAAGATCAACCAGCTCACAAGGGATCGCTCTTTGCATGGATGTGATCAGCGGATCAGGCGTAGTTTTAACAAACATGTGAAAAATGGAACGAACTTGCTTAAAACATCCATGTATTGGACTTAGACTCAATCATCCCACTCGACTTTGACTCAAACACATTAGACTTGGACTTACAGGCCCGGAACAAACCCATTAGACTTAGACTCAAACATCCTATTTGTCATCAGGCCTGTGAAGAAGCAACACCTACAGCAAATCCTGTGAATGAGGTCTGTGAACGGTAAAAGATCAACATGTGTGCTGTTCCAGGAGGATGGATTTTCATGAACCACGTTGACGTCAGAATCAATCAATCTATCTGTAATGGTCTATCAATTAAATCACACAGTGAAATACCAACACGCCTACCGTGCATATGTGAGCAAGTAGTTTGTTTACATCAAATTGATGCACATACACGCTCTGCTATTCTGGGTAGGTCAAAAACGCCCAGCATATCTGACAGCATGTCACACACACACAATCATGGTGTTTAATTGTCACGGTTGCAAACCCACTCATGACCTATGATTTCTTTCCAAATGAAACTTAGTACAGTTTTTTTTGCCCTGCCAGCACAATTACACCCCATTAAGCCTAGTTAGGCCTTGATAAGCCCAGCGGTTTACTAAAGTTTAAATGTTCACTAGCTGCATGATCAGGCCAAAGCAACGGATACGTTGGCGACATGCAGATCTTTCTTTGGCTACAGGTGGGAAACATGGTGGTGGTTCATGGACCGTTCATGGATGGTTATGCTGGTCAAGGGTGGTTACAATAATGCTTAATGGATAAAGTGATGCATAGTAATGGTCAAAGATGGTTAATGATTCGTGGTTAATTGATGTCAGTATTGGCAATCTGATGATTGACTGATCCTTCCTAAAATCTGGTTAATGTATCCCTAATATTCCCGGATTTATGGTGAGTGATGGTTCATCACCATTCAATTGGTATGTTTGGCTTGTTTCAAAACTGGATCTCGAATCAATGACTGGTTGGTGGTTGCAACCCCTATGAAAAATAGTAGTCAACCAACCAATTGTTAATGATTACTGGGGAAAATAAAACATGTTTCAAACCACCAAGTAGTCGTTGTGGCTTGATTTGTTTACAGCTCTTTTTAGTCTGCTCCCCAGCCGCAGGCTGCGAGAAATGTATTTTCTACCAACAGCAAGCAGAAAAGCCTACGGGCAAACATGGCAAACCAACAGGCCCCACCGGCCTCAGCTGTTTTCCTCAATGCCAGGGCACGTTCTTCGTTGAAGCGTCTGAAGTCAAAGGTGTTTTTGCAAGGAAAGCGGCCAAAGTGGTCCATCTCATAGGCATGGGGTACGCCGTCCAACGCATGGTGCGCGGTTTGCCCATGCAAGATTATTCCTGCAGGGTGGTTCGTTGATATGAATCTGGTTTTTGATGGTTGCTCGTGGTATGTCAATCTGTTCATACTCAACCAACCACCAGTAAATATCATCAACCACTGCCAACAAATACTAGCCAAGCTAGAACAATATCTGCCCTTTAACAAATGTTTTGTGAAATTGCAACCTGCTGGGCTTTCACACAGGATCTGCACTGCACTGATCTTCGTTGCAGGGAATGTTACTTGTCAACAACTTGGGAGAGGCAGAGTCACACACCAACTGTTCGGTCCTTGATGCTGCAGCAAACCAGAGAAGCTGCTGAAACTACCACCACCTCCCAAGATCAAAATGTCCGAAGTTGCAATGTGATCCAAATCATAACGCAAGATCTTGGCAGCGTTCTTGTCTGGAGACACCTGAGCACCAAGAGTTGGGATTGAGAGATGTGCCAAATGGAAATGATTGACCAGTAGATGACGAGCCCAACCACCATGAACCATCATCAGCATTTATCAAATCCAATTATTAAGTTTTTCCAATCATGATCATGATATTGTCAACGATCTAAAGCACTTTCGACTATTCCGAACCATTCTCAACCCTCTGGCTATGGGTCAAAACCCTGTACCCTTGGTTCCCCATCATCAATCATTGTTTTCCCTATTATGGTCGCTTATTATCCCTAAAAAATTGGTTGGTTAATATTGATCCATGGCCATTTTTCTTGGCAGCGTGCACCGAATGTTTCAAACTGACTGCAAGCGACTGATGCCAAGGGACCAACACTTCAGCGTTGAGGAATTTCAAACATGTGAATTCCTCGGCTGTTGAATGACTGGCAATGACTGATGATGGTTCATGACGAGTCATCATCATGAATATGTAACACATATATATGTATATATATATATATATGATGTACATCATAATAATAGGGTCATTCTATTGCTAGCATCTAGGCTTATGATTTTTCTAATGAATGACAATGGTTCATAGTGGGGAATGATGTCATTTCAATCATCTCAATTCCTGCAAGGTTTAAATGGCAGGCCATGGTGGTATTGGCATGTAATGACGGCAATCATGATGAACAATGAAGACTTCATGAATTGCGAGTACTGAACTTGTTTTACTGGTTGATGACGGTTGATCCTGGTTGGAATTCATATACATCACATACACCGCACTCATGACATACATTTCGTACATCTCAAACGTAATATCCATGACATACACAGGGTTGCATATATCGTGTAAATCACATATAAGATGTATGGCAAATGCATTCCTGCAACTCATATTGCATACATGTCTATGTAAATGTTAACAGCTTTCGGCATTGCACGGCATTCATCGATACTTACATCATACAGAATCATAAATCGACTCCTTCCGGGTTTCTTCAAACCTACGTTCATCCCATCATACCCTTTCCCTTTCATGTTGCATGGAATGACATCACATATTGTCATATTTAATCATACACTTACATACAAACAAGCGCATGCATAGACACGAAGCAATATAACTTGTCTACATTGATAATGTGCATGTGAACTGCATGTGGTACAAGGCATTCACAGGGCACCTTGTACTCATGCATCCACGCAGAACATCACATCGCATTACACAAATCATGAATCATGATTTGAACTGTTCTAGGATTCAGCATTGTGCAAGTTGCTATGCACACAAACAAACAAACAAACAAACAAACAAACAAACAAACAAACAAACAAACAAACAAACAAAACAAACAAAGAAACAAACAAACAAATAAACCTTCTCACACATAATAAGCAAAATTCTATTCCATTGGTAAACGGTCCATCTCGCTGCAGTAGATTCGAAACAAACATGCTCGTGAATAGGATCTAACGATAGATGTTTCCCCGAAGGGACTTCACGGATGTTAGAAATGTGTTCCGTCCGCCAGAAAAATAAGCTTTTTGTAAGCCTCCATAATTTGACCGAAAGCCCCTGGTACCAACCATTCACTAAAGCCCCAACCCGAACTGTCAACAAGAAGAACCTTATTGCTGTGGCCCCAGAGCGCCAACCGCGACCCAGAAAGAACAAACAATAAGAACAACGAAGCAACCACCACAATGACAGCGCGACCTACATACACCACAATCACGACGACAAAAACAACAACAAGAACAAGAACGAGAACAAGAACAACAACACCAACACCAACACCAACACCAACACCAACACCAACACCAACACCAACACCAACACCAACACCAACACCAACACCAACACCAACACCAACACCAACACCAACACCAACACCAACACCAACACCAACAAACAACAACAACAACAACAACAACAACAACAACAACAACAACAACAACAACAACAACAACAACAACAACAACAACAACAACAACAACAACAACACCAACAGCAACAGCAACAGCAACAGCAACAGCAACAGCAACAGCAACAGCAACAGCAACAGCAACACCACCACCACCACCACCACCACCACCAACAACAACAACAACAACAACAACAACAACCACAACGACAACGACAACGACAACGACAACGACAACGACAACGACAACAGCAACAACAAACAACAAACAACGACAACAACAACAACAACGACAACGACAACAAACAACTAACAACGACAACAAAAGTTCACCAGTCCACCACCAGTTTCAAGAGAAAGCAAAGCGTCCGGAGATTTGGGGTTCACTTGGCCAATGACAAGGATTTTGGTCTTCTCTAAGGAGATCCAGGGTATGGCATGGGACCTCAGTCAGACCCTGGGCTACGTTGCGTCAATGGTGGTTGTGGTGTGGTATGGAGCTAGTGATTGCCACATCATAGTCATAGTATGTCATAGTCGTATGTGATTGACACGAGGGGGTCGGGATGCAGCTATATCACCAGTGTCGTTGGTGGCGTACCATGATGGTTGATGAGTGCTTGTGGTCTTCCGTGTAAGCTGATGATTGGCATGTCATATCTTGATGATATTGGGTCAACATATGCGACGACCGAATGAGTATGAGTTTTGAATTCCAATTTCAAGCAAGCACACGCGAGACCACAATCAGGAAGTGACCAGTTGATCGAGGGGATATGATACCAGCCTCTAATTTGACGTCTGACTGCAATCTTTAGAATTATATCTGAGTAGGCTTCAAGAACGCATGGATTTAGTCTGAAAACTACCAATGGTAGGCAACCAATTAAAAACGCTTAGATCATAATTTTGGTAGCCAACCTGTAAATTTCGATCCTTGTTCGGGTTGCACTTATAAGTCGGTCGACCCACATCACCATCACCTTTCAGACAGCTCCATGGATGCTTCTAACAGCACATTCATCACAGGACATGCAGAAACCGTGGATTTGCGAAGGCTGGCTGACATGCCAAGGCCGGAGATATTCATAACTAGCTCTTAACAGTGGTTCGAAAGTTAATTCAACAGTCAATAAGTACTCACACTTAACTTCACATATCCTATTGATCTTCACCATTATCATAGCTTCCGCCTGGAGGGACGTCCCAGCGACACGTCTCGCAAGGCATTGAGGTACAAATAGAGAGGGCCTGAAATCACCAGCTCTGCCGGTACCATGCGTCCCGTGAGTGTCATGACCCATCTGGTAACCTGGTACTGGGAGCCATCTGACCAATGCCTGCTGACGAATTTCAGAAATTCTTGGGCCTGAGGAAGCCAAATAAAGTATCAAACAAAGAGGGTAGCAAAGGGTTTCCCAAGATCTGAAACATCATAAGTTCAGAAGCGAAGTCGCCGCAAAATGGGTGGTCCATTGGATTTTTGGGGTTACGTCCCAATTATTATGATAGACACACAAATAAAAAACACATCTATATACATGAATCTTATCAACAAAACTCGCGAATATTGCGAACGCTAGTTTACGTCGGGAAATGCTTTGGATAGGATAATGTTGAAAATCAAAGCGGAACTTCTGGACACAGCATTTGTCTGTCTTCACGGTCCAAATGTAGATCAATGGGTGTTCATCCCTTGTGGCATTATGCTTTGCCGGGTAGATACAGTATGGTGTTGGCTTTTGCGAACCAGATTTTAAGGCTCCGACTGAACTTTGAAAAGTAAAGACCTTTGACTGTGAAAATTGCATCGACCGTCCAGTTCAATAGTTGATTACTAAACAACAACATACTGGCCAAGAAGTATATCTTTGTTGTTTGGCCCAAAGTCATCGCAATTTGATGAGCGGGCTATTGTTTCCAAATCCAAGATCATCTAAATATGGATTGAAGCTCCAAAAACCACAACATAACTCATAAAATAACACCAAAGGTCATCTAAACATATCTAAACATGGATTGGAGCTCAATTCCAACCATATCCCCCAGCCACCCATCAACCCTTGCATCCGGTGGGTCAAGAGTAGTTCCAATGCATGGCTCCTTCAGGCTATGGGCTCGTTGAATGGCTGCCAGTGGATTTGGCGCTGGCTATATGCGTTCCGTTGGCGAAGGACTGGGGTGTGTGCTATCTCATTGCGCGAACTGGGTCAAGCAGTTAACCAACCACTTTCACGGGGGATAACCAACAAAACTATAGGGAGAACAATGGTTAATTATACGGGAATCAGGGAGACTTAGGGTTTTGACCCACTGCCATTTGGGCAAACGGTGATAGACCAAATTGTAGTCAAAGTGACTCCCTACAGATATAAAGTATAGTGAATTACTACTTGTGGGTGGTTCGGATCATTCACTAGTAATTAATCATTCACAATGCAATTGTAACAATTAGCTAATTAGTTGAGTGTCAATCATGAACAATATACCGTAGCTCAAATCAGGATATTTCATAGTTGATTCATAGTGCCTATCAACACTACAGACATACTTTCCTATCTTTTACCAGAGTGAATGTATTAATGGTCATTGAGCATTATCTTTCAACGACCAGTCAACCATCAATCAAACAGTCATTTGAAAAAAAAAATCAATGTAAAAGCACAATTTCACCATCAACTGACCGTCATCAAACTATCGTTCACCATTAACCAACCACCAAGTAATCATCAATTCCCGATCAACATCAATTCTAACCATCATTACCATTAATCAAGCATCACAAACTACTGACTCACTCATCACTAACCACGTGATGAACCATCGAAAAAAACACAATTACCCATCAACCAACCATCAGTTCAACCACTATCAACCACTATTAACCTCTATCATTTACTATTAACCACTATTACCCATCAACCAACCATCCTTTCACCGTCAGCCATCAACCACGTTGAATCAGCTCAGCTCGCCATGACTTGCTTGGCGCCCGCTGCCAGGCCACACACATCGGGCCGATCGCCACGGCGCAGTTGCCACGCAATGTGCAAAGCGCCTCGGTGCGGCGGTTGCGTGGTCTGGCCATCCAGTCGTGTGGTGGAGGGAACGTGACGATGGGTGGAGGGATGGTTGAGGCTTGATGATGGTGAGTTGATGATGTTGATGGTTGATGATTATTTAATGATGGTTTATTATGATTTAATGATGGTTTATGTAATGGTTTCTTACTTGATGGTTGATGGTTGATGACGGTTAATGGTCATTTAGACATTAATGGTTTATTTAATCCATGGTTGATGCTGATCGATGATGGTGATGGTGAATTGATGGTTAACTGATGCGAATTGATGGGTGAAGTGATGGCTGATGACTATTGGCTGGTGAACTGATGGGGTGAAGTGATGGGGTGAAGTGATGAATTTCAAACCAGAGTGTTGATTGATGATCTTAATTGATGGAGAAGAAATTAAAATTGATGGTTCTAATCATTTAGCAAAACCATCAATCAAACAATCAATTGATGGCTCTTTATAACCATTGATGGTGTCTGTTCAGATGGGGTGTTGACTAATGCTCTCAAATGGAACTCAGCAAATGGCGTGATTTGATGAGTGATGCTGTCAACTCATGGCTGACCACTGACCCATGGCTTGGACATATGTATCGCCGCCCCCCAGTACTCCTGTGCCTGCTACGAGCGGTGGTAGCGAAGTATGAATATGTGCATGTGAACTATACCAATGTGGCTTGTTAGATGTAAATACTGATGATATGAACATGTGGCATATAAATATCAGAAGTGGATATGTTACGCCCACACATTGCCATACTATCTTCTCGCTTGGTTGATACAAGTTGATACGCAATCTGCAAACACATGTGTCCTTGTGCACACCATGCAGCCACTGTTGATGTTGTACCCAGCAGCCATTGAAAGGTTGGAATAAACCAAAGCTATTGAGCTGGTATATAGACATCACCAGCTAATTAATCACCAGCTATCCATCATGAACCACCAGCCTTTGAGTCGGTCGTGATCGACCATCCATCATTTCTATGACCCTTACCCGGATTGAACTCGCTACCGTGTGGCAGAAATCCACATCACACGTCACCAGCAAGAGAAGGTGACCGTCTCAACAACATCAATTGCGCAGTCATTTCGGGCTGTTCACAAACACACTGGAAGAAATCCTGTTTGAACTATGGATCAAACTACAAATTAAAACATATAGAAACTACAACTTTGAACCATAGGATTGAAACCAATCATGGATCAAACCATGGATTAAACCATAGGATCACACCATAGGATCAAACCAACTTGGATCCCAAGTGATGATCCGCAGTCGCGCCAAGGAGCTGTTGCCCCAGGCCGGCGCAGAGCGTCCCTCGGCGAGGCGCACGGCGTTGTATTGGCCCTGGATGCGACGGTGAGGTGGGGATCGACAGGACCCTGGGACGTGTGGTGAGATTCCTGGGGTTAGACGGTTCAAATTAAGGGTTTGTCAGGAGATTAGAATGGATAATAATGGTTGATACATGGTTAAGAATGGCTAATAATGAAACATGGGGGGATTTCTATGCTAAATTGTCCCAGGTAACCAGGATATCATGGCTCTCTCATTGATTTCATACGATTGACCTATGATCAACTATCATCAGCTATCATCTAACATCATCAAGCCATTCAATGGTTGGATACAGTAGCTGGTAACCGGGTGGTGAACGTTGCCCCATGCCAAAAATATATAGCAATTATGCTTGTTAACTAGGAGCCAACATCCGCAGGGTTGAAACTATACAATGTTCGAAACCACCAACCAGTGATGTTGCAAAAGAACATGTCACACTCTTCTGATAATGCCCAACCGTCACTTTCAAAGGCAATCACCAGCAAGCACTTTCGTTATCACACTACTACTTCCATTGCGTACATATAGTATCATGTTTACCTATATATTACAAAGGGCTACATCCATAAATGTTGATACCCCCAAGCATCCCAAGCATGACCACTATAGGGAACGCAACCAGCGAGATGGAGTTGTGACAGCTGGCCTGGATCCACATCCAGGTGGTCTCGTGAACAGCAGTCATATGGTTGCACTCAGCCTCGATCTCCAATACCTGACGCGCGACGCGGGGAGAAGTTTCTTGGGCGAAATCAACTCGAATTCAACGTTTTCAACAGGAGCATTGTTATCAAACATATACTTATAGATGATCTTGGATGACTAACATTGACAACTGTTTTAATGATTCAATAGTCTTATAGTTGATGATGCTTGTTGATTCACAAAGGTCATGTAGCGAAAGAGTAAAGCAACAACTAACATTCAATTGATCTCAAGCAAACCAGCACACCCCCTGATGCCTGTTAAAAACTGGCAGACTGGCATCCCACCCCAAATGTGTTCTGGTAATCTGAAGTATAGTGAATGAAGTGATGTCTTCTGAATATATTCACATGTCTGAAGTCCTTTCCAATTTGTTGGGTGTGTTTTGCTATTCGCACGTATTCTGACCCGTCCTCCAAGCACTTATCGAACATTTCAACCAAATATGTTATGTAAAATATGTAATTACGGTTCACCCGCCTCGTTCACCATTTGACTTTATGCTGGCTGTGAGGCTGTACTGTTGTATTTCACCCCACCTCCGACCATAACCAGCTGGTGTTTCCATAGGATCCTCTTCCAACTCATCCCTTGCTGCCACCTCCGTGGCCTGGTCCTTGAGTGGAGGCCTATCGAGATACCAGGCAGTGCTGCGGAAACTCTTCTGCTTCTTTTTCTGCGATTCCAAATGCACAGAAGACTCGTTGTACCTGTGGAGACCAGGGGAGCTAAGGGCGACACCTCATGAGAACCGAGAATTGACCAAGGCAGCTGGGTCAGGGGAATTTCAGCTGGAGCAGTTTCGACTTGCTGGATTGGTCGTCCAGGTATGGCTCAAAGCTTAGGCCCAGTTGGGGAAGCGTCAGATGGGATACCGGCTCCGGTTCATGCTTTGAGCTACAGCCTCATGGGTGAATTCATTGTCTTAGCTTGAGATATCGTTGTTGAGCTCCCAGTTCAGCTATCCCATGCAGCCGTTTGGGTGCAGTTCGGTCCACACTGCAAGCGCCTGCAACGGGACTCCCAATGGACAGGGAACCCACGACATCAAAACTCCGTTTCGCACGAGTTCCCCAGCGGGCTTGTGGGTGACCAATTGCGCCCACTTGACAAATAAGCAGGGACAATCGCTGTTGTATTTACTTGGTGGTTTCTTAAAATAGGGAACCCCCAAAAATGGTTGGTTTATTAATAGATGATTGGGGGTACCCCTATTTTGAGAAACACCCACTTGTAGACAGGATATGTTGATGGACTCAAGAGCTTGCGTGCTTATATGACCTGCCCTGGCTATTGCGTTTCCGAAGAATCTGTGGCTTGCCTGCCAGAAATTTCTTCATTTGTGCCGGTCAGTGGGTACCCTCCAATTCAGAAACAATATATCTGCATTGTTGATATGTCCCGGCTATTGGCGGTTATCATCTTCACTGGTCTATTTTCTATAGCCAAGTGGAAACACAACCCGCTGGAAGATTCTCCTGTTGAAAATAATTGTTTTCCACTGGGCATACTCCGGATTCACAATTGTTTCAGCGTTTATGGGGACAACCCAGTTATCGATTCCCTGCAATCCCCATCTTCTTGGTTACTATTTGACAAAAACACATGGCTTATACAAAAGAATGACCCCTGGTTCCGGCATTTCACGAGACCAATCCTCACTTCAGAATAAAAAACTTCTGGGATTTGTCATCGTGATCATGATGCTTAACTTAATCTTGATCAACATGCGGCATCATATGGGGCTTAACAGTGGTTCAACCGATGGTCCGTAGGTGGTTCATAAGCCTGAACTGATATAGAGCACTGCGAACATAATACGTTGCCAGGCCACCTCAGGCGAGCACGCACAACAGTCCTGGCGACGAGCATCACCAGTACCCAGGTTGGTCTGCAACTGAGATCAAGGTACCATTCTCGATGACTCCAATGCTTGAGACTTGACCGGTAGTTGAGACTTGTCAGTATGGTTCTTGATGGTTAACACCGATGGTACTCGAGGATAGTGTGATCAATGTTTCGTTGTTTCAACTGAGAATGGTTTCATTCCGTGCAAGTCATGATTGGTAAGCATGATTGCCACGCAGAAGCAACAAGGTTGAACCTTGACTAGAAAGGCGCAACCATCTACTCAAAATAACAATGCCATATACCATTTGTTGTGGCTTCTGTTTCTGAATTTGCCCGCGTGGACAAACAAAAAACAAACCACACAGTTTGGACAGTCTGGTGGAATCTTAAGAGCATCATCCAGCTTCGGTGTATTTGTCTAAACTGTCCCAGACTGGACCGATACCATCTGGATAGATGGGCAAATAACAAGCACCCAAGTCACCACCCAAAGAACAATTGTGAAGCCAAGTGCTCAGCGGGAAGCCCAATACAATCATGGTCCCTGCCCCGTCTGAGTTGAACATACCCAAATAGACCTTGGCATGTGAAATAATTTACAAGTGTCGATAGGGACCCCCCCATAAAACTATGAACGCCACAGTGATCCTCGAGATACTCATGGCTATGGGTCAAAACCATGTACCCCTGGTTCCACCATCATTAACCATTGTTTTCCTTGTCATGGTTGGTGATTATCCCCAGTCAGTTGGTTGATTAATGTTGACCCATAGCCGGCAACGTCTGCAGTGTCCCTGCCCCGACCCCCCGGAAGGAGTGTGAGCAATATATAGTTGGTATATATCCCCTATAGTTGTTAGTTATCATCCCCTATGATCAATCATCAACCAGCTATTAACCAGCTATTCTTGTCATTGTTGGTTGACCCATAGCCTCATCACAACTTGATGCCACGGCCCCAGTGATTTCCCGACGAGGCGCTTGCCCGCCAGGGCTGAGCGGGACACCATCCAGCGACTGTCGCCGCGCACTTGTGCCGAGCGGTCGCAACCAAAGAAGCCTCCGACGTTGCCCGTGTCGTGTGCACCTGGCGGTGTCTACATGGAGGTTTCTCAAGTCATTGGGGACCCCAAAATGGATAGTTCATTATGGTTGACAATGGTTATTAACAAGGGGATGATGACCAATAATGAGGATATACCAGCTACAATGGTTGGTTTAGTATCATAAATGGTTAATACAGGATGGATTGGGGGATTACTATAAGTGATTAAACTCAGAATCATCGGGCTGGACTCCCCCAGCAGTTTCTATGGGCAGTACCGGTGGCCTGTGACCCAGTCATCGCTGCTGCACACGTAGACACATCCATATCGCATAGAGATGGCCATGGCCCACTCCAAGCGACGGAAGAGTCCTCGCGAGCTCGTCTCGAAGGACCATGGCTTAGGACGTCCATGATGGACACCTGATGATGACTGAGCCTATATCAAAACCAGATTAGAATCTACATAGGATCACTAATCTGATTTCCCGATTGGCTGCCTATAGTCTACATGGGTGTTTCTCAAAATAGGGGTACCCCCAAATCATCCAATACAAATCATTTAAAGTAGTTAACCAACCATTTTTAGGGGTTCCCTATTCTAAGAAACCCCCACATGATTGTGATCAAATTCACGATGAGTCAACGATGACAACTCAGCGGTGCATTGCTTCAGCAGCTCCGAGGCAGCAAACGGTTCGGCTCGTTGGTGGGCCCCCACCAGCCGATTCGTAGGGTTGCGCCGGGTACACTCCGAAAACCTGGCAACGCCTGGAACATCCACCATGGAACTAGCTGACCTGTACAACGAGTTGTAGTTTCCAGGTCAATTTGCCAGAGAGTATATCATGCTTTATGTAGAGTTTGCCTGGTAGTTTCCCGAGTGAACCAAGTTAAGCATCGATAACCCACATCATCAACACCATGATCAACCATTATAAACGTGAATCAGCACTATGATCAACCACAATCAACCATTTTTAAACCATCATTCATTGGCCATGAAGTCGTAGCCTCCCAGCTTAACTGATTAATCATCATTATCAACCATTTCTCATAACCATAACTTCTAACTCTATCCCTGAGGTCTACCAGGCAACAAGTGCACCCAGCGATCCTCCAATCCCTGTGCCAGCCACGCAGGGCCGCTTCACGCGCACAAAACACGGCTGTGCTGGCGGCGCCGGTACCCATGGCGCCGCCCATGGGC
>VSDK01017817.1:42285-71353 GCA_009767595.1 Symbiodinium kawagutii | reverse complement strand
CGTGGGTGCAGCCGGTGCCGGTAATGGCGGGGGAGCTGTTGCAGCAAGCGGCTGTGAGATGTCAGGGGTGACCTCAGTTGTGACCCTGAAAAGAACCTCAGCAGAATGGGTCAAGGGGTAATGAATGGCTAACAATAGGCAAGTATCAATGGTGATTAGTGGGCAATAATGCTTATTGTTGGGTAAGTAATGGGTACTTATACAATGGTGAATGAACAGTCAATGATGGTTAAATTGGTATATAATGGGTAAATCATAGGTAAATAATGGCCAATCATGGGAATTATAATGGTTGGGAATGGTTGAGAAGGAGTGAAATGTTACCAAGCGGTAATTCAAGTAATCAATGGTGAACGAATGGTTATTTGATAGTGGTTGAAAATGTTTAATAACAAGTTCTGATTTGCTGTATAAGTTGGTCCGAAATGATTTCAGATTCTGCAAAATTGTTCATGAACTTCATGATATCCACGCTATGCAATCCAAGGATTGTGATACCCCTTGGATTGCATAGCGCAATTTCTTCCTTTGGGGAGACTGGAAGCATCAATTTGGGCCGAGGTTCCTCAACATGCTGTGGTTGCGCATTGGAAATTGTCAGCTCCGACCCCTTCAGGCCAGTTTGGGACAAGACCAACTTGCGCGGCGAGCCAGTGCTCAAAAGCGGCAGCAGCACAAAGATGAGAAAAATCGTAGTCCCCAGCACTATCCCCGAACGCATGTCCTGCACTTGGAGCGTTTGGCAACAAACGGAGGGACATCGCAAGTTCTTCCCCTTGAGATCTTGGCGAGATATCGCTATTCTTCAATGATCAAAGAATCATCAAACTGAGCCTGGGCAAAATGTCAAATCACAGCGCATCTCTGGTCCCTGATGCAATGCATGGCCTCTCAGAGTCGAAACATTAAACAATGGGGACCAACGTGCCAACTAGAAATTCACTGCAGCGTTCATTCGGGCATGCACTTCTACATGACTTTTAAAAAACAAACCGCTTGGCAAAAAATCTCCATGCTTCAGGGAAACGGCTTAAGCCAAACCTGCCTCAAACACATCTCCATGGTCGTTCCGTCACCAGTCTCCCAGGACACAGCGCTTGACACGCTGGCGCTGGCCGGTTCATTGCTGCAAAGGAGTATCCCTTAAGTCGGGAAGTTGCTTTGCATCTATCTATCTATCTATCTATCTATCTATCTATCTATCTATCTATCTATCTATCTAAACTATCTATTCATCTATCTATCTTTGTCTGCCTTTCTATCTGCGTGTCTGTTTGTATACTTGCAAATTTTTGTGCATGCATGTATTACACAGATAGACGCAGGCCTACATATGCTTCACCTGCCCTGGTAGTGCCTACTTGGTCTGATGAGTTTTTCCAATGAAAACCTTTATCTATCATCCTGCATTCATGATTCATGGACTATGATTCTGAGTGGCTATCTGTTTTGTTGAGGTAGTCGAGATAGTACAAGCATCTGAGTCACGATAGATATAGACATATCATCACATCTAGGGCCCTAGTACTCTAGTACCACTCGGAAGCGTTTGAGCCACAAAGGGCTGAACACGACCAGGCTCTAATAGCTGCGTGGGTGGGTCCTGTGCCCCATCTGGGAGCTAGGAACATTGGTACCCTTGGAATGTCTCCATGTTATGTTTGGGACCCAAACCGAAAGCTGCATGAATGAAGCAAACCAAAGCTGAACAAGTAGATCCAGGTCTCAGGGCATTTGCGGGAGCTTCACCCATTAGAAAGGGCAAGCGACGATGCCCAAAGTTCTGCCCGTATTTCAGGGATGTCACTGTCCTGCCTAGAAACCAATATTTACCCGTAGCCTGCTAGTAGTGGTGAAGTTGCTTGCTGATGGATCATAATGTTGACAATGGTGTACCGGATCTGGTTGTAAGCTGCTTGCAAAGCGCAACATCATAGCCCTTCCATTTGACCGAATCCACCTCACATAATCAGTTGATAGAATGGCAGCGTGATCAGAGTATACCTAGTGGCTTTTGCTCTAAAAAAGGGACACCAAGTGGTTAGCTGGCTGAATGACTAAATTTTGGGTAACTTTAACGATTCCCAATTTCAAGAAACGCCCATACATGGTTGGATGGTACCACGACGATTGCTGGACTCATTTCATGGATCGTGGATTTCGTTTATCGTGATGCGCCAGTATCAACCCTGAAGCATTCCATCAAACAATAACTGAAAATTGATCCCACCATGTGATTCATATGTTCATGGCTAAGTATGATTACTCATTGGCAGCAATCTTTGCAAGATTCCATTTGGTTACACCACTCCTGGTAGGTCCAAATCGCTCTTGCTCTAAATGGATATCTGGATACCCCTAGCTCCTCATGTAGCTCCCAACCACGAACTAGAATCCTGGCTACCCACCCTGGATGTGTCTGAGCTCTACATCGCCGGTTTGCCATTTATGCCATAAATGAATGTGATTCCTGGCTATGCAGCGCCTCCAGAAATTATGGCTAGGTAGATGGGGGTTTCGAGGACCTCCAAAATTGTTTGGTTAACTGCTGAAAATTGTAAACAATGGATGATCTGGGGAACCCCGCATTCGCAAAAAATAAACAAACAAATGATCACATAACTATGTAGATAGATAAACACATAGATAAATCTAATTGAATAGAAATATCCATGATATATCTATATCAATATCTGATCATATGAGCCATATTAGGCTGTGGGTCAAAACCCTTAGTCCCCCTGGTTCCCCCCCTATTAACCATTGTTTCCCCTATGAGTTTGTTGGTGGACATTCCCATGAACGTTGGTTGATTAACTGCTTGACCCAGCTCGCCATATCTTGGATATCTAAAGATATCTGATATATCATCTATATCTGATATATCTGAGGGATATCTTGGATGATAGATCTATATATCTGATACACTATATCTTGGTGGATTCCCTATCTACACCACCACCAGCGGGGTGATCCACCCGGCCGGGCGCCTATCCGAATCCCCGCCTCAAGGCTCGCCTCCACCAGACGCACTTCAGCACGCAGCTGGCGCAGTCGCACCATGAAGACCTGCGCGCGTGGCTCAGCGCACAGATATATAGTGGTTATGGTAGTTATGGTAGCTGGATTATAACGAATCTGGTGGATCTATAGTGGTTATAGTGGTTATAATCCATCAGATTGGGTTTTAGTAGTAGTTTTAGGTGGAAGGATCCATCAGATTTGAGGTATTGGTCAGTAGTGGATAATAGATGATAGTAGTTGTAAAGTGGTTTAATTGGTTAGATATTGATTATATAGTCAATAGTAAATAGTTGATAGTAGTTTTATAGTGGTTTATAGTGGTTATAATCCATCAGATTGGGTTTTAGTAGTAGTTTTAGATGGAAGGATTCATCAGATTTGGTTTTAGTAGTAGTTTTATGGTGGTTATAGTGAATAGAAAGTAGTTTTATAGTGCTTATAATCAGATTCATGAGATGTATTGATTGTATAGTAGTGGTAATAGTTGATATCAGTTTTATAGTGGTGATAGTGGTAGCTTGGTGAGATATTGTTTAGATCATTGGTTAGATATGTATCGTTAGATATTGGTTTATAGATATCTATAACCATCTGATTTCAGATATTGGTTAGATATTGGTTAATAGTAGCGGTCACTATTGTATTGTTTTCAGATATTCATCAGGATGCAGTAAGTTTTTTTTTTTACGATAAGTTAATGGAAGTCAAGGGTTAATAGTAGTGGTTCATAAGATTTTAGGTAATCTTGATAGGAGGGGTTCATAGCAACGAGACATATCTTAGATAAGTTAGTTTCTGGTTAATATGTGTGGTTCATAGTAAAATAAGAACGGTTGAGTAGCGTTATGGTTCAGAAGAATGGTTCATAAAAGATCCAATATTCAGAATCGATAGACATGATTGATCAAATTGGTTGATGAGAATGGTCAAAAACGTTAATCATCATTAATGGGTGCTGAAGGGTAATAATGGCTCATACCTATGGCTAATGGGGCTAGATAACAATTGTGAGTACTGGTTACTAAGAATTATTAAAAACATGGTTGAGAACAAGCTTAATCATTTGTTATGACAATGCTCAATGCCCTTGTCAATCAGGGGTATTAAGGGTTAAGGATTTCTAACCAAACAATGAGAGAAACCTTGCAAACCATGGGTTGGATCAAAAGATTATGATGGGTACTGGGTGATGGCTGAAAGGGGATAACAAAAGCTGAGCAAGCAATAGCCAGACCTATCTTTGCATGGTTGGTTCATAGCTATCACGATACATTGGTTAGAATAAACCTCCACAAACCAGATAGTGTACACATACAATAAATGGTTCGTATAGAGAAATACCACCTCTACAATACCACCATCTATTTTTAGGGTATCACTCTATAATGTAGATACCAGATATATTTCGAGGGAGAAATACCACCTCTACAAGTCACATGGGTCACATCACATGGGTCGTATCCAATGGATACTGAGGAAGAATTGCGGTCACTGCGCGTCTGACACACACACACACTGGTGCTCTTCAGCTTGTTGGTTTCCTAGCCACGGGTTTTAGGATCCGTGTAATCAGTAGTTCACCCTTTAGCTAAATGATTATAACTACAGTGACAAAACTATAGATAAATAACTATAGATCTAATTTACTATTGATGATAGATTCTGTAAAACTATAGTGGTTATAACCAATAGTAGTTTAGGATATTATTATAGTTAGATATAACCTTTCAATATTATGTGTAATCAGTATCTATAGAATATTAGTTGAATCAGCCTTAATGATGATGATCAACCACATAAACCGCTATTATATGCTATTATAGTGTAGTAAACCTAAAATTGTAAACCAATAGACCATGTTGTAGCCCACGTTACAGGCAATCATGGATGGAGCACTGGAACCATCATCAAAATGCAACTTTTAGGCGCTGTAGCTGAGTGCTGATCTAGCATTTGAAACCACTGACCAGCAACGCATTTCTGGAAGTCTTCTCAACATGTCATTGAACCAACGCCGCCTGCTTGTCTGCCACCGTTGAGTACAACTCGTTCTCAAGTGTCGCGGCGTTCATGGTGGGCGGCGATGTGGCTCACCAAGCTGTTCCCTCTCTCTCCGTGGCACCAGCAAACCAAAGCCTGGAATCCGACACAGTGCCGACACATCTGGTTGCGCTATCAGTTCTCTAATGTGGCTGGAAAGAAGCAGGTGTAAAGTGGTGTAAATTGTTTTTTTTTGCCACTGTTTTGATGGCTTTTCGGTGCCAAGCCTGTCTGCCTCAAAATTGCACGTGTCTTTGAGTCTTGCAAACTGACCAACAAGAAGAGTCAACAGCTGCTATAAGTGAAAGCGGCTTGTGGAAGTGTGAGCTCGCCGGATGTTGACAGATTCGATTCATACCATTGACAACTAAGAAAGCGACACTCGCACTCTCCACATTTTGCATGGTACTATCATCATCGGACCGGATAGTTGCGATGCTACATCGATGTTCCATATCTATCCATTTCTTATATGGATACAACAATTTCACAGTCTCTGGCAGAAACAACTTGAGCCGAAAAAGATTCCCAGTGATGCTTGCAGTGCAGTCGCGCAAATCTGAAGTGGCAAGTCTTCCAATCTTCTAGACGGAGGTACTGCGTTTCATTCCCAGAATGACGCTGTGTCGGTAGGGAACAACCATGTGGTGATGCCAATTTCAGGAAACCAAAACTTTCGCTTCAAGGGGAAGGAGTCCATTGATATCCGTTGTAAAATTTCAGGAGTTGGAAAAAAAATAACTGCACACACCTGCAAACTTCTTCCAGCAAGACGTCCAACTTCAGACTGGGGCAATTCATAGGCCAAATGTATCCGAATGTGTGGTCGAACATGATCGAACATGTCATGTGACTCATTACGTTGCCGCTCATCCCACACACACGCACACACTGCGTCTGTCCAAGGAAAATAAAAAAGTCAAACTTCCGACTTATGGAATGTTCCAGCCAGTTCCAGCAGGTACTTCCGCTTTTTCTTTCCCCTTACCCCCTTCTTCTTTTCTCTACTTTCTCTCCTTCTTTGGCACCAAAGCGCATTTGCAAAGACTTCGCTTCCTACATTTGAAGAATCGGCGGGTGAAGGCATGGTAGGTAGGAAGGCAGCTAGCTCAGGTGGCACCAAGACCAAGTCTGTCCGGCTTGATTGCGTCTGCTGACACCACCTGGCAAATGAGCAACCCTGGCGAAACTACCACGAGTAACCTGTTCCCTGGGACAGGGGCACCCTTCCCTTCCATGATCTATATTGTTCTCTGTAAGCTGATTGTTCTTCTAGGGTGCCAGCAGTTTATGGACCCAAAGATGAAGGGACTCAGGCGCAACACGGTGCTGTCAGCAACGCTCAACAACTCAAATGACTCGCCTGAAGAATATTGGACGGTCTCTAGCAGTAAAAGCGGTAGCTTTCAGTCATGAAAGGCAGATTCCGAGTGTAAATTCTCAGGCAAGACAAAGACAGCCTGCTAACTAATCCTGC
This sequence comes from Symbiodinium kawagutii, assembly GCA_009767595.1. Classification (NCBI taxonomy): domain Eukaryota; class Dinophyceae; order Suessiales; family Symbiodiniaceae; genus Symbiodinium; species Symbiodinium kawagutii. The sequence continues at coordinate 64,812 of VSDK01017817.1, read as the reverse complement.
AAAGTCATGTTCATAGATTAATTTGTTTGACTCCACCGTTGACTGTGTAGCCTAGTTTCCAGTCTGCAATCTTCTATAGTCATGTTATGTGCATTAACTACAAACTATTTTTCTCATTCGTTAGTTCATTTCCTAATAACTAATATCATTCGTATGCTGGTCAAGAAAAAATATCCGACCTTGAGATCCTTGAAGTCCAGCTGCCTGTGCCAGAAAGTTCCAGATTCATGTGGCGGATCGCTGTGGTGATGGATTTGTTCAGATCTTCTTCTGCGTAAGAAGCGCCCATCATTGTTCTTCTCCTGCAGGTTGGTTGCTGCGCCACCACCCGCTTCAGCTCACCTCGGAGAGTAAATTGTCAAAAGAGGATCATCACTAAGCATGGGGGCCCCACGTACATGTGAGGAAGGACTCCCAATGTTTGTTACTAAACATATCATATATGATCATATACAGCGAAGGTACTGCACAAGAATGTTTTGTATAAGAATTTGAGGGGCTCGGATTTGTTTCCGCTCCTATTCGGCCTGGATACAACTTGCTTCTTCGGTTAAGAATTTGAAGGGCCCTCACCGCGGTGATTAAATTCTTAGCAGCCATGGTTTGGGGTAACGATGACAATACCCCAGGCCAAAAACCAAGACAAGGATTTTGACAAAAATTCCTTGCTAGACAACTAAGAGACAAACAAAAACTGAAAAACATGTTATTAATGTCCCGCGCAGGGGGTTGAGCCTACGAGTTTTTGGTTGAAAGCCGCCCTTTTTGCCAACTACGCCGAGCAAGCCCGGCCTGGTTGCCAAAAGCAGCCCAATTTTTCAACCGTGAAACAAAAATAATTTTTCAAGCTCCGAAAAAGCGTTTTTGTCTTGCGGACCCGCAAGCCCAGTGTTGAGCCACCAGCATTCTTTTCAAGGACTGGAAAGTGTTGTGAGGGCAGCTTCTTGCAAATTTGCATCCGTAAAATCAAAAAACTGAGGAAAAGCAAGGGCGTAAAAATAATCATCCGGTTTTCTATAACAAGAATAATTGGAATACATGCCTAAGAAACCGCTAAGAAATTGAGGGGCCCTCAGACCGGGAACGTGGAAAATCTTGAGCAATCTAAATTAAGAATTTGAGGGACCCTGGACCACAGATTTGGGATTTTTATCCAGGACTTCCACTGTAGTATCCGCTATACATGCAAAGCATCGCTGCATCTATGTATCCACGTATGTCATACGGACTAATGTATGCAGGACATGTGAACGCTGAAACTATCGTGCACCAACATACCTCTCACACGAATAAAATCATTGCATCACACAGTACCATCGCAAACATTTTGCCCTAGATCATTCACAGTCTCTAGACCATGTTTGTCAGTGGAATATGCAACTGTCCATGAGTAATGGTAGATACATCATATGAACAAGCCACACCCGCGGGGTTACCTCAAGATAGCTTGTGATTCATCTGGCATATGGGCTGTTGATTTCTGGATCCAACATGATTGACCATTTCTAATTAACCATCACCAGATCCATCAGCCAGCGGCACTTGGTTCCACTGCCGAGCCTCTACGAGCAGCGCCTTTCACCATTCTCTCCCTTTTGACTCGCTGTGCGCCAGATCAACGCAGCGTGGAGAGCTGGGAAAGACACGTGCATGTCAGGTCCTGGCCCGTGCAATGTCGGTGGTTGAATGATTTTTTAGTCGTCGGTAACAGCCATTAAGTAACAGCCATGCTTAGCTCATTCAACTGGTTGGTTACCAATGGTTGTAAATGGTTGGTTATCCATGCATCAGTGGCAGCCGTTAAGCAATGTCGCCGTCACCATGTTCGTCGTTGAAGGGTTTTTCATTGGTGGCTGCGGGATCTTTTGGCTGTTGTGGATGTTCTCATGGCTTTTGGCAACCACGCTGCGGACTATCAGGCTCTGGAAAGGCGCACGCAAAAAAACATCGATGGAGGACAGGCTGCTGGTTGGACCTGGTTGTGAATTCCTAGAATTGGTCGAATCCTTGAGCCCACTCCTGCCATGGAAGCTTAGACCCTTACTGGCGCACAGCGCCCGACTAAGTCTATATGAAGAGATTGCCAAAAACGCAAAGCTGTCGGGAAATCGGCTCCACCACAGAGCGCTGTTTGCAAGCTGCCAAACCAAGAACAAACGCAACTTCAAGAGTGGATAACCAGGAAGCCAACGCGAGTCAAGCAAACAGTGGATTCTCTGGGATTTTCAGCAATGCGCATTTGGTGTTTGTTTTCCCAATCAACCCATAGCTGAAGAAAAAAAGTTCACAAGTTTGAGAGTATGATTCACTCCATGATAGCAACCACGCAATATGCTCGTTGATGGGGACTTCTGGACTACATTATATCCTGCTGTGTGTGCCAGGTAGCGCACGCTCCATGGTGCCCCACCCGACGCCAGGATGAAGTGTTGGGTTGGTAGGGTAGCCACATAACAACCAACATTCCTTGGCCGGTCTACTGAAGTTGCTGATCATACCTCAGCGAGGTATCAATGTGTCATTGCCGCATACTTTCCACATAACTATATAAATATAATATAAGTGCAAATATAGAAACAAAGATCTATACAACATATCAACCATGCCCCAAGAGGATATCCAACATCCCATTGACTTCTACCTTCAATGTCCTCCAAAATGACGTAGCAAATTGCAGCACCAGCGCCGCCCGCTTCAGCAAGGACAAGGTCAATGGCCAGTGAAGATGTAGAGATGAAGGGCATGATCTGCCAATCGTTCATCCTGACTAACTGGGGGCACCTTCGAAGGGATTATAATGGTCACCTTCCAAGGGATTTTAACGGATTTCAATAGATCTTAATTGTTCACAATAATATGGGATTGTACTGTTTAGTTCTACTGATTAATTCTGGATTAATGGGGGATGGTCACCAACAAACTTATGGTTAAACACCTACAATGTAGTGCTTTCTCAAGCCATGGGAGAGCCCAAAATGATGGTGGTTTACTCCTATAAATGATTAATAAACTGGGTGATGACTGGGGTACCCCTAGTCTGAGAAACAGCCATATTGAGGACGATGATTGAAACATATCCTCACTGATGATTTGAATAAAATCACTCTATACATAAACAATGATTGTAGCAATCTGCACAACATATGATATAAACCAAGATTGCAGCTAGATGTCTACAAAATCCTTCAAATCAGGTGACCAGCAGTCAATGCCGTTGTGATTTACTGGTGTATTCTCAATGATACAAGGCGTAGGAGGGATATATTAGTGGGTCAAAACATTGTACTCCCGTCCGTTCACATCCCAACAGCGAACGACCATTATACTACTGTTTGGTGGGATTCGGATGTGAACTACTTTCTTTGGACAGTTGGTATTTGTCCAGTTGTGGCTAATTAGTATCGCAATTCCTCTCGCGAACAAGGATTTGTAGGTACACATATATGCATATGCATCATTAGTGATTATCGTGAATATGCCTATCACTGATAATCATTTTGTATTGCAATGTAAATAAACAAGATACCCATATCATTTCCCTACCTATCACATGATCACTCCCTCTGAGCCATGTGAGCTGTCAAAAGCCAAGGAAGAAAACACTGCTCTGTTCCTAGCTGGTTGGACGGTTGAAAATGCAGCTTGTAAATGCTTGCATCGTGAATGCCACATGCGTGCGTTGGTTGACATTGCTACCAGGGAAAAATATCCCGGAGGTGTCGGGCAACCATTGGTGATTTAGCTTGGGATTGGTATGTACCCTGAACTACCAGTCAATCAACATGTGGAAATGAAAACAGAAACACGTCCCACCATGTCTGGCTGGTGGTTTCAAATCCTGTGAAAAATATTCGTTCACCAACAATTCTTCACTACATTTGGGGAAAATAAGAAATGTTGAACATCGCCAACTAGTTGTTGTTCAACCAATTCATATTGTTGGTTATTCTCCCCTATTATTCACCAATGATAACCACCAACCAAATGGCAGTGATCAACTGCACCCCCCATGCGCCGTGCATCATTCGATTCATCAGCTGCAAGACTTGTCTCCATTCCGCAGCACGTGCACAGGCCCGTACCAGAGCATCTTGCGAGACGTCGCAAGGGTCATGGACGCCTGGCGTAACGTTAGACTGGTTCAAGGGGTCTCCCAAGGGGCTAGGCATTCCCTACAATGTGGTACCACTACCTAGAGAGCCAAGAACCTACAAATTTGTAGGTCCTGAATCAAGAACTCGGCTTTTCAGACTGTCCCATCCAAGAACCAGGTTCTTCTCAGAAAAACCCGTTTTTTTTTAAAGAACCTATGTTTCGACCATTGAAGTAACAATTCCACGAAAGAACCAGGCTATGACCTTTGTCATCCTTTATTTGAATCCAATAATTCTGACGATAAGGCCCTTTGTTGGATTGTTTAGCACATTTTAAGTGCATTCTGGTGATTTTTTGTGCACTTTTCCTTGAAAAGTTAGGTTTCGATCCAGAACTCGTAGAATACTCGTAGCAACCCGTAGAAAACCCGTGGATACCCGTAGTCGCTTTGATTTTGAGAAACCCCGGTTTTTTTAACCCGTAGATAACCCGTAGAAAACCCATAGCAACCCGTAGAAATTCTATGGGTTCTGAGGTGTTCCGAGGAAGGGTCTGGAAGGCAGAAAAAAACGGGCCCTTTTCAAATTTGATTATCGGAAATGTGCTTTGACATGTGACATTGACAGATATATTTTGACCATTTTGGAAGTAATATCAGTGCAAACCCCAAGAAGAAAAATCCACAAATACCATGAAATTGAAGAACTCGGGTTTTGCATAAAAACCTCGTTTTTTTTAAGAACCTACGTTTTTAAGGGTTTTGGGCCCCCCTGGTAGTTATGAGTTGATTCATCAGCCATTTAACATCATTTTACTCATGGGTAAATAGAGTTAATAATGGTGAATCATGATTATAGGTTGGTAAATAAGCCATTTAACTGTAGCTGAACCTACCATAATAGGTATAGTTACGTTACTGTAAGTACAAGCAAACTTAGCTATCGCGAGGGCACCACCTTGTACTAAACCAGGGTGCTTCGGACAGTGAACAAAATTGAAATAGACACTGAACATTTAAACAGCAATTGCACAAAGGAAATCCCAAAGAGATTCCCATAAAAAATCCAAACATCTCCACAACCATGAACACCAGCTGAGTCACGTAAGCATCACTGACCATCAGTAACCATTGGTTGGACAACCATGAACCAGCCATCAAGCAACGATTTCGATAACCGACCACCAAGTTTTTTTTGCAAAGGAGTACAGCTAGTCCCAGGGTGTATAAAGATATGAGAAACATGATAATATTAGCAAGAGGAGTCATATACATGTACATAGGCAAAACAATTGTAGCATGCAATTACATATAGATGTATATCTGTATATAGATGTAAATAGACGTATACAGATGTATATAGATGTAGATAGATAAATGGATAGATAGATAGATAGATAGATAGACAGACAGACAGACAGATAGATAGAAAGATAGACAGACAAACAAACAGGCATGTGGGTGTATGTATGCAAGTATGTATGTGCGGATGGATGGATGAAAGGAAATACAGTAGTAGACGTGTGGAAATGGTCAGGTGTCAGAAGAATTGAGACCCACCAAGCTATGACTGCTGTTTTGACTCGGGATGCCAAACAAGCCTGGTTTATTTCGATTCCTGTGGTGTACTTAGGCCGGGACTGCAAGTAACTTAAACATTGCCCGTTTGGTTTCTGTGCTATGTGTAGTCGGACTACCATATGCAGCCTTTAACGATGTTTATGGTGATTTCCCTGGTTTTGGCCATTTATAGGTACTAAGTATAAGCATTTTCAGTACTCATTTACAGGTAATAGCCAACCATTTTTAGGGTTCCTTATTTTCAGAACCCCCCCCCTCATAGAGAAATACCATGACTCACAATGGAAATCCATGGAACTGTTGTCACCTCTACAATAGTGTGCCATGCGTGCCATATGCATCAAACAATGGCAAACTATCATCAGCGGTGGCACAATCTGGTACATATAAATATATTCATATATCTATCTATATATATATATATATATTTGTTTATTTATTCATTTATTTATTCATTTATTTATTCATTTATTTATTTATTCATTCATTCATCCATTTATCTATGTATCTATTTACTTATTTAAAATAAATAAATACATATACATATTACAGGAATAAATACATATACATATTACAGTAATAAATAAATAAATAAATAAATAAAATCAACAAAATTCAAAATAAATAAATTCTGCTCACCTGGAAGCTAAAACTCGGCATTTTCATAGGTAACGGTGGAACCATTTCAACTCGTGTAATTTTCCACTTCCAGGTGAGTTTGCCTGATCCTATGCCTGGTGCGTATTCCCAGTAGCCATCCTACAACGAAGGCCACTGGGACAAGAATGTGATGGAAACCCTGGAAAAAATCTGAGAATCGGAAGCCCTATCGAATGCGTGTCATGAGCCGAGAATGATTGCTTAGACCCTCGATGCGATTTAGCAATGATTGTAATTGTCAATACTTGTTAGTATGGTTGATATTTCGTTGATACTTACCTTTCATCGGCCGTATCACACTATGTGCGGCAAAGTTGTGACCACCCGGCTGTTGTGACCACCCGGTTGTACCCCACTAAGCACACTTTTCACTGCGGACACCCCTTCATCTGATTGAACCCCATTGTTATTAGTATCCACTTGAAAAGAGCGTTCACCTTCAACCGTCACATCTATGAGTATCATTCATGGTGTATGCTTGGTGAAATTTATCATTCGATTGCCTATATATCGTTCAGCAGTTGAGCATTTACAAAACCTTAGTTGATCATCCTTGTCAAGAGCGATTCTGCCAGCTGGTTTGTTGGGGATTACCAAATTCCAATCTGGTAACGCCTATCAAACAAGCACTAGAACCAATCATCAATGCTTTTGTTCATAAACAATAAAAAAAGCACCTTTTTGTTATATTGCTTGTTGATACCGATGAACATGCTGGGCAAGTCAAAGGGCATGTTTTCCGCATTGCCCTTTACATCTTTTCACCAACTTCCAGTATAAACAAATGGGAACAGTACCAAATAACACAATAACTAATAAACAGTATGGTTGATGGTGGTTGATGATGCTTAGCCAACTGACTAGTCAGCTGTTGGATAACCGATCTGGTTGTGGTTTCAACCCCTCCCAAAAATCATTAGTCAGCCAACCAACCATTTGTTAGTACTGCTAATCAGTGATGGCTGTGAACCATTGAAACCAGCCGTTTCTTAGCGCTTCGCTTTCCATCCGGCGCACCGATGAGCAGTGCAGATTGCCAGGGGTGCGCCGATCGAAGGGACGAACTTCGACCTGAGAGCACCGTGGGTTGACCTGGTGATGGGTTTGGAGCTGGTTGACCACCGGGGGATGACCCGAAACAGTGATACAGTGGCTTGTGGGTGGTTTTAAACATTCTTTATTTTCCCTAGTAATTATTAACAATTTGGTTGGTTGACTAATACTTTTCATAGGGGTTGACATCACCAACCAGTTTATGATGGTGATTAGCTGCTGAATGATTCTTTTAGCCCCAAACATTTGTTGAAGGGAATGCTGCGTTGCTTCCCCCACGGATGCTTGCTGGTTTGATGGGCTGGTTCATGAGCTGATGGATGAGCTAGTACCAGGCGATGATAATCAACTAATCAGCAACTAACCAACGGCTGCTGGTGGATTGACGATTGATTCGTTGTAAATCTAAGATGGTCCATCATTTAAGAAGGCAGAGAGTGTTGATGCTTGGTATTGATTCAGTGAAGGTTCTAAGATGATCAACAACAATTGTACGAGAGTAGACATAGACATGGTGGCGGTACGCCAACCCATCCCACATATAACACCAATCACTTGGATGTACATCATGGCCACTAGCACACCCAAAGGCAATGAAGAAACCCTGGATCATAGGTATTGACCATGGCCGTTCAGGAGCTAAGGAACCGGCAACAACCATCACGCAACTCTGTATGTGAGCAATGAGTAAGTTGAATAGTAACGATCACAATGTATGATGTAGTACGTATATGTACAAATACTATCTACCGTCATCACTCATCTTAACTTAGTAGCTACATCTAAAAGGATATTTGGAAAATCTGGCCTGTAGCACAAATCAATCCATCACTATTAGTGTAGGACACAAACAATGATTTGATTCTTTGCTGGTTGATGGCTACTAGTTCCCTCAGTGGATTCACCCCAGAAACTACTTAGCCAATTTGGATTCCAAACCATTTGTGCACGGAACAACAAACACATCAAAAAGTTCCCAGAGAATAAGGGTTCATATGGGTTCACAGTTGGAGGGTCACCGTTGCGAATTACAGAGGTTGTCCAGAATCTCTAATTTGGCTGCCAGGTATAAATGTATGTTTGGGCGACCAATTAGGATAATGTCAAGTCACAGGGGAGCAGCAGGCAACATGATGGTCGGCAAACAGTCACTCTGTTCAGTCTTAAAAATACAAGTGCCTTCTGGAGTTAGGATTGAAGGTCCGTGTGAGATGCGCTTCTACTGAAAATAGCATCCTCCTAAAAAGCATTGATGATCCGGACTCATCCCACGAACCGAATCATGACAAAATCATCTACTCAAGCTCAACGTTGCCTCATCTTGCCTTGCTTCATTGCATCTTCTATGCATCTGGTCTTTCCATCTCATCTTGCCAACATGTTCTTGAGGTGGGATTACTTCACGTGTGAGAAACCCTCATATGACGAGTGTTTCTTGTATCCCTTTTAGCTATGTCCGTCCCCCCTTTTTTCAAACCAAATTCAGTAATTACCAAGCTAGCAGCAATGAACTACTGACCCAATTGGGGAAATGAACAATGTGCATCAAACCACCAACCGGTAGTTGTTTAAGCATCAATGTTGGCTATCATCCACTATCAACCGCTTGAATTCCCCTTGAAAAAATGATAAAAAAACAACTACCAACCAGGAAGAATTGCTGGTAATCCCCTACAGTCAAGAACCATTCAGCAATCAAAGCAATACTGGCAAGACTTAATCATCAATTAGAAACTCATAGAAACTCCGTGCCATCCTGCAAAAAAAAATTGGTGGTTTCAGAACGAAACTCATTTTCAAACAAAAAAAAACATGGTTTCCTTATGAAACCACCAATTTCGATACCCCTCTCAGCTCAGGCACTGATCTCATCTTCAGGGCAACCGTAGGTGGCCATGGTGTACAGCAGCTGGAGGGAAAGCCTGGAGCTGTGCTCACCGCAGGTACGGGTACCGCAGTGGTGAAGGCGAAATGATGGGTTGAGGCAAGGGCTAAAGAATGATCATGATGGTTTATAATGGAAAATCATGGTTTATAATGGATAAACATATTTAATAATGGTGAATCATGATGGATAGTGATTATTATAATGGTTAATCATGATTTGTAATGGTTGATAATAGTTTATAATGGCTGATCATGGTTTACAATGGTTGTCGGGCTCTAGCGGACTGTCTGTATGGCCCCTGCTCGTTGGCAGGACCAGACACTCAAGCAAATGGTTTATAATGGTTAATAAAGGATAACTATGGATAATGATAATGATTGATGATAATGGTCTGCAGTGGTTGATGTTGGCTAGTATTGCGGAAGTGGTACCACATTGTACAACAAACAAATACCAAACGACAAATGTATAGCATTGATATGTCCTCGGTTGACCAATGGTTTCATATTGCCATTATAAACATGACCAGGAGTGTAGATACATCGCTAGTAATGTTATCACTGAGGAAAGGAGTTCTGTATGTTTGTTTCAGGATTTTCTAGTGACTAATAAGAAAACAAATAAAATCAAATTGTTTAGTAGTTTGAACATTGTGGATATGGAGACACAAACTATGGTAGTGATGCATTCCCAAATACTGTTCTGTGATGGAGACCACAGCAAACATGTATACTCAGGGATTATCAGATATTCTCGTCTATATGTATACACATGCATATAACATGTATACATACATCACTATGTTAGTTATATATATCATATATCCCTATAATATATCCCTATAATATTACATCCCTATAGCTTTATATGAGCACACGTGTGGTAGACTAATATCACTACTGGATAGTAGCTTGACAATGAAGGATCTTGAGTCAACACCGGGGCCGGCCGCTCGCTGCCACCTCCATGACGCGGTAGCCGCCGCCGCTGCGTTGAAGCCCGTGGCCGAGTCCGGCACGATGGAAGCCTCGGCTCCGCGCCGGTTGGAAGCATCGTCTGGGTGGTCATAAGCCGTGCTTAACGACTTGGGTGGTGGATTGAGATGGTCAATTATAGTGGTTACTGGTGGTTGATTAGTGGTTGATTAGTGGTTGATTAGTGGTTGATTAGTGGTTGATTAGTGGTTAGTGGTTATAATATGGTTGATAATTATATTATCTGATTGGTGGTTTCAAGCGCTACGAAAAAAAAGCGCGTTGATCAACCAAGCATTCTAATCACTAGGGAAAATAAATATGTCAATTAAGGTTAATGAAACCACGATCCGAATCAAACATGAATCGTATGGAAAACTTGGCTCACGTTTAGAGGGCGACCCATACAGTTGCAATATCCTGAGGAAAGTCAGCGATAGACACACTGAAGTCAATGTAGTCTCTCAATAACGTCCTATCCAAACATTTGCATGCTTACAACCATTGTTTCGTGTGTTGCTTTCGATTTGTGTGCAGAACACTCAAAATCGCATTTGCTCTTGCATTGATATTGATTGCATCAGTCAAGAAACCACCCTGACGGAGATGGAAGGACGAAACCATACATAAACCATAAGAGCTTCAATCATTTTCGATATCAACCCGCCAACTGTCTCACAAAAAACACAAAGGCGTCCTGCAACCACAACAAACCCGATTGATGACAATCAATCACCAACCCACACCAATCCACACCAACCAACCAACTAACCAACCAACCTATCAAACCAATCAACTAGTTGCTGTGCGCAACCACCTTGCTTAAGCGAAGCATAGCCAAGTTCAGCCCCGAGCAGCCAACATGGAGCGCAGCATATGCACGGCCCAGGACCAGTGCTCGGCATCTGCGCAAGAGCTGATGGCAGTGCAGAAGCTGATCTCCGATGCAACATGCGCCTGATTCTCGGGGAGTTTGATGAGCGTAGGAGCGGGCCATGCTTGGGGATGCCACGTTTGAAGAAAGCAAATGATGTAAAGCTGATGCTAGTGATGACCATGACAATAAATCAAAATGATGAAACTGTTCATATCTGCATTAACATTTATCATCAATGATAGATGCTTATCGATGAGCATGGTGATGGTGATGCTATTGACTATGATCTTTGACTAAGGTGATGATCGTCATGGCCATGATGGCAATGATGACGACGACGACGGCGACGGCGACGACGACGATGATGATGAACATGATGATGATGATGATGATGATGATGATGATGATGATGATGATGATGAACATGATGATGATGATGATGATGATGATGATGATGATGATGATGATGATGATGATGATGATGATGATGAAAATTATGATCATGATAATGCAACAACGACGACCACAATGATAGTAGCGGGCACATACTCTTAGCAATGTAGCCAACTGCGATGGAGGGATACTGTACATACCGACAACAGTTGGAAAAGAAAAGCGGTCATATCCTCCTCTGGTTGCTTTCCGAATGACTGCAATGAAAAACGTGGCCATGCCCAAGTACTGTGGCTCCCGGTGAACTGATGCAGCTGCATCAGCTTAACAGCACGCAGCTTCCCACAAGACAACTCCTAACCTATTCACCTTCTAAGCTTCAGTCCCTAAAAAAATCAGTTTTCATGGCGACTCTCTTCATTTTGGTGTTTTCCACCGCATCTTAATCTTAGGAATCGGTTTTGATCCCTTCCCTGCGTTAGGAATAGCTTTCCTGATCCCTTCACCCTAATATTGAGGGATCTACTGTAATATTCTTCCTCATCCTTTGTTAATTACAAATTCCTTCCCCATAGTATCACCAATCTTGGAGTTAAGAAGGGATTCGCACATAGCTTTTGATCCCAGCTTGGGTTTCCAGCATGCCTTCTATGTGTAAGCTACCTCTCATGTTTTCAGCTCGCCCACATGATTAATCCACGCATGTTTCGTGTTAATAAAGATATTTATACACATCCTCAAAGGTAAATTGGTTTATCGATACAAAATAATCTAAAGCATAATCATATGTGTGCATGTCTGTGTAAATATATACGTTTCTATTTTTGTTTCAGTAGTAGACATCTGTCTATAAAAGCATATCAGCAACATTACGCGATGCAATATGGAGCATGTGTTTGTATCTACGTATACCTGCATAATCTTGCGTATGTGCATGTGTGTGTGTGTGCGTGTGCCCTAAGTAATCCGCAAAAGTACTCATTCGAAGTGATTTGATTTGAGAATTCCGGAAAATACAGTAGCCATCCTGCATGAATCAAAATCACCAAATAGTCATTCGGTAATAACCAATACCACCTAGAAGGACCTATCCTGGAGCTACCCATAGAAGTAGACCAGCCGCCTAATTGCACTACGAATCCCGCCCAAACGTCTTAACCAATGAGGGTTCCGTAGGACAACTGTGAGAAGCCATCAACCATCAACGGCTCATCGCAAGTTCCTTCAAAGGGTACCTGGGGTGCTAATTGTAAAATATCAAGCAACATGTAACGATAATGCAGTAACAAGGATTGATAAGGCAACAAAGTCTTTCTTTCTGTTCACACTATGATGGCTATGAACAACCAAAGGGCACCAGTGGGTTTTGACCCACGCCCACGAGAATCATCTGGCCTTGTTCAACCATTGGTTGGCCATTTTTGGAGAAGCACATGTAAAAGCTGACGCAGGGCCAAATCCTCATCCCAACGGAATCACAGTTCAACACCCTGGTTATAGATAGTGAAAAGGTTGGGACCGATATCTCGTCATAATCAGGGTTGCAATCAACTAATTTGCTATGGCAATTGACCCATGCCCCAAATGTCACCGTTCCTCAATAAAACTGCTGACCTTGGAAGGTCTTCCAAAATGCTGACGACACTTCTTGGGCATCTACCAGCATCGCTGCAAATACACAGTGCTCATGGAAAGCATTGGAAAGCTGATGTCATTGTATGACTCGAGCATTGGATGCCGAAAGGAACAAAGATCTATGTGGTATTGTATTCCAACAACTCAGGGATGGCTGATGACACCGACTTCACAATGAAACCAAGGATCTCAGTTTCCAACCGCTGGCGCACACATCATTGGATGAATGCAGCAACATTTCCGGGGATGACGCTGCTGCTAAAGAGAAAAATGGTACAACAAGATCATCCACTTGAAATTTGCTGGAAACGTCCTATTTAACATGACCAGCACTTTGATTGCAGGAAACCGCAGTAATTTTCTACTGGTATATACTGGCATATCCCTACGCAGTCATATGCATATAGTGTATCATAGATGTACATACTAGTGCTACATGCATGGACGTGCTTGCTGTAAGACTTCCATCGAGGCAAATCCGTATTCTTTGGGAAATGACCAGTGCCGGTCCACAAACCTGTGACTTAGATGGGAATCGTTGCACACTCTAATGGAAACCACGGAATCACAAGATTTATTGTGTATTACCAGTGAGTAGTATTCACAAATTTTGTTACTCTAAAAGGTAAAGTGATTCCAACCTGGTGATCTCGTATTACCACTGGTATTGGCATCTTAAACGCAATCCACTTCCAATCTAAAGTGGGTGAGGGTGAATCGACTCTATAAGAGCCTTTTCATGGCGCATGGTTGGAAACAATTGCTTATAAGCAGTCAACGCTAGCCAACACAAGTTGGACAACCAAGCAACAAAAGTAGTTGGTAGTTGGGGATACAGCAAACCAGTGACGTCAGTACATCCCAAACCCGAAACCACTAGTTTGCGGACAAGTGGTAAACCACTGGTAGGGTTCCGAAAGACCAGAACCTCTGAATACGTAAGACTGGATGGGATCATTGCCGCATTGACAACTACAGCATAGAATGATAGGCACCGAAACATCATGATGCCCAGAAAGGCCCACCTGCTCCTTTCTGAAAGCATCGCCAGCGATATCGCAATGAATCATGGTTCCCCTCCAAGGATCAGCGTTGGTTTGACAGTTGCATCATGGGTAAGTCAATGGTGAGACATAATTGGTTACATAATAGGCTTAACAGTTGACGAACGCTTGCCCTACAGCCCTACAACACCCAGTACTTGGCAGTGAAGAAACCACAGGTGCTTTCTGACCAAGAAAGCTCACCAGGCCATAGCTGACTTGAGGGCAACCACCTGGCTTTGGGAGTGCCAAAGGGTATCCCAGTTCGTTGACGATGATCCTGGTACCAGGTGGTAGGTAGTTGGTTATTGAAGTTGTTTATGGTACCAGCTGAACATTTCTTAACAAGAAACAACTTCGCCACTTCTTGTCCACCCAGTGAGATTCTTCAGATTGAAGCCGCATGGGTTGATGCACTTCCAGTCAGTACTTCAGCACCGTAACTCCCAGTGGCATCCCTTCGCAAGGCCCCCAGGATGGTCAAGGCACCACGTCTCGCAGCAAGTGCAAGGAGGTGAACCAGTGGCTGCCAGGGTACGCCATCATCAGCGTGTTCCGACTTACCAAGTTGGGCTGCAAGCTGTGTGGTACCAAACCTGCAGGGAGCTGTCCGTAACGCGGGGCCCCACGGGTTCAAGGACTGGGCAGTCGCGAAGATCTATCGATTGAACTGTCACCATGATCATGATAGATGTATTTTGACTATAGTTTGAACCAGTTCAACCATTATCCACCATCACTTTGCCAATGATTTTATACCAGCATCATGAAACATGACGCAATAGTAGATGTGTTTCTTTTTGACTCATGTCAACACTTTAGATGCCGAAGAACCACACCCAATTACGAAGGTAGAGTAGGTAGTTAATGTTGGCCCCTCGTACTGTAGTATCATGATCCTCGTTGTTCAAACGCCTATGAGACTTTGCTACTGAAATAAGGTATTTCATGAATCATATTTGATTACTTAATAAATCTTGATTTCATGAACCTTATGTGTTTGTTGGAATTTCATTAACCATTTGATCAATCCAGGGTGTATGCTCTAAGTAATCATTTGATTTGGATCAAAATGAAACCACAAGCCCAACAAACCAAAACCAACTGCAACCGCAAAATCAACCACTATATAAACCACCCAACTGATGGCTAATCACCGCTAATCATGGTTGCATGATGCTCAATGACGGATTATGTTGGTAAAACCTATGGTTGACCATGGTCAATAGATGTTGATCAGTCACCCCAACCACCATCATCAACCACCAACCACCATCAACCACTAAGCCAACCAGCACTAGCCACTAACCACCACCAACCATCATCAACCCCCATTGACCAGCACTAACCACCACTAAGCCATCCACCAACCCACCCAGCTCCCCACCCTCCCCACGTGTCATCGGTGCCGAGTCCCGGGTGCCGAGCCACGACTGAGGATCCAACAGGCGAATTCCCAGCGGCCGCTGCGATGGCACGCCGACGCACACATGTTCACCGTCATGACCTCGCAATCGGGTGCGTCGTGAATCCACCATAACTAACCACTTAATTACCTGGTTAATGACTATGGTTAGTGATCAATGACTTTGGTTTATGGTTGATTAGCCTGGTTGGTTGAATTAATAACCATAATCAACCAAAGTGATGTACTATCCCTAATGCTTCAAGTAGCTTCTGAGAAGGTACTTGAACCTTAAAAACCAGCCCCAAGTACAATCTCACAAGGTATTGGAGCTTGGAGCAGTAGGGTATAGTCATTAACCATAATTAACCATAATTAAGCATAGTCATTAACCATAATCATTAGTCGACCATGGTCGTTCTCAACCATAATTATTAACCATAATTAGCCCTAGATACGTACTAGATGTATGTTGTATAAGATGACTCAATGTGTTGGTCTAAGTATCTTTTAAAGTATATTGTGCGAAAAAACATATGCAATATGGATTTGTCAGACACACATCTACATATTCAAAGTAATTACTTGTATATGATTGTATGGATAGGGATGTCTGTATGGACCCATGATGCGTGTATGTGAACATACATGTAAATAACATGCCAATGAATCGGTCTGGCTTTCCTGGGATATAAACGTCAGTACGAAAACCATAGAAAGTCACTGATTATGGCACACATGCGAAGCATTCACACTGCCGCGTCTTGCGCCGAGGAAAAGCAACCAACTTCGGATGATTGGTTGATGATTCAGCTACTTGCCGCCGTAGAAGAAACTCCTATAGATGTGATTGAGGACAGCCAATTACAGCTGCAAAAGTCTCGTTTTTTTGTGGCGGAAGGCAAATAAAGGACTGGGTGAAGACTGTTGTGTGTGGCTCGCGGTGATGTATCAAAAACTAGAATGGAACCCACTATTCGAAACATATTTCAAACTTCAACACCCTAAGAGCCGCTGTTTTAGGAATGTCTCCCAATGTTTGTTGCATTCTGGGTTTGAAAATAACTACTCAGATGTTTGTATGGGATGTCACTGACTAATATTATCAATGCAGCAATTCAAACGCTGATGTCGCAGCTGGTTCAGCGATGTTCAGCCCATGCATCTAGTGATAGTGGTAGCTACAGCCAATTCACTAATGCAGCAACCTACCCAGCTACCTGCCAACCCAGCCATCATGCTGTGCTCGCCGAGTCACGTTTGCCTCACCAACACCTCATTGTCAAACACGATTTGCTTGGTGAAGCACCAAAGAATCAGTGGTGTCAAACCCTTCCAGGGACAAATTGCGCTGATCACTGCTAGAAAGCGCAGGGATTGCTAAGTTTGCTTGTAACAAGTGCACCTGCCAGGTCTGTGAAATACATTTGAAAGAGCCACCAATCAATCCCAAGTTTAGTGGTTTCAGCATGGGCGGAAGAGCGGCCGGTAACTGCCCATGGGGGACGAAACTGAGATCAGCAGCCCCGCGGTCATGATTATTATGTTGCTTCACCACTGCTTATCGATGGTTACATTACATGGACAACAATTGCCGGGAAGGCTATCTATTGCTTTTTTGGTGTAACGATCAATCATGGTCATGATCAAAATGAGCACCCAGCTTCAGTAAAAGCTTCAACCAGGACAGCATATCTGTTCGATATTGTTTATTATCACTGAATCACTGATAATCTATTTCAATATCATGTATTTTTGGTAAATAATGCTGCTGGTGATGAACCATATTGCAATCATTGGTGATCAACCATCGACATTGACCTGTTGGTTACTGCAACCGTCATGATCATCATGTGTGTGCGTGTCTCATTGCCGGCTGGTGAAGAATAAAGATCAGTACTTCTGGTAATATATCATCGATAGTAGTGCACAAAAAACATCATGAGCTATTGGAGCTCTATCAAAAAAACTTGTTTCCCTTCTATGACTACCAGAATGAGAGATTAGTCTTCAGAACGAGAAACACGATAATGGGTTTGCGCATCCTTACCGTCACAAGAATAGTAGCGGTGACAGCGGATATTTGCAGCTGCTACAAGTGCGTGGACCAACACGTAGATATGGATGGTTCTGAAACTCTGATTGATATGATTCGTAGATTCTTCATACCTATATTTACATGCAGATGGGAGCTGGCATGGGCTGGAATGTATGTGGCATTGATCCGTAGCAGTTCTATATACCAAACCACAAGACTGGCCCATCAAATTCCAGCTGAACATCGTCACGTGCACAATCTCAGCACCTGAGGCCTCCAGTTGGTTCACCTACACCTGGGCACCTTGTGTGCACAGCTCATGCTCGTACATGCCTGTACTGTCACCCACAAGGATTCTCATCAACCCTTGGTTCGCGACCACATGCAATCGTCACAAGTACATCATGATTGCAAGCACCCATCGATGGCTACCCTAGGCCTCAGACCGTGATCCCCACCGCTTGGTGCGCTTCCATGGATTCATGCATCATAGTTACGCATCCCACAAAACAAGCCAATGAACAGAGCAACTGTATGCGTTTACGAATACCAACCATATATGGCATGAGTACAGCTGTTCTTTTTGTGTACCCTTTCATCAGATGTACAATTCTGTAGCCAACCAACTGACCATCCCATACACTCGGTCACCTGCCCACACGACCATAAATGCCTCTGGGCCACTAAGGGCTTGTTGGCAAATGTCCAAAGCTGTTTGCCAGCATCTTGCAGCTTCGCAAGCGCCGACGACAAAGTTGTAGCCTCAGTGAAGAGAAATACAGTGAATTCAAACGAAAGGCAATATGACCATCACTACCCAACTAAGACCGTTGTAGTACCATGAATTTCACCGAAGACTAATGTGTGGTACTGATTTCAACCAACTAGTAGTAATGTGGGTATGAGCTAGCTAACGTAACAATGTTGTAAACGGCTCAAATGTGAACACAAACATCTTTGGTGTATGTTCATGTGCCCAGTTGAGCACATTTGAATCTCGGCCATACCTTATAATGTGATGCTTGCCGCAATAGACCTCTGCTTTTTGGTGGGAAGATGCACTTTTTTGTTTGCAAATTTCAGGAAAGATTTACTGTACTGGATTGATATACCTGATTGAGGTATCCTGACTTGCAAGATGCAGGGATGGAAGGCTGGCTGTCAGTTTCAATTTTGTAGCAACCCTATCATTGTAATGATGATGGCTTCGATTCGGAGCGCAACATGTATATTCATGTTGTGGATCAAAATCTTCTGCTCTGTCACACATCATTGCTATACAGAGACCACTAGTCCTTATGCGGATGTCCAGCCATCCTGGGATACAACTTCGCATCCACCCGACCCCTCCAGCCACGGTGGGAAAGCAACAAACGGCGTCAGGAGTCATCGTCTTCCGCAAGTCTTCGAACAGAGACCTGGGCGCAACGCCTGGGACTTTGATGAAAGGGTCAGCAAAACAAGTTGTAAGAAGAAACCAACCCAAACGTTCCACGTATGGGTCGTTTTAGTCATTCAATTGGTAAATTAACCATGAGCTTACCTACATTTGGGATAGCTGATTGGTAAATGTTAGTAAATCTACACCTGGAGCATCTGGGAAAGAGAGCAAATACTGCAGGAATAACCAACCAGAAAAAAAACGCACAGGGAAACATCGAGAAACATCAGAGGAATGCATGGGAAAAAAACAACCCACACCCAGTCTCGTCGTTCATCAACAAGTTAAGCAGCGTCCTTGCCACTTTTTGACAGGTGTTCCCATGGTGGAGAATAATCACGAATTCATACTCGATAGATGGTGATTTGTCGTTGATACGTTGAGTGCAATAATGAATAGTTAATACTTAATACAGCAATTTGTGTCAATGTTGCTAAATATATACTCAACAACATGCCCTAAAAACCCGGCCAGTGCACCCACTATACAATCCTTCAGGATTACTTAACTCATGTTTAGCCAGGCTGTCAAGGCACAAACACACCGTCCATGACTGTTCGCAAGCCATGAGAGCAGCAGTATGAATCTGCAGGTCTCCCTTGGAACTGGACAAGTCCGAGAGGTCGTGCAGCAAGGTCAGCGCAGGCCTGAGCGAGCTGTGGCATTGAAGGGCTGGTGATCTACGTGTGTTAAACCAGTTTTTGTGTAAAAAAATGCAAGATCATGTTTTTTTAAAGACAGTCTAGTTTTCAAATTGGTGCATTATGGTGAAGGATTCTGGTGAATGATGGTGAATTATGGTCGAAACTGACCAACAGCAAAAAGACATGTGAGTATCTGAGTAAGCACGATCAACCATCATTTACATTACAGTCATTGAGGCTGAAACATTACCGACCTCCAAAGCTGTGTTCAACCATTGGATCAGATCCCTACAATCCCGACCACAAATTGCCTCTCACAGCTGCAGCGAGTTGGATTTCTGAAGGGAACAAAATCACGATATGTTGGATGATATGGTGGTTTCTCAAATTGAGGAACCTAAATAATTGCTGGGTAGGATTTTTCTTGACTACTTCGAGAAACACATATGTCATATGTCATGGTTTTACCGTTCATGATCGAGCCATGATCCCACTGTAGTGATAATAGCATCAGTACAACTGATGATAACATCACTCTAGGGAAAGTGAAATTTTGTTTGATAGTCTTTCGCATTTCCTGAAAATCTTCGACCACAATGAATATTCATACATTCCACCATTAACGAAAACAGTTGTAGCCCTACTGTTTGCAAATTATGCCATCAATAGCTGGTGATCGGATGGAAAGTAAAACAAAAATGAAACATTGGAAATATAAACTCGCAACGTTCCAGCCATCAGCAAAAACGCCGTTTATAATCATCACCAATATCACCGGTATACAACGTATGGTGAAAACCACCAATGACGAAGCAAAAACCTGCAAACCACATCGGTTCATAGCGATCACTTGGCTGAACAACTGCTGATAGAACTTGGAGTTCGTATTGGAAGCCGATACTGCAATGCTGACATTGGTGACAAACTTTACTTTGACTTCGGATCAAACGCAAGGTGGTTATGAAACTCTGCAGCGCGCATGAGAACTGATACCAAATTAATCAAGAACTCAATTGAAAACTACAGATACAAAAAAATAGAACCAAATGCAAAATACAAATGAAACAAAAGGATTCTGATGTAGTTTTTTGTTTTGCTTTTCATTGTTACTGTTTTTTGTTGCTGTTGCCTACGGAATGTTGTTGTTCGTTTTTATTCTTCAATTGTTGTTGTTCATTGGTTCGAACGTTTTGGATCCTTGCAAGCAAAGGCTCCGTTGCTTCCAACGGCCGGCGCGCCCCAGAAATGATTTGGAGCTCTCCCCGAACACAGCGTAGTCAAGAGGCCAAATACGAATTTGTGGACGACGGTTATTTTCTGGCGGTCAACGATTTATATTTTTTCTCTTCATGCATGCTGGATGTCTGGAAGGGGGTACGAGGTGGGCGAAGGCACGCGCATGGTAGAAACGCGTAATTTCCATACAAACAACAGTAAGGAGTTTTCCTTCCAGGACTGTGGACTAAGGCAACCCATCGCAATATAAGAAAAGCCGTGGAAAGCAGACATGGAAAAAATGGGCCGTCGAAGTCATAAGGCTCATAGACAAACATGGGCTCTTAAGGACTGAAAAGACTGCTCAGGAACCGCCTGAAGTGAAGTGGCACAATGGCATTGAATGACCCCATGACACTTAGCCACGGCACTGCGCCAAACTTGATTTTCATGCAACATCAAAACCGCCGCATGCATTGGCCGTGGCATCCGTGGTGGACTTTAAAGGACGTTTTGTTTCGACTAGGTGCCCACGATCAAAAAAACAAAAATAATTTTTGGAGTCCCCGTACATCCTTCTGCGACTAACTACGCGTCCGCCTCCAGCCTGCGTTTTTGCCGAAGACGACTTTCAATGAAAGTAAATCGATGCGGCAAAAATGTGGGAATCCAAGGCAGCCAAGACTTGCGCCAAACTGCTGTGATCAGACAGTGGATGGGGCCTTCATTGATCTCCTGCGCAGGACCACGGCTTCGTCCTTGCCAGGGCAGCTCGTGGTGTTGCAGGCTGCCAAAGGCCTCCAGCGTCAACATCGTTACTTTGCTTCGAGTGGTCCTTACCATGGCAAAAAATTTCTCTGACATTTTCATCTGGCACATCTTCCGACATGTTATCGGGCAAATCTTCTGATATTCTAGTTGGCGTTCTACCTGGCTTTTTTTGCGGCTTATCTTCTGCTATTTGATCTGGCATAACTTCTGACATGTTATCTGGCAAATCTTCTGAGATCCTTTTTGGCAGTTTATCTGAAATTTTATCTTCTGACATTTAAATAATGTGGCATATCTTCTGGCACTTGATGTGGCGTGTCTTCTGATGTTGCTTTGGCGTTCTATTTGACATTTAATGCAGCAAATCTTCTGAGATCGGACAGTGGCAGTTGGGGTCCAGCTGTGCCCACTGAGCTTGAACGCTGCTCACTGAGCTCGAATGCTGGCACTTGGGGCCAGCGGCGCTTACTGATTTTATCTAGCAGATCTTCTGACGTCTTATCTTCGGAAGAGGCAAATTTAAGGAGGATGAGAAGGAGTAGGACTGGCTCTGATAAAATCTAACAACCCTCACCATCCCTCACCTGGCAGGCGGGGAAAAAACAGAAACAAAAAATATAAGCGAAAACAAAACCAAGACACGAAAAGCAGGCTGCGCCAGTCCTGGGCGGGCTCCACCTTCCAGGCACCAGCATGAGCCACCATGGGAGAAGCAAAGCGCGGCGTTCCCACGAAGCTCCTAAACTCGAAGCCTTAGCTGAGAAACAAACAAACAAACAAACAAACAAACAAACAAACAAACAAACAAACAAACAA
>VSDK01017817.1:29706-41007 GCA_009767595.1 Symbiodinium kawagutii | reverse complement strand
TGCAGCAGGAAACGGTTTGCTGGGCTCCGAGTTGCGCCAAGCAACGTGGGAGCCTGGACCAATCCGAACATCACGCACAACTCAGTGAAGGGAATCAAGCTACGCATGTGGCATGAAGTGTGGCATGACTGAGCGAAAACAGCACCAAGTGGCCCCAGCTTCAAGCACAGCCTTCTCTGGTTCCGTTTCGGCTTTCAGAGAAGACATGCGATTTGCCACGAAATGCTCTTTCTACATGAGCTTGCCAGCACTTGCTACTACTTCAAAAGTGCGATAGCAAGCATCATCAAAGTTCAATGGGTCTTGATGCTCTGCTACTTCTGAAGCAGCTCACGCTTGTTCTGCTTGTCATGGCACGTCGCATTGATTCGGGTGTCATTCAACTCGAAGTGCTGCAGGCGTGGGGACATGGGCAAAGCTAGTCGCAGTCAAGCACCCACAAAATGGCCAAACTAAACAAATTGCATGGCCAAGCAACCGCAACCATTTTGTGAAACAAATCGCCCCGAAGCCGTTCCAGCCATTTGAGACTTCCGCTCCGCTGCACACATATCTCACAGACATGAAGTGCTCATTCAGCCCCATGACGCACACTAAAGTTCATGGTGCTGGGGGCACCTTGTGACATTCCATGCATGTGCCATGGCATAAGCACGGTGGCAGTCGACGGAGGGCGAGTCATCGCCACGCCTTGGGAAACAATGCGCGCAGTCCGCATTATGCCTTTCTAAACCCCCTTCCTGTTATCTTAAGCACGTTTTTTGTTTCAAAATTTTGGAAAGGCTTTCCAAATGATAGCACCCATGTCTGAACAGTGAATGAGGTTTACTGGTTGGTTCAGCGACGCAACCAGCAAAAGACAGCATTTTTTCCTACTCATGCAAATCAAGATTTTCCACTAATGATAGCGACGCCCTTGTCCACCCAGGAACAGCACAAGGAAATTATGAAAGGGCTGCTAAGGTAAGGATTGCTAAGAAAGGTTCTTGGCAGAATTCCAGGGCACAAGAAATACTGAGGGCCCCCCCTCAAACAACAGGCCTTTTATTCACCAATACGACAAAGAACCTTATCAACCCCAGCAACAGAGACCAAATGAGAAGGCACAATGCACAAGACCCAGAAATGCCCAGGAGGGAAGCCTCAACAAACGTGTGCCTCAGCCTAAGATGCAGCCTTGGGGCTTTGGGCATCTACCTACAGGAAAAGCCCAGCACGACTTTGATTGAAACCAAGTGATGAAAAGCCCTTGGTTCAACAGCGGTAGTGATTGTATGCCATTGATGTGCTGGTTGGATATGCTCGAAGGCAACTCTTGATGGCCCCAACCTGAACATGTTCCCATCATGAAGGTGATGAGATCCGTGCTGTGAAAAACTTCATTCGACCTAACGCACTCCCAGCGAGAGTCGCTACAAAATGCTACAAAGACGTTGCGCAATGCTACGAGTACGTGACTGCCGCGCGAGGCAGAAGGGGCACGAGGGGGGTGAAGGCGTGCACATGGTAGAAACGCGTGGTTTCCGTACAAACAACAGTAAGGAGTATTTTGATACCGAATATCTTGACAAAGACTGTAGGAATCCAGCCTTCCAGGACTGTGGACTAAGGCATCCATTGCAATAGAGGAAGGAGAATGGAAAGCAAAATATCTTTTTTTGGGGAGAGGGGTTGCCTCCCTCCCCCTCGGAAACTCCCTGGGAGAGGCCTTTCCCAACATATCCCTCTACGACTCTACGCAAAGTCAAAGATAAGGTGGATGCACGTTGAGTCAGTTCAAAACCTGTGCCAGCAAGTCAATGAAGATTTCAACTACAATGTGGTGAAGTATGGTAAAATCATGTAAAATATGACTTCAAATGGAAGAATACAATACAATATGATAGTTTTTCATATGCTGCTTCAGAACAAGAAAATATCGCAAAAGCAAATCTGTCACCACTCCACCCCCCATGGGGCCCCGCTCTCTTGATTTATCACTTTATCAGTCATGCTAGATTGTTAGGTCGATGATTAATGACTAGAAACTTGATCATAATTTACCAACAACAACTAAATACTCCAATGACTAATGCTTCATTAATCTACTTTAATATAGGTTGTTCAAGCATGCTCAAACCTCATTTCAAAGCTCCAACATGGTTGGTTCTCCGAGGTGCTGCCATCCGGTCCCGCGGCACGCGCTCAGAGTGACCTAAACGGCCGAAAACGGTCGCGATGATGGGATAATGATGCGGGAAGCCATGGGAAAATCCACCAAAGTTGGGTTGGACATGGTCGGAATATGTTGTGACCATCAAACTTTGCACTGCTTTTTAGCAATCAAAGCTGATGATTTTTCATGAATCTTCTTGATATTTAGAAGCAAGTCAAAATTACCTGAAATTGATTGGCCGGAAAATCGTCAGTTCTGCTTTTTGTTCCAGGTGTTCCGATCGTGGGGAACAGCAAACATGAAGGGACAGGTGTCTATGTCCGCCAATGGTGGGATATGGCAATAATAATCATTTTGGTCGTGATTTGGCGAGGTTCAGCCATGGCATAGCCAAGCTATCTGTCTCCGAGTTTATCTGTCGATGAGCTGCACGCTGCGCGCCTGTATATACATCCAAGGTGTCAAACACACAAACAATATCACGAACATATTTGATATTTGCACAACAAATGGTAACACGATCACCATTGTGTTGTTGTGTGTGTGTAATGGATTTATCCTTAACAAACCATGTAGTATAACCCCCGTGATGAAAACGTGTCCAAAACGAAAGCAACAGCAGCAGCAGTTCAGCCCAGTGACACAGAAGGCCACATGCCCCGGTCGCAAGGTGCGGGACATGGAACTCTGCAATAGGCGTAATGCCAATGGCCAAAGCGTTAAAGCCGTGTCAGGCAGTGCCACTGGGCTCCTGTGGCCGGGGTATGGTGGTGACAAAACATGTTTCATTCGGAAGCGGATCGTGGTGATTCCTGCTGCTCTACCAACCAATCCTTTCACATTGTTCACACACTGCCAAATGGTCCAGCAAACACAGCACTGAGATTTCTCGAGTAGGAATGTCTGGAAACAATCATACATACTAATTACCAGCAGTTTGGCGGTTCACCTTGGCGTCAGAGGCAAATCCGCACAAAAATGACCCATCCAGGCCCAGGCATCAAATTTGCCAGAGAAAGCTAATGTATTCCCCCGTAGTTTCTTAAGTGGTCTGGTCGGTGGTTTCAACCCCTATGAAAAATATTAGTCAACCGAACATTTGTCAACAATTACCAGAAAAAAAAGGTAAACAAACATCAACCAGTTATCTATGGTAGATCCAGCGAACAAATCACCACCAATAGGATCACCATGAGGTCCATCACAGCTATTCCGCCCATGACCCACGGGGCAACAATTTCTTCCGGCAGCGGGAACGGCTTCGCTGCTTCGCTGCTTCGCTCGCCTTCCCAGCGCTTGCGTGGCTGAGTTGAAGCTGATGCGATCCAACTCCACCTGGGTCCGATGAACCAACGAGTTGCCATGCACATCGTCATGGGTTTCGCCCAGCAGATTCTATGATCCGTGTGCATTCAGTATGAATAATGTACTAAGTGCCATCATCATCATCATCATCATCATCATCATCATCATCATCATCATCATCATCATCATCATCATCATCAGATTGTGTATTGACATCATGGCGGATGATGTTGGCAATCTTTCAAGATACACCTCACCAATCCATCACTGTCTGGGGCCTGGCCCCATCATGGCTAGGCATCAATTGGATGGGCCAATTCTGGATCCAAAACACAATAGTGTCAATGATTCAATGGTTTGATAGTGGTTATATCATCAACGTGGACAGTGGTCAGCACTTGCTAATGATGGCAATTAGATGGTCAATAAGCAGTACTGTTTTCCTCATGCCTCGCTGTGACGCCGTGAAGCAGCGACGTAGCATGTGAATTCAGTGACCAACAACTACTCATCACCGTGCCCAAATCCTCATAATTTCACGGCTAGCAATTACTGGCTGACTAATGATGATTAGTGGCACCATAATTTTAGAAGTCATTGCGAGAAGGGGAAGTCTACTAGCTAAACACCAAAGTGGCTGACTAATGGCTGTGGGTCAAAACCCTGTACCCTTGGTTCCCCTATCATTAACTCGTGTGTTCCCTGTGATTGTTGGAGATTCTCCCATTAGTTGGTTGATCAATATTGACCCATAACCATACAGTTCGTATATATCCCCTATAATTGTTAGTTATCATCCCCCATGATCAACCATTAACCAGCTATTCTTGTTGGTTAATATAAACCCATAACCACCAACCAACCCCAAACACGTGGATTTACTAAAAACGACATCCCTTCGGTGGATCCACCACCATGGCACCTGCTTCCTCGACAGCTGCTGGAGCAGTTGAAGGTTCAGGCCCCATGGCAGCAGTGCCATGGCGCTGTTGAAACCTCAGGGCTTTCCATGAGTTTCAATGGTTTTCCATGGGTTTTCCATGATTTTCCATTGGTTTTCCATGCTTCTCCATGGGTTTTCCATGCGTTTTGGATGGGTTTTCTATGGTTTTCCATAGTTTTCCATGCGTTTTGGATGGGTTTCTATGGTTTTCACGGTAGTTCAACCCGCTTCAAATCACATCAAACTACTTTGGTTGAACTCAGGGGAACGTCAATGGTATCTGAGATCATCTTCCTGTATATATGGAGATGTTTGGCTTGTTTTTAGAAGATCTGTTGCTGAATAACGACCTTATGGAAGTACAAGCCGAAGCGATCATCCAATTGGAAGGGTCAGTCGTGCCAACATGTCACTGGCATCTCTTCGACTTTGCCTGACCTTTTGCGGTGTGGGCGAGGGACGTCCACCTGCAGCATTGGTTAAGAACCACGAGGTTGACCCATACATGGCTATGGGTCAATACTAACCATCAATAATGGGGTAAATCACCAACAAAACTGTAGGGTTTTGACCCACAGCCACATAAGCGTATGGCTTCGTCCATATGCACCACGGCATAGCTTGTTCTTCATTTCAAAAACTATGCGTATGCTGCTTTAATGCACATACTGACTGTATCGGAGACATCGGAGACACCGTGAAGAAAAAAAAAATGCCGGTGCGTCCTCCTGGTCGTGCATGCTTTTCTATTACCATATGAGGCCATCCAAGAACACAATATTCACGGCTCATTTTCTTTTCTGTTCTGGCAAGTTTTGTCCAGCATGCATCCCCCGTGTCTTGAAATTCATTCAACTTGCAAATTGTGTCCACGCTCAAGGCTTGCGACAAATATATATATATATATATGTATTTAAAATGAATAAATATTCTATGATAAGCATTGGACTTGATCAGCAATAGGTGGATTCCTGCATGACATTTGTGACCTCACCATTCAACTCTATATCATATGCCAATGGTGACCTCAATAATTCAAAAGTCGATTCTGAAGTGCATCTATTGGATCTGTGCATTTCTTCCCTCCTTTGCATTTTGTGGTTTCTTCTCAGGGAGGCAGGCAACCGTGTGCACACCTTTTGTTCTTCAGCAAGCACAAGCGACTTGGACGTTCCCTTGCATCAAGCGCATCACCCAATCAGTAGCTTTCAAGGTATAGGAGCACGCTTTCTAGCCTTCCTTGCAATGACTGGATTATTGACTGATCCACAAATTCCCTCAGCAGTGGAAATCATCAAAAACGACACAAAGGTTGGCATGAAACATTGCTTGGTGAATGGTATCCCAGGTAGATCATGGTAGATCCAGGTACTGAGAGCAAAACTTTGATCAACCAACAAACCTGCGCTCAACCACAGCCAAAACCTGGACTGAGGCACGTTGTGTCTCCAGCGGGATGTTTCTCATGTCGCCATCATGGAGAAATGTCCTTAGAAAAAAAACAACTGCGAGGGCATTTCCAAGGACTGAGTGTTCTGGAGGATGATCATTGCATTCATACCACGCTGTTCGCTATCACCATCACAAACTTTTCTACCAACACACCCACAAAACCAAGCAAAAATGAATGAGATGAGTGGAACAACTCAGGATCACAGGGAGCGCCAACATCAAAACTAGTATGCTCCTGACATGCTAATCCCCAAGCAAACTTCACAAACTGAAAGGGAAGTGTTTCTAGATGTGCATGTTGCATAAATGTATCATCACTGCCTTGAACACTACTACCACGACCCACTCCCACTCCCATTGCTACCGCCGCTGCCCGGGACTACCACTGCTACCACAACTACCACTAGCATTACTACTAGCACTACCACTAGTGGTACTACCACTACACTATCATCACCACTATCATCACCACAACACCTCGACGGTACATGTGGCAAAACTGACACACATGAATCAACTGAGCCAAAATGGATCATATCTTCACTTTCCGCACAGTCAACAAAAATGCGCCCCGATGATACACAAAGGCTCCTGGTTTGCGGTTGAACGCCATCCTAAAGATACGGCTATCAACCAATCCCAGTGGTGGTTGCTGTAGACTACTCAAGGCAAAAGAGCCACATATTACATACATAATTTCATTGGCAAAGGAATCGAAAATTGGCAATCGGGAAAATCTCAATGCACCACATCTGTTGCCGGGCATCAAAGCACATGGCCAGATCGCTTCGTCGCAGGTGGTCACAGCTGCCTCATGCTGTCAGAGACGACGTGGAGTATCATTCCACTTAACCAGTGCCTACTACCTGGCGGGAGAAACCATCGTTTATCATTAAGCTAATTGCAGGTGACAATCTATGTTTTTTGAGCCAAGTACAGCTGCTTACCATTATTGAATAAGTCTCTACAAGGTGATTTACCGTGGTTCGGGCAAACACGTCTAGGGAGTTCACCTTGGCGTCGCGCATTCGAGGAATATAACCGCACTAAAGGATCCCGCGATCCGCTGAACACAGTGGGATCATCCACCAGCAGTTTGGGTTCAAAGACTTTGGCGACCACGTGCTTCATGGTGTACATAGATCATAACTACAGCACTGGTGTGGGGCGTCTTCGGCCCCAACCCGGTCACTGATTTCATGATTTCCCAAGGCGCATGGCACTCAACTTTTGCTTCGAGGATATAAAACTGCTTGGCATCTCAGCCGTTTGTCCTCTTCATCATTTGTCAAAACTAAAGCTCCACACAGAAAACGGAGAACAAAGAAAATCAACAACCCTTGGACTTGCAACTTTCCTGTGAAATTCCCATCACTTTCCCTTGGTTTCCCATGGTTTCCCATCGTTTTCCCAGTGTTTCCCCGCGGCTTCCCATCCCTTCCGCCACGAGGGGCGTTGTAGGTGGCCGCCGCAGGCTCCACGAAATTGCGCCGCATCTGCTGCAAAGAAGTCCTGGAAGGCGCTGCTTCGCAGGGAGATTCAACCAAGCAATGGTGGATTCTGGCGGGTCAATGGTTGGGGTAATTAGTTGTTGATAGTGAGTGATTATTGATAGTGATTATTGTTGTTAACTGTTAATGGTTGGTTAATGGTTGGGGTAATGGTAATCAGCTTGGGGGTAATCAGCTTGGTTGATGGTTGGGGTAATGGATTTCCACTATTCAACCAAGCTGGTTAATGGTTGGGGTAATGAACTGTTGATAGTATGGTGAATTCCAGCTGATTGATGGTTGAGGCATTGATTATTGATAGTGAGTGATTCATGGTTAATCAATGGCTAATGATGGTTGATGGTCAATAGGCATTTCGGGGTTCATGATGGTTCATAGTTGGTAATGACTAACAATAGGAGGTAATAAACCAACAATTAATTGGTGAATAGGCGGCCATAACCAACAATATGATTATGATTACGATTGTTGGTTATGATTCGTTGAGTCGTGATGGTTAATAGGGGGTAACAGCCAACAATATTCAACCAACACTTCATAGGGAGTGCACTCTGGCTGTTAAATGGTTATTCATGAAGCTGAATTATTCATAGATTCAACCAACCAATGATGAATTCTGGTTATTAGGACAACCAAGGTAATACTTAGGGGGTGAATTGATGCTTAATACCTAGTAGGGGTGGATTCAACCATTCATCTGGCTATTCTGGCTGGTAAATTACGATTAATGTAATTCTCACAAATAATGCTCAACTAGATTGGTTAATAATCGTAATCAATGGTTATGGCTTGAGTTCTGGCTCATAATGGTGGTAACGAGTAATTTCCCCCTTAATGGTGGCTAATGGTTCTGGCTGGGTAATGGTTAATTCTGGGGTAACGAATCGTTAATAGTGGCTACATAATGTTTCAGAACTAGCTTGTTAATCGTCAGGAATGGCCAATGATGGTTAAGAAGTCCAATAATAATGAGGAACATAACTGTATAATGCTTGACAACTCATGGTCAACGAGCCGATTGAAAGTTAACACTGGTCGATTGACTAGTATACGTGGGGGTCAATATTAACTAACAAACGGATAGAGTTCATATCCCAACAAATACACAGGCTACTTTGGTCATTAGTGGGATGTGTACAGCCAGCGGTATAGGGTTTGGACGCACAGCCGGTGTACATGGATAGTTTTATGATGCTCCATATATGTTCTACATATGCAATTGAGCTTTGTCCCTCTGCTCCTGATGCCCAAAGTAAACAAACCAAAGACAGCAAGAGATTGGTAGGCTTCGGAATTCCTCTGAGGTCTTCTTTCGCTTGTGAAACAAAAGCAGTTGTCACAACAGAGATGAGTCAATGTTGAACAAATAACTTAATCATGGGGTCATACTGGCTTTACTACCATCAGGTTCATTCTCAGCCACAATCATTCGATTCTAATCATCAGTTTATCAATCATTGAGCCCGCCATCAAGTATTATGATCAGCTGATTCAGGTTAACCAGCAGGTCATTAATGATTATACGAGCATCATCAAACCATCTCAGGTCCACCATCTTCAACCCCATGGCTACGCCAAGCTGCTTTGCCAGGACCCAGGCACCACGAAGGGCCCGCAAAGCACGAAGGGCCTGGCAGTGCAGGCGCCAGATGTCCGTCCCACGACGATGTTGCGATGTTGGAGAATGAATGTGTGCTATCTGCACACAGATGTGAATGTGTGTTCTATAAGTCCATAGCTCTACATGGTGTATACGTAAATATGTAATATATATACATGCATATGTATATAGATTTTATAACTTTGAACGTACAAACATGATCAAAAATGATCAAACATGTATCTATTAATGTAAACATGTATGCAAACAAAGCTCAATGTAAATGGGCTTGATGGATGTGCTTGTGCATGTATGCCGCCACGGTTGATGAAAGTCCTTTCTGCGTGAAGGCCTGTGTGTGTCTCAAGATCCCTGGCCACGTTCTTCGGTGCTTTCAGCTGGCTCGCTCCCTTAAAAGCCCTTTAAAGGATCCTTTACGGGACACTCCTGGCTCCTGGCCTCCCTCCAAACCACCAGCTATGCCCCAAAATCTTCCAACACTATGACCCGATTGGCACTTTATTGCATCATCCAGGCGTTCCCAGGACGCAGCAGCACCACGGCACTGCGTCCCCCCACGCAGTTGTAGCTCAAGTCGTCCGCAGCGATGTCTCTGCTGGCCATGTCTCCCAAGACTCCAAGGGCCTCGGCTGGAGCCGTTCATTGGACCATGACGGTGGCCCCAAGAAAATGTCATGTATATCTACGTGAGTAGTAGATGTAATATGACATGATGTAATTGCTCATACAATCAATATGGATATGTGAATATATAAACAAATGAATTAATTAGTGAATAAATGTATATTCATAGATATATGTACATATGTATACATATATATATATACATATTACATACCTAGGTGTATATAGTTGTATCTTTATGATATTCTATATTGTGAAAGTGGACTAGTGCTATTGGGTTTCACTATGAGCTTCATCCTCCATGAAGCTGCCGATTCTTCTGGACCTTCCATTTGTTTACACATAATTTCGGACCATTCCGAGCATTCATTCATTGGAAATTGAGCTGATGGTATACAAAAATATGATTTAGCTCGGTGGTCAGTATGTGGTGGTTTCTTTATAGCTGTGGGCACCCCAAATCATCCAGTTTCTTGATCAACCAACCGTTTTTTTCGGGATTCCTATGGCTGGAGCAACCACCATATCTAGGGTTGGTCAATGATAGCATATCGGTATAGCTATGGCCCTAACACACCTCGCCAAGCCAAAGATCAATGGACCGAGCAAGTTCCTGGTGTGGTCCCTTTGATGCCTAGAACCTGGTTCCTGGTTCGTGGTGATTTCAGCCATCCCCAGATGCATACGATTTTCAACCAACGATCCCAATGGGGAAAACCAGTACCACATGTCCAACCCCAGCATAAAAGCTTCCACCCAACATGTCGTGTCCCATTGCCATTTGGATGCTTCGAGTTCACCATCTCTTGGCCACCGGACGGCTGGCCAGTCGTTGCCTCTCTCACAGGCATTGATCAACGTGCTACAACTGATCCGATCGGCCTCGAAGTAACCTGAAGCTGATGCTGCCCCCTGTGCCCAGCGGTCCCCACCACCGGTGCTACACCAGCGGTTCCCACCACTCCTGATAGACAGCAGCTATGAAACTGGTCTTGCTTCTGTCCAAAAAAAACTGTGGGTTGATGATTTATGTATGTTGACTATATAACTTTCATGTCATTTTGCTCTTAAAGTGATGAAGGTAGGGTGTCCTTACAACAATATTGAAATATAATGGAATATATTCATCAAGAGCGTAGCTCACACAAGGGCTGTGTTTCTCAACGTGATCATAATCAGCTGCTGGAGGAACCGGATGATACCCCCAGGACTGACGTGTCGGCAACCGGCTGGGTGGACCGGGTCACACGACATCGCGTGAAAAATGCGCTTTAGGCATAGACCTGTCAAATACTGAACCAGCAATGCTTTGCATATCCTTTGAACCAACGTTCAATCATGATAATTGATTGGGTTGGTAGCTACTGTTTACAAGACACAAAGCATAATGCACTGTGCTTAGACCGACTGAAAGTCAGCAGAATGCAGTTTGGCGACACAATTGGAGGGAAGTCAGCCATCCTCATGGTAGAGTTCTAGTCGCCATAGTTGTTCGTAGCACCGCCCCTGTTGCGTTGTAAACCAACTATCAGCCATGTTACATGGCGAAGTTCATAGTGTAATGTTGCTTACTGTACATGTCCTCGCTTTTCTTAGCATGCTAGCTTACTAATCCACCCACAAGTATCCATCCAGTTTAGTAGTCACTTATACTAATAAACCAACCAGTTGTCTGGGTCCCCGATTCGAA
>VSDK01017817.1:19706-27206 GCA_009767595.1 Symbiodinium kawagutii | reverse complement strand
TCCGACGAACGTTTTGGAACCGCCAGTGTGTAATCCGAGCCACTCGCGCCAGGCGATTCAAGCGCGCGAAGTCGTATTTGTGAGGTGCGGAGCCTTGCGAAGGTGATAACCATGGGTTGCTGCTTTTCAACCCACTCAAAGAATATTGGCTAATCAACCAACCATCCCAAATAGTTGGGAACAAACAACATGTCTAAATGTAAACATGTTTAAACATATTTATGGTCATATCCTATAGCTATCCCTCATCGTGACTCTGCGGACACTTGATCTTCCCGCTGCCTCTGCCAGACCCCAAAGGGGCCCCTTGTGGAGCAGCAAACATCCATGACACCAACGGTCCAGTGGCAGGTGCGGCACATCACGGACAGACCAGGGCGCCGTGCGGGTCACTGGTTGGTTTCTCTTCTCTAAAATTTCCTGTGGTGCTTGATGCATCCAATGGAGGCAACTGTTGCAACGCAGCTTCTAGCCGTCATTGGATCATCACAACTTGCTAGAATCGTGCTAGAATCATTGCTTGATCATTGATCTACTCGTTATCATGCTTAGATCCCGGTTATTACTTGAGTACATTCACTGAGTATGCAGAAATCTTGATGTGGCCCAAGCCATGTTGGATACAAGAGTGGAGCTGAAGGTATACAATTGTTGGGCTCCATAGGCATTCGGCTCTCTCATGGTTAGGCCTGGTGTCCAAACCGATCGTTTGCAATGTGATTACATGCATGTGATAGCATTTCTTATCCAAGACAAAGAAACAACAGACATCAACAACCATAGAATGGTGTAACAGTGTAACAAAAACTAGAATCAACAAAAGGAGTCTTGGACATGATCAATTCCCTTTATGAGTCTGGAGACAGTGCCCAATGATAAAGGACAGAGCCGTTTCAGAGGCCTGGCCATGATTAGCCATGCTTCAGCTCTCACCTAGTTGATGCAGATTCATTTGTTGTATAATGGTTCATCGCATTTTGAGTTATCTATAGCCATACATGTGCATATGTCAGTATCTGATTTATACATGTATATATATATATATAAATAAATATGTATATACATATATATATATATATGTAGTTATATATGTATTTTTCTAAATGTATGAATATAAATGTAAATACATAAATATATATGTAGTTATACATATGCAGAAACACATATTATATACTCTCAACGCCCATCCGACAGCTCTTTCTTCAGATTACCTCCGATTCTGTTCTTTGAGCCGGCTGATCGCTCGGACAAGGTGATAAATCACCAAGTAAGTCCAAGTAATGGATAGTAATGGTGGTTAAAGGTGGTAAATCCAAGTAAATCCAAGTAAATCCAAGTAAACAGTCAGGTGGTTCTGGCATTTCTAGTGAGTGATTGTTAAATTGCTGGTGACAATGGAATTCCCATTCATAATTGTTTGTGAGTATCATTTGGCTGTGGGTGTACCATCATTGACCATTGTATTCCCTATGATTGTTGGTTGTTATCCCCCATACCATAGTGAACCACAATAAATCATTGTGATTCAACCATGTCTAAGCACAAACTATACATCACTACTATCGCAAATTATCGCCATAAACCACTATCCCGGCTATCCCCATTATTGAGGGTCAATATTGACCCGGTTTGCAATTTAATGGGAGTTCCCAGAAGCCAGGTCGGCATTTTCGCATTGCTGGTGATGGTCAGTTCTTCTCCTACCCATGTGCAGATGGTGAAGGCAGCGCCCACTTTTCTTTTCTGCGGTTCCTGCGACATCATTAGCCAACGGCACCAACTGGATGGATTTTCTGCAGGGATTTCTTGGAAACTGATCGTCTTCTGCAAGATGCGACTGAGAATCCGGCAAGAAAAGCAATGGTTGCTATATAAGCATATGCGACTTCTTTCGGGGGACCGTACTGTTGGATTTCAAAAACTTGGCAACTTCTTTCGCAACATAACAAAACTATACTAGTAACAATCACCTACCTGAGTTGTACACTCACCCGCTAAGATATCTCCGCAAACCTTTGCAATGATCGAGCGCTGAGCTGGA
Source organism: Symbiodinium kawagutii (assembly GCA_009767595.1). Taxonomy (NCBI): domain Eukaryota; class Dinophyceae; order Suessiales; family Symbiodiniaceae; genus Symbiodinium; species Symbiodinium kawagutii. The sequence continues at coordinate 25,165 of VSDK01017817.1, read as the reverse complement.
ATGTTTCATCTATCATGAGCTGCAAAGGATACGGTTCATCATTCGTCGCTTGGACCAAGGTGGGGGAAATGAACAGTGGTGGGTCAACCTGCACAGCAGTTGTGTCGAGCACATCCAATTCATCTGTGGGTGTTCACACCTCGTTTGGACCGGATCACCAACTGTGCTATTCGTGTTGTTGTGGACGCATTTTCTTGCGGTACCCCATTTCCAGCCCAGCACCATTTCATTCAGATTCCCAGCTGTTGATTGCGAAATATACACAACCATGGGCAAACTTTTTGCATATGGGATCGGGATGATCAACTTTTTACGGAAAGAATTCCCTCGCTTATGGCAGCTAGCTTGAAATCATATCCAACAAACTGGCTTCAAATATGCCAATCATTTCTTAACCATTGCTGTCAATGGTTCTGAAGCATGATGATAACGATCATGGAGGTCAAAACCTGTGGTACCCCAAGGATGCCACGGAATACCATCCAACCTCAGCAACTGCCCAGCACGGATCCACAACCCATACATGGCAATTTGCAAGCGCGTCGGTGGCCCACATTGGAGCTGCTGGGTTCACCATCACTTTGTGTATTCAAATCCCAAGCTAGATCCTATTCAGCACCATGCAAACGGTTTCTCCAACTTGGGGGACACCCAGTTATCGTCCTTCACGTCAACCATTTTCGTTAAGCAATACAATAAACCAATCTATATCCTTTTGGGGTCCCCATGGCTCCCCCACAGCCGTGAACGCTGATGGAGCTGAGTTGGCCAGCACATCACTCGCAAGAAAATCCACCGCTCTCCCTACACTCATCGCACCGGGCCAGGCGGCCATCGACCTTGGGCGATGAGATCGACTCATGGACCAGTCCAAGCGCGCGCACGGGTCACGTCACGGGTGACCCCAGTGGTTACAACATCACATGTGGTGTTTTTCAAAAAAAATGGAACCCCAAAGATGGTTGGTGTAGTTCCAACAAATGATTAAAAAGGGATGATCGGCCGGTACCCCTATGTTCAGAAACCATGAGTGGTTTGATGAAGTATAGTCACAATTGATGTACTCTTGTCGCTGAATCATGTGGTGCCTTTCGCTGGTTGTCCACAGGTTTATCAAGCTCCAACAATTGTAGTGATGGCGACTATCCACCAGATTGAGCAACAAGACCAAATGGCACTTGTTCAAACGATCAGAACCAAGATATCTGAAATGAGTAGGTTCAAGATGTCACAGCATTTTTTCTATGACTCATCATTAGCTTGTCATGTACAAACGGACTCACACGCGGCAACTGCATCAACTGTACTTCCATGGGATGCGAATGATCCTTCCGCAGGTTCACCTACAGAAACCTTGTTACGACTTCTCCTTCCTCGAAGTGGTGAGGTTCATGAAGCTTTCCAACGCAACGTCCACAAACCCTCCACCATCTGTTCACTGTTGAAACTTGTGTTGGAACTTGTGGAGCCGGGGACAGGCAACAAGTTCCAGGTCATCCACGAGCGATGCCATGTGGCACCAAGGGTTAGCATAAGCCCTGCGAATCAATTGGAGGAACATGTCCTGCTACTCACCGGAAATCTTGAGAGCCCCTGGGGTCGTTAAACAAACTATACTTGAAGCCCTTAGGGAGCGGTTTTAAGGTAGTTGGTTGGCATCCAACCCCATCACCAGATGTTGCTGATCTTACAGTGGGGTGCATGACCCGTACCCCAACCGCAGTGGATGGTCATCAGCAGCGCTTTGCTCCCCAATGCTTCCACCCTTCCATCAGAAAAAACTTCTGTCTTGTTGAACAAACTTCCTGAAATCCAGGGGAAGTGTTGATAGAGACCCTGCAGAAGTTGCTCGGGGTCCTTAGATTCACAAGCTTTGAAACCGGCCATGTGGCGCAACCTTTGATCCACCACCAAGACCCCCGCAAAGCCTTGGTACAAAGTGGGCCCCCAACCACTGAACTAAGTTGGTTTATAACTAATCTAACTAGGGTTAACTACCATTTATAGGGTTTATAACCCAACTTATAAGTGGTTGGGGGCCCACCTTGTAGAAGCTTCAAAAAAAAGAGCAAACAACACAGGACTGAATCATGGTAGATGTGCCCAGAGTGGTAGTGCCACGCGCTTGCTGAGGGCAGGACGTGTGGATGCGGCTTTTTCCTGCATTCGGCAGTGGACTCTGTAGACTTAAACGATGAGCTGTCGTCCTATTGCTTGATCTGTTTCCAATACATATAGACTTGTACGTGCTTGTAGATTGAACATTTGCAAATCGGATGCATGCGCAAAAAAAATATGGTACGAGTATGAAAATACCATGCTGGATGTACCAGCATTTTTCATGGACAATTTATGCTAACACATGGTATTCCGGAAGTGTACCATGCTGGATGTATTAGCATGGACAGATTCAACTCCAAAGTACACTTCTCGACCAAGTGGTCACCTGGCCACACTTCCAGATTCGCTTTGAACATCTTTGAACTCGTTTTGACCTCATTGGGTAACTTGTTCTGGGTACAGCACTTTGTTTTTTTTCGTCTGAAAGGGAAGTGCACTTGCTAGACTCAATGTCAAGGAGTCCAGCTACAAGCCGACACACTGAAAAACTTCACGACATTGAATTCCTACCACCTTCTTGGGACGGCGTTTCTGCCTCCTTTTGCAACCTGCAGGTTGTGCAGAATACATCGCAAAACCATTTCTTGTCGAATACTCTGTGTGTGTGTTGAAAATAACAGCTATCGCTAATGCATGGGATCCGTTGAACCGACGTATTTCAAAAGCGCTATATCACCCTAAATGTTGAAAACACACACACACACATATATATATGCATATGTACATAAAAACATATCACACATAAACACATATCTCTATATATATATACATTTATCAACATCACGCATATACACACATATATATATATAAATATTTATGTAAATAAAAGATATATTTAGAGATATATATATATGAACAATGGAAAATCGAAGACATGCATATCCCTATACACACAGATCCTTCACTTGCACTGGTTCACGCCTGAGGCGCCGGTCCAGCAGCTGCATCCTCCGTCCTGCTGGCACCGCCGCCCGAGGTGGAGCCGCAACGGATGGCCAGATTCAACGGTTGCTTCGGTGAATTAATTGGTTGACTGGATGATTAACCAATCAATTAGTTTGGGATGATTGATCAACCAACTAACTGGATAATTGGTGAATTAATTCGGTGAATTTGGTTGGTCTATCTATTTTGTTAGTTTGGTTTGGAGGATCTATGATGTAACAATCTGTTTGTTGAATTCAGTATTAACATTGTTGAAGAATTGGTTAATTTGTGATTCTGCTTGACAAGGATGATTATTGTGATGTTAACTAATGGGTATTGTGCAAACATGTTCAACAGCGAAGGTGACTTTAAGATTTTGCCACTAACCATGAGACTAAATGATAATCTATATTTCATTTATGATTAATCAACACATAGTGATAAATGCATCGCAACATGCTGGTTCCGTCATGACCAAGCACCGGTTGATGACTGGTTTATTGACGGTTCCTTAAATAATAGGGGATTAGTGGATCATTGATTCATTGCTGACATCTTGAGGGTTGGTTGAAGTTCATCTATGCATTTTCTGAGGTTGGCTATTAAACGGGTATTGATCCATCCACAACTAAAGTATCACTGAGTCGCTGATTTATCAAGCACTTGGAGCGGGACGGATTGATGAATCAGAGAGTCTTGGTGGCTTGTAGATCCCTTGCTAAACCTTTATTTTTTAGTGGCTATATGGTAAATCAATCATATCAAGACTAAAAATCTAAGTTAGTGGCGCTCACAGCCACCTAGGAGTGACCTTTTCAGGCAGGATGAAGTGTCGTCAAGAAAAGAGTAGCAAGTTCAACGTCCAACATCGGCAGTTCTTTCACCGGAGAAATTCCCCGGCCATCTCTACAACAAGCAACAAGCAGCCTGCTCATCCGCGCGTGGAGATTCATCATCTATTCCATAATGATTTATATAGATTTTTTATTCATCATCTATTCAAAATCCTGATTTATCATACTGAATTCACAATTCAGATTCACAATCTATAATGATCCCATCATCCTAATATCGACTTTCCACGGCTGCAACAAACCGCTCCTGTCGGGCGTCTCCTGTGGTGCCTGTGCGGATGACAGCTTCAGGGAAGGACATAGAGTCGTCACTAGTCACGATGAGTTGAGGGAGCTCAATAGCTTGAAAGTGATCATCAACCATGACGCGTTTATGAAGGGCTGGATCTCCAATGAGCTGGGATTCATCAACATTCAGAAGTCCTGGTTGGCGGTGACCGAATATGAGTCAATCAACGAACCATTGAAAACCAGCTAGATCCAGAAGTCTGTGTGTTTTGTCTTGCATCAAGTATCAGCCACCAGGCTGCTGGGTTCATGGGCTGACGCCATGAGCTGGGGCAGCCCAAGTTCGACTCACCACAGCATGATCGCAACTCCTGCATTGGCATAGTTACTACACGAGCATTATCAGATGAGCAGTGGTGGTCCATTGGATAGCCCAATGTTGATAGTTGCTAGGCATTGCCCACAACATCAATCTGTGTCAAGCCCCGGCTACGAAAAGAGAGTCCCAACTAAACCAGGGCTTTCAGGACAGTTCGGTGGGGGAAGGGACTTCCAAAAACAATCCAACCATGAGTGCACTACGATTCTACTGGTTGCTGAGGAGGTGAGCTAAAAACGGATCGCCATCATCTCCCACATGCCAAGTGAAACGTATGAGCCCTGGTCAGTACGTATCAAGGTCACCTCACACCCTTTCTGAGGATGCATTGGTAATGGTTGCTACAACAATTCTATTAACCAGCTGGATGTCAATTTCAAGTATTGAGAACCCGTAAGGAATCGTCCTTCACAAAACAGTTGGTATATACTGTAAATAAAAATATTGATATATATATATATGGTCACCCCCCCCCCAGAACCCTCCCTACCTCAATTCAATGTGTATGGTAGGTAGTTTTAAACATTTCAAAATTCTCAATTCAATGTGTCTCACAAACCTTTGGGTAAGCACCCTGAAAAAAAAAAACCTCGAGAAAACCAAAAAAACAAAAAAAAACAAAAAAACTAATATTTTGAGACTCTTCGGTGGGGGTCTGGATGAAAAACCAAAAAAAAACCTCGAGAAAACCAAAAAAAAACAAAAAAAACAAAAAGAACAATATTTTGAGACTCTTCGGTGGGGGTCTGGATGAAAAACCAAAAAAAACCTCGAGAAAACCAAAAAAACCAAAAAAAAAAATATTTTGAGACTCTTCGGTGGGGGTCTGGATGAAAAACCAAAAATACCTCGAGAAAACCAAAAAAACAAAAAAAAACAATATTTTGAGACTCTTTGGTGGGGGTCACCCCCCCCCCATTCCTAAGACTTCTGGAAAATTGTTTTTTTTG
>VSDK01017817.1:2423-18012 GCA_009767595.1 Symbiodinium kawagutii | reverse complement strand
TTGGGGGGGGGGGGTGAGCATATATATATATATAATATTTCAAAAACAAATAAGACATATAATATATATGTAAATTCATCATTTTTGCTTATCCCTTCTTTTCAACTGTTGACGGTTGATTCAGCATGGTTGCTTATCAAACAATGAAACAAACAAATTGGCAGTGGGTCAAAACCCTGTATCCCTCGTTCCCCTATCATAAACCATCGTTTTCCCTATAAATTTGTTGCTTATTACCCCTGTTATGGCTGCTCAATATTGACCCATAGCCAATTGTCAACGTCTGGGGTGTACTCTGCCAAGCTGCAATGAGCTCTGCCAACTTCTCTGCGGTGCTTGCGAACCAATGGTTATCGTTACCACCTGTGGACAGGCGATGTCACGATCCCGGGGTTCATGGTTACATATGGTTACCATCCAAGAAGGGATGGCACACAATGCTTAGGGCTATTCATGGACTCTCTTTCCGCATTGATGTTTCCAAAAATGGAGCCAACCCCCCAAAAGAATCACACAAATTGTCGATTTCCTTGGGCATATAAATAAAGAAAATGAACATTTTTTGATTTCAAGTGATGCCAACTTTTATGCGAACATCTCATCCAAAGAAAGCTGTCAGCTGTCTGAATCCGCACAAATCAAAGGACAGTTCACATGCCTTGTCTACCTTTTACATTATGTCCATCTATGATGGGTCTACGTATTCAAAGAGGCTGTGACAAAACTGCGATAGTACATTATTTGCTGTGTTCTTTATGGTATTGCGTGTTGTGTGCTGGGTGACATCATGCACGCATCTGCGTTTACGTAGTTCTACTAATGACAGGAAACACCTATAGAACGACCCTGTTGACATAGATACATGAAACATGGACGTGAGAGTCTTTGGACGTGATCCGCACCTATCAATGTACCACCAGGTGACCAGCAGCACACCTGAAGTTGCGTCGGTCCAATATTCCTTGAAAACTCCGAAGAGTGAAGGGCTCGTTGGCTCCTGAACACCACTTCGTTCAAAACCCGTCGTTGAAATTCCCAGTGCACTGCGAAAACCAATCCTTTTGTCACTCGGAAAGCTAGTGGCAAAGTCCTTTTGGATTTTACGCAGTGGTTGATTTTATTGAGAATCATGAAAAAACCTATCAAGGAAATCCTGAACTCCAGTGGAATCAACGTTGATTTGTTCCTTTTGGTTAGGATAAAGCCTTATCAATTCATGTTAGCCATAGCCAATGTCAGTCACTAATTATCAACCATTGTGTCAACATGCATTCATTAAGCTGCTTTTAATCACCATCCACCATGACTATCTGCCAGCACTCAATGCTGGGAATGCCAGTCCTTGACTCTTGCTTCCTCAGCGAGTTGAAACCCGGACGGCGTCTGGTAACATGGCGTACTCTGGGAGTGACATGATGTGAATGTATAGAAGCAGGCAAAGGATTAACCATTGTTTCCCTTATTATTGTTGGTCATTATCCCCCATTATGGGTTGGCTAATATTGACCCATAGCCAGTTCAACTAATGTTGATGTTTGCAAGCAAATGTGTCAAGTTGTCTTTGTATCGGCACCTCCCAACACCAAGGGCACAAACAACACAACATGGGTTCCCTACAGGGAACGACAAATTCTGGGCAGGGGTGCTGCCATGGGAAGATCGGTCGTATCAGCTCAGCATGTGTCTTCATGACCTGTACAGCAAACGTATCCAATGAACACTTCAAGTCACTGGGATGTTCTGCAGAATCGGCACTCCCAATTGATGTTCATCCATTCAAAACGTGTGAACAATAAACTTGTTTGCATTCTGTCAATGGTCTGAATTTACTAAACAAAAAAAGAGGGGCATGTGTTTTTTTGATTTCAATAAGCAACGCATTATATGAGATGCCTCGTAAAAGCGCTTTGATGCCACTTTCATCCTCCAATCAGTGGACCATCCGGGGAGTCTCAACCAGGTAGCCATCGATTTCCAAGCTGGGGCCACAGGAATGGCATAGCCCTGTGCCAAGCTGTCCCGGGGGCGGATCCTTCTGTGCAGCCCCAGAGTCCAAATCTTCGCATTTGACTTTGAACCTGAGAAAAGCGATGGCCCGGACGGCCGAACATGCGCGTTTATAGACATCTGACTAGACATGTGTATGTGCAATTTTACGTGTGTTTAACCCTACTGTATACAAACAATAAATATAAGAACTATTTTGCATTGTGTCAAGTATGCATCTTTGCATTTTCTATCTGTCAATCATCGATCTGTCTAGATATTTAATTATGTATCTATCTATGTATCCATCTATGTATGTATGTATCTATCTATCTATCTACCTATAATTATATATATATATATCAATCTAGATATTCATCTATCTATTATGTTTTCTATTAGAATGCAAACAAATGAAACAAAATGTATTTTAGATCTATCAACAAATGTAAACATATTATTAAATCCCACCGTAATTTCCCGTACTCCGCAATATTCAAGAAAAACCATTAAATTCCTAAAGGGTATTTGGATTTGCACTGGATTCTTTTCGGTGTCGGGCTAAGCATATGTATATATGTTCTTAAATCCACCATTAGGACTAAAAGAACCCTGGACAGCAAACATGTTGATATTGCAGCATCTCGCAACTTTGGAAATTGTCCAACTGTAGGGATTGCCACCGTTTGGCCTTATCTGCTGCCTTTGCTTGCAGGCATCGATTTGACTTCAAACAAATATCCGTTGTTGACATTGGTTGACTGGTATGAACCCACGATGAGTCCTGAACTACTGGAAGGTCCATGTTGGTAACCCCCTCATGTTTCATGGCTAATCACCATTTGTGGTGAAATGGTGGTATACTGTAATCTGAACCTGCCATTCTCGTTTGGTGGTTCCTCAAAATCAGGGTATTCCCAAATCATCCAATATGAACCATGTGTATTAATAAATCAACCATCTTGGCGGTACCCGAATGGCTTGAGAAACTACCTTATTGACAGAAACCGCTTCATATTAATCAGAAACATCAGCAACTTTGCTCGAGCATCAGCAACTTTGCTCGAACATGAGCCGACATCACCACCAACAAATTGCGGTGGAATCAGAGCACAGCTAGGGTATTACTGTTGTCAACCATCATGAGCCAAAAAAAATCGTTAGTTGATGATTTCGTTGTTGTTGCTGGTAATTTACCGCAGTCATAGCATTTTCGTTCTTGTCTTGTAGCCATTAGGAATCATTACCAGTTCAGAATGAAAGAACAATGAAGCATAAACGTTGCACGTCAAACAACCATTGCGAACCGTGGAAAACCAACAATATCGACAATCAATCATAATCCAAAAGAACTTAATCATCTATATATTATTATCATACTATCATAATTATTCACAATGGGTGTTGCCCATACCTATCAAACATCCCATACCAACGAATGTGAATGAATCAACCAACCGTCGAGGAGAATAACAACAGATTATGTAAACAAAAACAACACAATAAAATCATTCACCACAATCAATCACCATCTATTTGTTGGATGTTTAATAAGTGTTGTTCAACTAGCTGCGGGAAAACAATCGCCAGAATCTATCTAATTCATCATTTTTAGGGAAAAAACATTTGCCTTTTCCTTTGCAGGCAACTGTTCCCCTACACTTGGCGTAGCAATCTACGCAATCACCACTTGGCGTAGCAATCTTTGCAGTTAATTGTTCCCTTGCAGTGATAGTCGTACTTATTCACTGCAATCTACAAGCTTTCACCACAGGTACCAATGTCAACTCCATCCCTGTGGCCATGAGCTTCCCACACCAGCCGCTATGCCGAGAAACTGTTGGATCCTCGGAAACAACGTGGGATGAGCTGTGGTGTCTAAGAGGTTTTCTCGCGGCAAAAGAAACGCCCTGTAAGTTGACACATGGTTAAGACATAACCATCCGGATTTATATTGATATCATACACAGAAATAGATATATAATATACATTCAAATTAAGACACACACATATATATATATGAAAGTTTATTTGTATATATAGAAATATCCATTCATAACCTTCCATGAATCTTCGTAGCCCATCTTTCCATCTGGTTTTCGCCAAGCTTCAGCTCCGCCAGCTGCTGCTGTTCCCGTCGCTGTGCCAGGTCGTCCTCGTGCTGCTCACGCTGAAGAACCTGAGCTGGTGGACTGGGTGACGGAGGAACCAACAGGTGATGACCAACCATAGGGGTTGTTAATGGTTATTATGTTGGTATAACTTAGTATAGTTTAACAATATGTTACTATACAATTATTATGAATAAGGGATCATTATGTTACTATATTATAAAACTGTTACTCATAGTTAGTCATCAAATGTTGGTTAGTTACGGTATAGTAATTATTATCATTAATCATATAATATGTTATTTTTGGTTGTTAATACTATAGTTCATAATGACTATATAGTAACTATAGGGGTTGTTAATAATAAAGTTAATTATCAGTTATTATGTAACCCCTATAGTAAAATATTAACATGATTAGTAACTGTTTTCAAACCAATCATGGCAATATGTTACTATACAGTTATCAAAATGCTAATGCTAGTAATAACTATAGGGGCTGCAATTAGTATATTGTCAACTATAATATCAACAGTTCATAATATGTTACTATACATTTATTATGAATAGTATGTCAATGGTTATGAATAGCAGTTATTACTATTGTGTTACTCTATGCAATGGTTGTTCATGATAACAGTAGTTGAAAACCATTGCAGAATGATAATGTTCATAAAAACAGCAGTGAAATGAACCATTGATAACAATGACAATGATAACAACAACTATTCATCATAGTAATAAAACATTGATAACAGTATTGGTTCATAAGAACAGTAAATGATTTTTAACCAATGGTTAACAAGGGTTATCAACAAGGGGATAATCGTCAATAGTGGATATACCAACTATAATGGTCGGAAATCAACAGTAGTTGATTACCATTTCATAGTAATAATGTTGAACATATCAGTGGAAAAAACCATTCATAACAACAATAATAATAGTAATACACATAATGCTAATAATCATAATAATCATAATGATAATAATGACAATAATGATAATAACAACGATGGTTGATTTAGGTGCTCATGGGTTAAAGTAATAACAGTAAAGTAAACCATTTATAATAAAAGTAATAATCATGATAACAACCATCCATAATAATCAGAAATCATTCATGACAGTATTGGTTCCTAATAACAATATACATAGTAATGATGCTCCGTTGACAGTGAATAATGACAATGGTTGATAGGGTTGCTAAATGGGTTATGACAAATAGGGTATATTCCTATGATAGCTGATATCTAAATTCATAATGACAAAATAATAGTTGATATTTGGTTACAATGTATGATGCAGCAGTATATCACTGATGACAGTATAATAATATAATAGTTGATATCTATATCACTAACGGTTTGTTCAATGACGATGGATGATTAACAACAATGATTGATGCATCACGGTGGTAGATAATATAGTTCATAGTGACATAGTGATTACTAACAATGGTCCAGAACAATTGTTAATCAATAATTAACAAGAATGCTATTGATTAATAAACTTATCATTGTTGATGTTAATCAATTGTTAACCTCAACTTGCTAATTATGCATTGATCAACTGTTTATCAAAACTGTTATTAACAAGTGTTGATGGTTCATATTGATCGATGCTTCAATTCAGAGCTGGTTGCAAGCTGCCAGCTTCGCCAGCTTCCAGCTTTGGCACCAAGTTGATCAACAAGGGTCCACCCTGGTTACTTTTATATGGACCTTTGTTGATCAACTTGGTGGCAAAGCTTAATTGTGGCAAACTGTTTACATGGACCTTTGTTGATCTAACCACATATCAACAAGGGTCTTCCAGCTTAGAGTCAACTCTAAATGTGGTTATTCACTTGTATAACTCTATCATGGTCAACTAGATAACATTGAACTCACATCCCATATACTTAATCACCAAAGTCTACTAGTTACTATAGCTGCTACAGTGATTAAGGCTGCTACAACTGAATAGTCTTCAACACAACTATAGCTACTAGCAACTATTCTTGATCAACAAACATTGCAGGCTATACTTATGGCAGCTACTTCTTATCATAGCTACTGGTTACTATAGCTGCTACTTCATCACCATCAATAGTACTAGTATAGTCAAACATGAAGTCCGAATACTATAGTTACTAGTTACCAGTTAAAATAAACATAGTATCAATACCCGATCATAGCTGCCATAGTTATGGCTGCTACTTGCTATTATAGCTACTGGTACTATAGCTGCTACTTCATCACCATCAATAAACATTGCAGGCTATAGCTGCTATAGTCTAGTCATCATTCCATGGCTGCCGAGGCTCCACGAACTGCTCCAGCACTTCCTTTCGCACGCGCGGCGCTGCTTCCGTAAAGGACTCCTGGGGCGCAGGGCACCCCGGCGTCCCAAGCGTGGCGGTCCGGTGCAAGCTGGGGTGGGTTGCTCAGGGAGCTGTTTGCGAATACAAACATACGGAGGGTTCTCAAGCCATAAGGGTACCCTAAAAATGGTTGCTTTGCTACTATATGTGATTTATCTGTGATGATTTCGGGGTACCCCTATGACCTGAGAAACGCCCATATGGGTATGTGCCAAGCCATAGGGTAGGCAATGGGCCCCCCAAAAAAGATTGGAAGCCATTGGTGTTGGGGTTACCATTATGGCGTGGTACCCGTATGTAGAGTTCTGCATTTATTCATTTATATATGTATGATTATCTATTGTTGTTTATCACTATTTCTTATGATGGATAAAATCACAAACAAAAAACATATCTAAAGGTAGGCTGGGTCCAGTGAGAGTTCAAAACAAATATCCGGAAGTCGTCAAACAACAAAACGGGTACTGTGTCACACACACTATGGGGTGCAAATGGTGCCAATTTTGGGTGTTTCTCAGGTCATTGAAGTACCCCCAAATCATCCAATAGTAGTTGTCTATGCTCCATGGTAATAAACCAGCCATTTTTTGGGATCCCTATTTTGAGAAACACCCGTGTTGGAATCGTCCAAATCATCATCCGATCTATCTCTCTATGCCATGAAATTTGGGACGCACACATGATAATCACTACAATAAGACCTACATAGACCAACCGAATCATCAAGATTGTCTTCCCCCCAACAAAAACATATCTTCTGGATGGTCAGGGGGGTATCATTTGAATTCATCAACACGTCACATGTCCATATCAGTGATAGAAAAAGGGTGAAGGTTTGCCCCAGTACTTGGAACACAACGCAAAGTGTAGGTCCATTCGTCCATAGCCATCCCACCCAAAAAAAGTTGTGCCCATAATATGTTTCCTGAAAATTATGATGTTTCCCTGATATAGGACAATCCCGAAGATTGATTCATGGGGCTGGTGGAAGTATGCCAATCTATGCACCAAGTCTGGTCCCTGCCATATAAATATGCAGCATGCAACAAGTCGCGGTCGTTGAGGACAGCCGAGTAAACAATCAGGCACTGTCCTATGAGCACAACAGATCTAGAGTTGCACATACACTGTAATAGATTCATAGATGGGGGTACCCTAAGCAAAGAAGTGGGTGACTAATTCATGGAACCATTAAAACTTCGACAAACAGTTAACACAGCATCAAAAATGAATGTATGAGCTTACATCACGTATGAACGCACCACAGATGGGTGCTTTCACTGGCCCAACAGCGGAACACCTGCCACTTGCTCAAAAGACCAACAGCTAGGCCCTCAAAAGCAATTGTTTCACAAGCATCTTTACTGCTTGGTGGTTGAACAACCCCTATGAAAAATATGCTTGTCAACCAACCATTTGTTAACAATTAACAGGGAAAATAAAAGATATAGAAGAAATCACACCACCAACCATTATTTCCTCCATATGAAATTCATAAGCATCAAGGAAGACCATTGAAGATGGAACCCGCAGCACGTGGCCAATCAGCAGCTCCACCTCAGCTGGTTGTACCTCCTCAGCGCCAACTGGCAGCTGATCCGCTGGTTTGACCTCCTCGGCGGGATTGGCGAACAAATATGGAACCTTTATCAATGTACTCATTATAATGGTTGATAATCATATACGTTCGGTCTATTATTGTACTCAACCATTATCCATTATAATACTTACTATATGATATCAAGTATCCACATCCATGGACCAACAAAAATACATATATACAGCAAGTACACAGTGAACCCTCTGCTTAGTTGCATCATGTTATATCTACCATTGGCCAGGTGGTTTCCCCTGTGAACTAGCCTGAGCTGATGAACTGAGGAATTAACCCACCTAAGTATAGTTAAATCACCTATATCTGAATATTTACACTTTGCCTGGCAGTTTTCTGAGTGAACTAAGCTTAGTTGACAAACTGAGAGGAGTAGCACCAAGGTCGACCAAGGTGGCGCCTCCACAGGAGGCTGAGGAGGAGCCGGAGGTGTGAACTGTTTCAACTGATCCTGCAGCTTCTCTTGCAGAGCCACCTGTTCCAACCTCAGAGAAGCCCAGAATTCCGTGGCGCTGCAGTGAAAAAATCGGTGGTTTCTCAAGCCAATGACTGGGGACCCAACAAAAATGCGTGGTTTATAAAGATAAGTGGTTCATAAACTGGATGATTTGGTGGCTGATCTTTCACGATAGATCTATTATTCAACGGAGCAGGGTTTGTTGATTCGTGTATAATCAGCTTTCTTTAAGTCTGCTCAACTGCTAAAAGCAACATGTTCAATGATTCACGAAAAAAGTCAATGTCTATGCCAACATTCTTGAACTAGGTTTAATGAACTATCACTTGCGACATCTAACTTGTCAAAGATGATCTGCGCAAAACATGAAACATGTCATTTCGGCTGGATTGCTTGCCCAACATTCGGCAATTGTTGACCTGGTGGTTTCTCAAAACAAGTATATGCCCATATCATCGAGTTTATAATCATAATCATGACCACTTTTGTTTAGTAATAGACATTGATAAACCATCCATAACCATCCATTTTTGGGGTTCCCCACTTTAAGAACCCCCAGAAAGGTTTTCACCAGTACGTAGACTGCTTCGTGGGCACGTGGACACACCAAGCAATCGCCGCGGCTGACAATGTGCGCTGCAGCAGTGATTGGGATGGGTAGTGGACACAAACGAGTGGTTCCTGTACACTTCATGGTGGTATCTGCCAAGCTTAACCAATGGTAATTGTTTAAAATGGGGGATACTTAGCAACAACACGAGGGGATATAGCAACGATGCAAATGGTGGTGTCTCAAAAAAGGGAACCTGAAAATGGCTGGTTTATCCCTATGAATGTTTAATGCTGGATGATTTGGGGGCACATCGTAAATGCATGTTGATTCGGAATACTCCACCTACAACACTGTATGTTAACTGATCATTAATAGTGGTTCCTGATCAGAATAAAATCTCGCACTCAATGCACATGAATGCAACTACTACGATATCCAACAAAGTACCCATTAGAGATAGTGGTATACTTGTATACTTGTATACCCTTGGGTAAACCAACCTGGTAATGGAAAGTCTACCATTTATAATAACTGATTTCCTGGAATTTCCCTGTGAACAAATGTGATTTCCATTGTCAGGTTTGCTTGCCGGAGAGTACTTTGTAGTGGCTTGTAGAACTTGAACAATTTTGAAATAATCAAGGGTTTCAGGGTAGCCAACGGAGTTCATATACTTTGTTCAATCAGCCTCTGGTAAACTAACATGGCAACGGAGAATCTGCCATTTATAGCTGGTTTCCCGGGGGTTCACATGAAAAACATGTGGTTTTCCATTCCCATGTTAGTTTGCCGGAGTGCATTGGGTCTGGGAACCTGTACCACTCCATGTCTTGGGGCGTCACCAACACTTCGCCACGGAACTGCCATTGCTTCTGCAGGCGTTCGAACTCCTCCAAGTGCTGTGACTGAAACTCTTCCAACCTCGCGACGCACCCACCAACCAACCAATCAAGCAACCAACCAAGCATGCAACCAATCATGCAACCAAGCAACCACCTCTGGTTGTTGCTGAGCTCTCAAAATCTCTGCATAAGTCGAATGTTGACCAGCGCTGTTGGGCTTTGATCGTGTCTGATTCACATGTGGAATCAACCTCACAAACAAATCAAGAAAACTACTGTAAGTTTTTGAGCAGTGTGGGCAATTGATGGTTCTTTGCGTGAATAGCCAAACAATACCATCTACACATGTGCTGCCCGTTTCTGAATAACGGTGATTATTGTTGAATTGAACTGGTACTGGTGTATAAATAGTAATACTGTGATTTGGAGATAAACATGCTACTATGATCTTGATTGGGATGCCTCATGATTGCTGATTGGGAGGACTAAGCAGTCCACCGACCGACCCTTCTTGTTGCATAAATGAATATATGTATATCTACCTATATATCTAAATATATCTGTATATCTATCTATATCTATCTATCTAAATATCTAAATATCTAAATATATATCTATATATCTAAATATCTATATATAAATATAATTATATCTACATATCTATACATCTATAAATCTGTACATATCTACATATATATCTATATATCTATCTATCTATCTATCTATCGATCTATCTATCTATCTATCTATCTATCTATATGTATACAAATTACTTATTTGCCGGTTGACATGCGAGCCAGTGTTTTTTTGTTGCGTGTGGTCAGACTCAGTTTATCCCAAAATGGTCTATAGAAGTTGTGATTCTCTTAACATAGATGGGAGACTACCCCTTGAATATCCACACACCCGGGAGCACATGTCTCGTTGTTGTCGCTGGTTAATGATTCCCAGCGATTCTGACATACCCAGCAACTGACCTTGTAGTCATCTCACGGTGTTTGCAGGTGAGTCATTGTTGCTTGCTAATGCTAAGTATTATTTTCACAAATAGTGATTGTGAGTATCCCAAAAAACAATGGCTGCCAACTGTTGTCAGTTGTTGCGAATAGTTGTGAGTGGTTGTTGTAAAACAGCTTTGTTGACTGTGGCTATTCCAATATACAAATCAGTCAATGGTTTCTCCACAACATTGTGGCTTTTAGATCCATGCAAAGAAAAATAGTGGATAGATGATAGATGTGTGTTTCTCAAAATGGGGTACGTGCCCCTCAATCATTGTTTTTACTATTTGTGGGAATAACAAACCAAACATTTTTTGGAGTTCCGTATGGCTTGAGAAACCACCATATATGGCAAACCCATCCAGCCAAGTATAGATACCCATTTGTCCCTCATGCTTCAGCACGGCCCGCCAAGAGACAGCTCCGGCTGCTCTGTGATGACAGGCAGGGGCATGGTGGACAAGTCCTGGAACCGAACAAATGTGGCTTTGGCCAATGTTGATGATAAATGCTATGCTGTGCTGGTTGTGCTTGAACCATCTCTGTGAAAAATATGCTCATCAATCAACCTTAATACTGGGACAACAAAAAATGATTCAAACCATAAACCAGTCCGATGAGCTGTCCTGAGGAAAGTTGATTTATGATGTAACAACGGGTTGATGGTGCTTGAAGGATATGATTCGTTGATGGGTCCCTTCATCTTTGACACAAAAGGTGTATTAATGATGCTGATTAGTCAGGTATGCTCCTCAAAAAGTAGTACAGCATTTCTCCTTGCTGAAGGAGTAACACATCCACAAACAAACTATGACAAATACGGTGGCCAAATGGTCACATCATTGTTCTTGGGTGCAATCAACCATGGCAAGGGTATCACTCCGCAACTTCCACCCTGAGAGCCGCAGGAGTTTCAGAGTGAAGGACAATTATCGTTTTACTCCTTGTTATTGCTCATGTTTGTGAAGAGAGGCTTGATGCCTATCGCAAAATGCAAACAATTGAGGCTTCATCATCTTCATCCACTATTTCACCTACTGTTGGAAAGAGCACCACACCTTGAACCTCAATCACCCTTTTAAATTTCTGAAATGAATCCTATCTTTCTGGGGCAAAGGGTAAAGGCACTGCCTTTTTTGGGAAGGAAAACGCCTCTGTCACCGCGGGACAACGCGCGGCTCCTCCACCCAAGCAGATTCGCTCCTTAGAAATGTACTTTGCCGTTGACGTCTAGTTGCGGCAGATCGGTAGCAGTTGTTTTTTTGTTGGTAGAGCCATAGCAAAGGTTTTGTAGAGTCCGCCAGTTGATGTTTTGAGTTTATTTCTTTCGCATTGATTTGGAATCTGATGTCACAGAAAGAACGAGCGTGTCCAATTATGAATACATACAGGAAGCAATGTCAACTCGAAGACTGCCAAGAAATCATTTTGCACAAGACCCCTACTTCAAGGCTTGAGATTTGTCCTTGCAATCTCTTGGAGGCCTCCCTCCTTCATGGTATTTCATGGTCACTGTTTTCTCATGTACATTGACGTTGAGTTCGGGCAAGTGCTTCCAATCCCAAACAAACCATAACAAACCGGCGGTCGCTAACTATTCATTTGTATTTATTCCTTTTCGGACGTTTCATCAAACAAACACATTCATTTGTATCAAATAGTTAATCTTAATTTGACATTTCTCTCCTTTTCCTCACATTCCCGTTGGTCCACCAAATATGGTGACGCCGAGAGGCTGTTCAATCCGTTCATGTTCTTTGTCCAACCTGCCAGCGTTGTGATCGTTTGGTCGTAGAGGCTTCAAAAGTGGTCAAGAATGTGTACATACTCAAGGAGTGGACAAGAATGTATAATTAATTAGTTAAGAATGTATAATTGGTTTTCAAAGGGTGGACAACACTAAACAAATGCTGGTTAGCAATAGTTGACGGTCAACAATTGTTGAGAGTAAATAGCACCAGCTGCTATTGATTTATTGCCGTTGATATTTCAAGCCAAATGGTCGTCTGGAGCACGTCGTCTGTAATCAATCACTCACCAATCTTATTGTCACTCAATTCGACTGCCTTGCTGAAAGGTATTTCCAGTTCACCGGGTGACCCCCCAATCAGCCAGCAATTCTGGAAGTGAATTAGGAACATTTAGCGCGGGGAGCTAACAATAAGCAAACAGCAAACACTTTAATTGGTCAGAATCAGTGTCGACGAGTCGACGACTTAACCAGCAACCGTAGTGATCTAACCCACACAAATGATGATGTGACATCGATATTCGGTTGAGATTGCGACGTTCAACCGCAATTGGAGTACAAGCCGCTACTTTCTCAGTAATCAACCAGTGGGACAGCCATGAACAGTCATGAACACTCCAATCATCTAAGCTACTGACCGCATGTGCGCAACGGCGAGTTTTGGGGGTCCCAGCCGGCTGTAGCTTCGCTTTGCCCAAGAAACTTGTCGCTTGGCTTCTTCTTGTAGCTTAGCTGCTTATCCCAATAAACTGAGCTTAGCTTAGCCCAATAAACTTAGCTTAACCCAATCTCCATTGGCTTGTTCTGTAGCATAGCATAGCTGCACATATCTCAGCTGCATATCTTGTAGCTTCGCCCTTGGCGCAGACCGGCTGCGTGGCGTGGCTCCTGGCGAGGCGTTGCTGCTGCTTCTCCGCCAGCTGCTGCAGCTTCTCGGTGTCCACCAGCTTCCCGGAACGCAGCTGTTGGGCCTGGCCCGCGGCCGGCGCGGTGGTGCCGGGAACCCGAAGCACAACGGCTGAGGTTTCACAACGGGACCTCGGTGACGAATGTGGTGAGTTCTGTGGTTCATGTGGCGAGTTGTGAGGAAGATGTAGTGAGGTAACAAGCAAAAATGAGCAGATCATGCATGCTGTTTAATTAATTATCATAAGGGTTGATTGTGAAGAATGATATGCTTCGTGGTGGGATTGGTGGTTTTTCAGGGTCATGGTGAATGATGTCTTGTTGATGCACAAATGATTCATTTGCAAGCCCCCTAAGGAGTGAGCGCAGCGAAACCGGTTTTGAGGGCGGAAACTGACGCAACACCATACATGCAATGCTAAGGATCCTTACAACTGTATAAAGCCAAACCATGGTGACATTGGAAAACTGTAAACCACTAATATGACTTCCACATGATATAAACCAAAACAAATCATGGATTAATCCCATGGTGTGCCAATCGATTCATCCTATCAACCGCAGGGTGACAACTGCTTGGGTAACCCCTCACCTCCTCCTCCAGCTGCCGTTGCTCATCCTGCGGCTGGAAACATCTGGAAACTCCATCAATTCATCAACATTGAATCAACATCTATGGTGGTAATAACTGGTGTTTCCATGGTAAACAAGCTAAAGTCACTGTATACACATTGCTAATCTCCAAGGGGAATTGATCATGGTCACTATGGTGGTTGATACAATGGTCATGAAGCGTCAATACGCTTGTTTACAACGTGGCAAATGAATTGGCATATTCACATCTGCAAAAAAGACACAACATACAGTGTACGCATAGTCAGCTCGGATCAGCAGCAGCTTGTCACAGGGGCCCATAGCCGTGCGGCCAAGCGACAACGGGGACCAGATTTTCGTGATTTCACCAATCAACGATGGTATCAAACCAACAATCTTGACGCAACCAACCGTGAGTTTGGCTGAAGGTCTTGATCCAGAAAGTGGATGCTCCAAAAACAGGGCTCCCCATTTAAAAAAAGAACACACAAGCACATTTTTGCACAAAGCCTGTCTTCCGGCCGACGCTT
Source organism: Symbiodinium kawagutii (assembly GCA_009767595.1). NCBI lineage: Eukaryota > Dinophyceae > Suessiales > Symbiodiniaceae > Symbiodinium > Symbiodinium kawagutii. The sequence continues at coordinate 3,306 of VSDK01017817.1, read as the reverse complement.
CACACTCCAAACGCATGGTTTTTGGTAATGAACACTGCAACATTCCGGATTATTTTCCAGGTTTATACAGCCAACAACGGACAACAATCACAGAGGACCTTTTCTCACTTGAGCCAAATGTAAGGTAGGACAACTATGCCAATATATCCCTAACTTTGAGGGTAAATGTGGCAAAAACACCCCCCGTCCCTGAAAGCCGCCCTCTTGGCAGCTCGAAGGGATTCAGGAGAAAAGTTCTACCTCGGAGTTTGGCAGGTTGCTATGCAATGTCAAGTGAATGCATTGATGTCAAAAAGGTTGCGATCATGGATGCACAGCACACAATGTTTTGGCGCGGTGCACACGGCAGCGAAGGTCGAGCAAAGGCCACGGCTCCCGCCGGGCAAGCATCTGTATTGACAACCTGGGACCAATACAAGTCCTTCCCGTGTCTATGCTTGCCGGGTGAGATCGCTTTGGATCCAATGCCGGATGCTGCAAGATAGCAAGATTGAATGACATCTGAAAAAGGTTTGCAGTTAAATTCAGTTTGGACTCGAATGCAGTTTGAGAATTCCAGGCACGGCCAACATGAGTTAGTGATACTATGCTGAAAAGTTGTGATGTCAATCAATGAAATGGAACAAGGTGCAAAGATAGCACAAAAGAATGCTGCAAAAGAACACAGCTCGCTTACGGGGCATTACCTCCCGGTAAGCGGTCAACCAAATCAGAGGAGTTCATCGGTCCCATTGCCAAAACCATCCTCGGCGCTCATTCCAATACCATGTGTATGGATGTCCTCGGTGGTGATGGCGAGGTCCCTGATAATCTCGCTGCGATGCATAGGCTGACCCTCCCGGGTAGCGTTGCTGCTGATATCCTCCACCTCGGCCTCCTCCTT
>VSDK01017815.1:0-21145 GCA_009767595.1 Symbiodinium kawagutii | reverse complement strand
CCTCATTTTTTCTCATTTTTTCTCATTTTTCAATTTTTTTTTAAAAAAGGAATCCTCACCTGACTAAAACCCACCGCTCTACACCCCTATTTTCGGTTAGGGAAAACAGGAACCCCAGACACTCCTAACTTCCAAGACTCATTCAATTGTTTCAAAATGGGAAACAGAATCCTGACATTAAAATTTTCAGCTGATCATGTCTGTTGGTACTGGTAGTGGAGCACATCTGAAGCATACGTCCTGGTGACAGAGAAAAGTCTCCATGCTGTGGAGCCGGGCCCTGACAGCTTAGTTACCGACATTGTCTGACCCAGGCGATAATTCTAGTTCCTAGTGTAGCTTTGAGTACGAAGGTGGTGGAAAGCAAAGCACAGGTCAACTACCCCTCCCGAGAGGGGCAGGCTGCCCAGACACGCCAGAGTAGACTATTTTCTTTGTTTCGACGGCGGAATTCCGTGCGGTACTGCTCTTCCACCTCAATCACGTGCTTGCACATACATTCTTCCCTAGCCACATAGGTCGTGGTGCATGAAGGTTGTGAGATACCAGAATTCGATCAGTTTCAAGGAGGACACGGAAGTCTAAAAGCCAGTGCCCCAAGTCATGCCTGTACAGGACACGCGCTTGCTCTTCCAGGCCGACAATCAGTTGATGGAGACCGCCAAGGTCATGGTCAAGGGAGGTCTGTTCGTCGAAAGTGAGCTCCCCCATGGCTTGGTAGATGGTACGAGAAGTTGCACCGGGATTATACACCTCTAGGAGCGGAGCAGCTCCTGGGATGGCCACCGGTTCTGCAGGGTTGTGTGGTCGCAAGATTCCAGTGAGTGCGGCTTCCATAATGACATACGCAAGCCGGTGGCCCATAGTGTACGTGAGGGCAGACATTGTGGCACTCGCTGCTTTTCCAGCAGAGAAAAGATGTTCGTACGGAGAGTCGTGAGTCATTTGCGTCCCGAGCAGGAGAAGCTGATTGAAAAGTTTCTCTGCCAATAGCTGTGACTCAACCTCGTTGTAGACTGCATGGAGACTACTCAGGGCCATGGCGTGGACAGGAGGACAAAAGTCAAGGGGCAATGAGTGGTGGGCAGAGGTCCACAATGGCAGGACCGCTCGTACTCCATATGGCTATCAGGCTGAGACATGATTGAGAGGAGAGTGTGGTGGGAAACAATGCCGTACAAACATGCGCATTGCTAGAATATGTTTTCGAGCCAATGCTAAGAAAGTGCATCTCTGACAGGGGGTGTTAGACATGACTTCGGTGAAACTCGAGCGCAAGCCCGCTTCTTTTGATCTGTTTTATCGCACATCTGAGGTGTTGCTCATGTACACTTTCGGTGATTATCCACTTCATCATAGACAGGCGGAAAGAGCAAACGTGGTCCATCTTGCGACGCATTGTTAGCATTTGGCGAGAAATGGAGGAGAAGGTAGTCATCGTTGACCTGTGCTGTGACATCCCGAACCCACTGCAGCGCAGTTGGGTCGTCAGCAGACTGTACGTACTGCTCAAGAGTGTGCAAAAGTCGTTGTAGGTCTGCGAGTTGTTGCATCCATAATCGGATGTCCCGATGGTGAAGCAGACAGACCTGCCGAAAAAGACTGGATTGTGGAGCATATGGGTTCCCTGCATCAGCGACTGGACTCGCGACAATCTGCGTATGTTGGTAAGAGGTGATGGGTCTCAACGCACTTCGAAGGATTGCCTGCAAGAGAACGTATCCTCTACGGTGTCCAAAACACTGTATGGTGTCATTCATCTTGGTGACAGCAATTGAAGCTGCACACATGAGGCGATGACCACTGTCGTCTCCATCGCGACGGTGGCTGTAAAGCACATTTGCAAGCTGGTCTGCGAGTAGCTGCTCACCATCAGCTGCCGCCATTGCTAATGACCGATGATTGAGGATATGGTCAGGTAACAGCAGGTAACGGCAGGATGTCGATATGGTGGTATGATGAAATGATTAGATACTCGGGGTGTTTACTGATTAGGATAGGGCGGACGATCCCCAAGTGGGAATCGACCGCCCAGCTCTCTTGATGGTACTGCAATGCACTGCATTTGAGGCTGAAGATTTCACCCTGCTTTCATGACCGATTCGTCGCTGTTTGAGCCAGTGAAAGCATAGCAATTATGACATGGTACAATGACACGCCATGTGAGTTTGATTGGTTGCAACAGATGGGCCCCTTTTTCTTTGTCTGTATCGCAGCCATTGTGTGAGCAAACTACTCGGCTTCTACCATGCTACTGGGATGATCAGCCGCACACGTAGCACAGATGCAGGTGGTGCAGTCGTGTGCACTCTGCAGGCTGCAGTTTGAGAGGCAGCCCCTGTCGTAGCAGTCCAAGCATTTGTATGGGCACCGGGCCACAGAGCTTCGCCAAATGAGGGGAAGAGACAGGTTAGGATCTTCGCTCTGTGTGCGTAGGCACGACAGGCAAATGTGATAATGCCCTGGCAGTTTTTTGCACTGCCGGGCGTGGCAAATGTCACAAGCTCTTGGGCATCGACCAGAAGTTGCTTGTCGTGAGGTAGTAGCCAGAAATGCCTGATACAAGGTTGCGACCGAGCCAGTTGCAACTTGGAGCCAACTTTGTCCTCTCCCATCTAAGATTTCAAGTTGCGCTTTAAACGTGATGAGCAAATGGACTGTGTGAAGGTGTCCACGCCCTGAGGCAAAGTGAAGAGCTGTTTCATGACCAGCCCACCAAGGGTCTCGGTGTTCATCACGTGAGACCCACCATGATGTAGGGAGTGGAGGGGCCTGAGAGTTGAGATCAGCGCCAAATTCAAGGAGTCGACGGGCAATTGATGTACGGCCATAGTAGGCGGCCATGTGTAGGGGTGTATAAGTGGACCCATCTCGTGTATTGACATTAGCCTGGCCTCTGCACAGCTCGTCTACTATGTCATAGCGAGTGGACTCAAGGATTCTTGTGCGAATGGCCAGTGACAGCGGTGAGGAACCATTGCAATCGAGAAGATTAGGGTCACTGTGAGAGTCCATGAAAAGGGTGACCAACTCCCTAAGCTGGATATCCCCTAGCCGTGCTTGACGGTCCAGAGCCATGTGCAATCCTGCGCAGCCATTGACTGTGATGTTCGGGTCGACCAGTCGCTCAAGCATCTGGGCCACGATTGTCAAGAGTCCACGTGAAGAGGCAGAAATGAGGCGCTCAGCTTCCTGTACACTATGGGGATTGTAATCCGTGACGATGTACGTGACTGTTGTGTCACCAGGGACAAGTTCATGGTGCTCCAGCGGGCGAGTATCATCATTTCTAATGATAGACAGTCGCTGAGGAGCTGGCCTGATTCCAAAGGTGCCTGAAGAGATGTGGCCAATGATGTCGCCGACCGTAGGGTAACGAGCATCATCTTCGGTATCTTCGTGGACGCGGAGGAGGATTGCCCCTGATAGCGATGCAATGGTGATCATGGCTGCGTGGAGGCAGGAGGAAAACCTGAGTGCAGATGTGTGTACCACGTCTAGCAATGTGTATACAAGATAGCTGGGTTGTAAATATTTGGTGTACAATTGTAGTCGTGAGTGAACAACAGGCAAGCAGAGGTCCAGCCAAGTGGAGGACAACTGCTCGCACTGAAGTGGGTGTGTTTACCACATCTATCAACTTGTATACAAGGTAGCCAGGTGGTATGTATTTAGTGTACAATTGTGATCGCTTAGAAAAACAGGCAAGCAAAGATCCAGCCAAGTGGAGGACAACTGCTCGCACTGAAGGGTGTCAAGGTGCGATGACTTTGAGCCGATACTCTGCAACACATCTGGGATCGAGAAAGATGAGCCCATATACACAGCTGATTGTGAGTGCAAGGAGATTTAAAATGTGATTGCACGCGCAAGTAGCCAGGTTTTAAGCTTCGCAGTAGCCTTTGGCATTAAGCCTCCATGCTATTGCAGGGAGGGGACGGAGGCATAGTCGAGGCCTCATGCGAAATGTGCAGATGTGCGAGATACTGTTCAAAAACTCGCACGTCACTATCAATCTGGGCTTGAATATCTAACAGCCAACATCGAAAGTCTTCACAGGTGTCGTCAAGGTCCAGCAGTTCATCCAGCAGATGCCACAACTGGACAAGGTCACGATACCAAGCTGCACAATCTTGCTGAGGCATGTTGACAAGAATTTGCGCCAAGGAGCGGATTGGAACCGCCGGGAAGTCCACCAAGGGAACTCCATCGTCTATATACAAGGAGCAAAAGGCTGGGCTTTCTACTTGGGCTGTGTGAGCGGCTGTGCTTGCAGCTGCCAAGGCAACATAGGCTGCTTTGTGTCCAGAGCAGTTGAGTAGCACCAGGACAGCACAGCTGGCTCTTGCGGCCCGTGCTAGCCTATCAGCTTTGGCAGAACTGGGTGAGTCATTGTACCAACGAAGCATGGCAGCTGCAGCAGAAGAGGCGAGCAGTTGGAGCGTAGCGGGGTGGGAAGTAGCCATGGCTGACCACCAGGCCCCTTCGATGTGATTACCAGTATATGTTCTCATTTATTGGCAGGCCGCTCTGGAATGAACTGGAGGTAATGGGTGTGTACAGGGTGTCAACCAATGCATGAGCCAGGCAAGATGAGGCCATCCAAGTGGATGGCCAAACCCCGCACAGTAACGGCAAACAACAATAAGAAATAGACATCATCTAAGTGCAACTGTGACGGGCAACGTGACGGGCTTGAGCCGAGAGCCATATCCTGCGAGGAACACTCTGGATGTGACCACTGGCTACAGGTGATGATTGCGGTGCTGCTTTGATTCGACGATGCCGGGTTCTTTTTCTTGTCTTTTTCCGCTTGGCTGAACGTCGAGATGGTTGGTGATGGGTTAATGCCCACTGGGGCCTGCTAATTTTTGCTCGCATGGCTGTGCGTGTAAGTTTTGCCCACCGCCGGAACGATTTCCAGGCGCCTCGACTGGCTTTCTGTCGCATGAACTTCAGCCACCACTGATAGTTGTTAGTTGTAATAGATGACCATTTTGCCCACGTGGTGTGCCAGGCCCACGGAAGCGAGGACCATGGCTTTACCCACGCCATTTGCTTCAGGGAGCAGTATATTTCCTTCTTCTTTGCCTGGGAACTGCCCTTCGTTTGTTGAGTCGTTCTTGTTGAGCTGTTAGTTCTTTCACTTGGGTAGAGATCGGGAACCGTCTTTTAACACCGGTAATGTAGAATCCAGTTTGCGGTCCAGGTATTCCAGCTATCGGCTGAAGTATGGTACGCTTGGGCACGTGAGATTGATACTCTACTGTAACGCCAAGGTCTTGGCGTAATGATGCATAGTCCTGACTGGTGCTTTTGATCCGAAAAAGCGGCGGGGAAGTAGTATTAAAACCAAACTTTTGCTCCAAGTGGTGATGCATGGCATCAACCGACGCTACGCTAGGGGCCGGCGAGATCCAAAAACCATCATGAAGCCAGAGGGCGGAGGTGAACTGAGTAGAGTGATGCAGGAAGGAGTACGCTTCATACGTAATCTCTAGCTCAATTAGTTCAAAAATTCTGAAGGCCCTATCCTGGTGCCATGGACCCTCACGAGGATTGAGCCATAATGGTTGGTTGTCAAGCACGACTGCCGTGCCAGCTTTAATGCGGTCTGCCCACTGTTGGAAGATCGGGGGCAAAGTGGTAGAGCAAAACTGTTGAAGGAATTGAACAGCAGAGCCGGCAGTGGCCGAGTTGATGACAATGACGGGCCAACGCTTGACAACTGAGTTGTATATATGTGCCGAGGCTTTCCAGATTGGGTCTAAGAGATGCCGGGTGGCATCGCGAAGAGCAGCAATGTGTGGTAGAGCAGAGCCAGACAAACGCCGCATGAGTTCATAGTGTGCACCAGTCATGTCTACTTCTGTATGTGTTCTTCCAAAGAGAAGGAGACGCAACGGACCAGGGATACTTTGGGTGCTGCCATAGAGCCTACCTCTTTGGTCCAGTGCAGTAGGTCGATATAGAACTACTCGCCCATTGGACTTCGGGTCACATTCTTTGTATCGCGCAAAGGCAGTTTTATATTTGGGATATTTCTGCAGGAGGGCCTGGATAGCGTTGTCGTATTCCGGATACTCCCTAACGGTAAGAGTTCGTAACGAGTTAGCAAGCAGTGGGGGATGGCAGACCTTCTGTACTTCAAGGTGAAAACCCAGCTGCTGCAATAGCTCAACTGGCGCAGGCGTTGGAATTCTTGTAGTAACGGCAATAGGATTACTCAAGAGATGTTGCGACGCCAGCCCGGCTAGCCAGTCTGCAATTTTATTGCACTCTCGCGGCGCATAGTGCGGCGAGACTCGTTGAGAAATATGGCTATAGATGTCTCGGCAGCGATCAAGCACTGGGAGTATGTCAGGGTGTCTCCATCTACCTGGAAATGTCATGTAATTGAGAATTGGGAGAATGTCACCTTGTAATATTGCGTTGGAGAAAGTCAGGCCAGCCGCTGTACCTGGAAGCAGATAATGGATGAGTTCTAGGGCCCTGAGACACGCCTTGGCCTCAGCTTCAATGTTGTCTTTGCAGCGAGGGATGGCGAGGGCTTCCCAGTGTAACAGGGACATATATTGGTCATTGACTAAAAGCACAGCAATGCCAGCGCCGCCCGCTTTGGCTTCGCGATGTGCTGATCCGTCAAACTGTACCAGGAGAGTGGGTTGATTGCTAATTGGCTTAACTACCAGGAGCGATTCAGCTAGGATGTCTTCATCGGCAACAACGCTGACGTGGGTTCTGCCACAGTGACATTGCTTCGGGAGCAGGTGTACCGCTCCTGTAGGATACGGAACTGACTGATTGTGAGAGCGGAGATAAGAGATTCGAGGGTCCTTCGGGTGTAAGCACGCAATTTCGTGACCTTTGGAGGCGAGTTGGCTGGAGACAAGCCCTTTTTTAGGCAAAACAATTGCTTCGATGCGTGTGCGTGGGAAGTGCCGATTCACCATATACCGTGAGTGAAGGCATCCCTGCGGGAAGACCTGGGTAGGTGAGACCATGCGTGGAGCGAAAATTGACGGGGCACTCTGGTATACCCTAGTGGCTAACTCCTGCACAGGTTGTAAGAGATCATGCGCAAGGGCAAGGTCATCAAAGTTCTTGCTCAGGGCTCGGTGTTCAGCGAGCAGGTGGCGCATGTGGAATAACAATAATGTGACCAGTGTGCCTTGAAACGTAGAGGGCCTCTGAGTGAGGTCCCAGTGGAGGTGAGGGTCCTTGCAGAGCAACTGCAAGACCAAATGTGGAACCGGACAAAATTTGCACCAGTGATCAATGGTGTTGCTACCTGTGTGACACCAGACACACGGAAGTTCCAGACAGGCCTCCACAAAGTGCATCTCACTATCTACTGCTTCGAGCAGAAAGCGTTGATGAGCAGTAAGACTTGGGATAGTGAAGTGCTGTAGGTCGTGTAAGTGTTGAACTTCCGTAGCTGTGAGTGTTAGCTGATACCACTTGAGGGTCGGGTCGCAGCATTGTGAACACAGAGCTCCTTTCGTGGGACCCATTGGGTAACAACGTGCTGGTTGGCCGCATGCACCGCAGGGACGGGTGCGTGTTGTTTTGCCTCTTGCTTGTAGCCATGCATCACTGTCTTCCGTTAGGGCCCATCGCAGGACAGAGTATCGAGGAACACTGCCTACGTATTGTTGTGAGATCCGCGAGAGCCAGGTGAGAAAGGGCATTTGAGGCCCGTGCGGCCAGCCACTTGTGTCAATTCGTTGTGAGGCATGGGTTTGGGCCTCAAGGATTAGCCCTGTCGTGAGCATTGGCTTGAGGCAATCGTTAAATCGTTTTGCCAACTTTGGGGCTGGAAGATTCAGTCGATACAGTTCAACAAGCTTGCGCCGTTCTTGAGATGAGATGCGGCAACATATTTCGGTCCACAGTTGATCAACCCCACGGAAAAAGGAGGAGTTCGGGAGCATTGCTTGGGTAAGTTGATACCCGTGTCGGTGAAACAGACCCAGGGTGGAGATAGCTTGCATGACCCACGGGTCAAGCAGAGGGCCGATGTCAAGCCACCGGCACACTCCTGCCAGTTTATCGGCCGGAAACCATTTTCTTTGTAACAGAAAAAGTAGCATGTGCTGGTACAAGGGACTGAGCTGAGCTGGGGAGTAAACGGCAACGCTTTGAACATAGTAAAACAGACTAAGACAAAAAGTATTAAAATAGACGATTCGCAGTCGGATGCTAAGATTGTGAGTGGTGGCCTGTTTAAGGCGCACCTGGAACTTCTTGAGCTGTTTGTCCAGCTCGGTGATCTTGCCCCGAACATAGCGAGTGTGCTGCATGTCGCCCGAGGGGCTAAGGGACCACCCTGTACGGACCGGCAGCCCGAGGTTAACTGTGTGTGGTTCAATGGTCTGAGTGCCCAGGCCTGAACGATCTAAGCGCATTAGGTCTTCTTGTTGGAGCTCATGGTTGAGTAACAGCGTAGTTTTTGCTCTGCAACTGCATTGTTTGGCGGCTAACTGTCCTAACAACGGTGATCCTGACTGCAAGACTTGTTGCCAATCCAAGGCCGTAAAATGGACAAATTGTTCCGCTCTGATGACGACGACGGAGCCGTGAAATTGAGGGACACGGTCCAAGCAGGCCCACAACGATTCTGCTCCTGCAGCCAGGAGATGGAGGTGTGCTTGGTACTGCGCCACGGGGAGTACTTGATTAACCGGGAGCGAGGCAAGCAGGGGAGTAGCTAGTTGCCAGCATGTGTGCGAATCCATTACGATGCCAGCGTGCCGCCATGCAGAGATTATTTGCAGTGTGGCTTTGATCCAGGTACAGTTTTGGCCAAAATGGCCGGTTAGCGTTGTATCATCCACATAGCCTTCTACACTGAGGACTCCGGGGATTTGGTTGAGATAGGTGAAAATAGGGTCCATCGATAAGCAAAAGAGGTACACGGAGGAGGATCGTCCCATATCCACTCCGAGGTGAACATGTCGTGCTGGGAGGAGTCGGCCTTGTACTTTATGCCGGATGGACCTTCCGAACATTAACCACCGTACCGTGTTGACCACCCATAAGGGTGCTTGTTTGAGATACAGGATGTGTAATACCCAGTAAGGGTTGACTCGTTCAAATGCTTTGGAGAGATCAAGGAAAAGGGATCCTAGGGCAGGCTCCAGCTCAAGGCTGTTTTGGACGCTCAGGACAGCTTTTTGGGGCTCTTTGAATTGGTTAAGCATGGCTTGGGAGGAATGGAAATACTTAGCAGTTTGTCGGAACAACGAGGCTGCAATAGCCCCATCTTGCAATCTATCCAAAGTGTCTGGCATCCCTAAGGGACGGAAGAAATCGGCAGTGGGGCCCATTTTTGCTTTTGGGATCCACACGCCTACTTGCATGGGGGGAGGGAGTTGCTGGGCCTGCAGTTGACGGAAAATGTGGGTAAGGACACTTGCTGTAAGTTGTGTGTTGATCCTCCACGCAGCATATGGGATTCCATCAGGACCAGGAGAGGAGTCTTTGGTGTGAGTGGTATGGTAGATATAGTCTGACGGGGAGGGGGGTGTGACCCGCTCCCAGGCTTGTGACTGCGCCTGGTAGACCCGGAGCGTGTGGGCCCATTCTTGTGCACAGTCGGCCGGTGGGTCAAACCAGAAGGAGCGAGTGGCGAGCATAGCATTATCATAATCAGCAGCGGAAAGGCACTCACAATTATCCGCGTCAAGGATGGGTCCATAGTAAAATGAGCCTTTTGGGCTGATGGATCGCAGGCGATCCCACATATCTCGATTTGCAACTGCTTTTAAGATTGGACTTTGAGGGGCTGCAGTATACAAAACGTTTTGACTATTGAGGCCTAGGAATTCCAACTCCGCTAGCTTGTGTCGTAAGAAGCCTTTGCTGAAAAACCATGCTCCTCCCTGGCGCAGGAAATGATGGTGAGAATGAAAGGGATCGATAGAGTTAGGAAGCGGAGCATTCCCAAAGTAGGTCCTGCCCGCTTCACTTCTTTGAACTCCTGCGTGGCCCTGTACAGGGGCCCCATCATCTGTCGCTGGTGGCCCAAAATTGGTATCTGCTATGTCGGGCGGTAAAACCGAGGAGAGCAGGGCAAGTTCTTTATGATTGAGATGTACCCAAGTTGACTCTCCTGTAAGCTTATGGTAGAGGCTTCGAAATTTGTTTGGATGGGAGTAGCTTTTAGCAAAGCTACGCCACCATGCCCAAAAATGAGCTTTGACAGGAATATAATGACGTGGCTCACCGAGGTGAGATAATGTGCGCACTAGGGCACTGAGAGCCTGTACAGGGGTGTCTTGTTCAGTGCTAGGAGTTTGACCAGCTAGAGGGAGTAAGAAAGCACTCGTAGGAATGGTGAGATGCTTTGTAGACTCCGGATGAGGAGTCAACTTGGGACGATGCTTTACATAAAGCGTTATCGGGGCATGGCCATACTGAGATATGAGCCTACCTGCTTTGACTTGAACCGCAAATTGTTCTAAGTCTAGTCCTGTGGCCGAGACAAGAAATCTATCCAGCCGGGAGGCACCGCGTGGGTGAAAATAAGTATCTAGACTAGGGTGCGCGTCTTTAAGGTCAAGACTTCCTAGTAGAATGTCCCAGAGATCAGGCCACTTGGTGTCATACTGATTGAAGTCGCCCGTCAGGACGATAGGACCTTGGTAAGACAAGTTAAGGAGACAATCAAGCCATTGCGTAGCTTGTTGCCGTGTCCAGTCAGGTCGACAGTAAGCACCGATGAGGAGGAGCTCGAGGGTTTGAAAGCGGATGACACTTCCTACGCAGCAGCCGGGTAAGATATCAATGTTTTGGTGGGAGTGCCATCCATACGGAAGGAGGATACTTACTCCATTATGGAGGGGATCAGTAGGCGATGATTTTGGTGTGATCGTAAAGATGCATTGATGCCCTGGGTATTGGTGTTGGAATGCTTTGGCATCTGCATGTTGCCACTTGGTCTCTTGGAGCACTACCGGCCCCTTCTTGAGGGAACGTACTATTCGCTGCCGTTTTAGTGGATTTATTCTGCGCGTATTGCGGAGCGTCCATTTACTAAGATTCCACGAGGTGATTTGGCGTAGAATTGGGACAAGTGATTGTGCCCTTTTTGCACGGTAGGCATAAATTTGTTCTAAAAGGTCTAGGAAGACATTGCAACTGCTTTGCGAGAGGATGCCAGCAGGAACCAGGTGTTGGTGAAGAGTGTGACGGACATCATCAGCAGTAAGAGAGCGTCGTGATGTTGCAGTACGATTGATACCGGCCTGAATTACGAGCTGCTCCAAAGTCTGCTGGAGGGTCAATGCAAGGAGGGAAATATGGTCTGCAAGAGGTTGGGAAGGTATAAATTGGATATGCGAGTAGAAATGGCCCAGGGTGAGTTGCCGGTAAGTTGGTCGACTGTGAAGTGCATGAGTAAGGAAATGCAAGGTAGAACATCGATAGAGTTTTGGATCACAAAAATTATTCTGTGGGGAGTGGATCCAGTGCATCAGGCGAAGGCCTACCTGCAAAGCTTTCCTGAGAGCATCTCTGGTCTCATATGACATCATCATGGCGACTGGAAGCTGACACTCGCAGCCTGGCAAAGCGACTGCGCAAGTGGCCCAGTGGCCAGGAAGGCTGCAAAGTGCGTTGGAAAAGAAGTGGCCAGGGAGCATTGACCAATAGCAGCTTCTTCAGCTGCAACTTGAACGAGGGTCTGAGCATCATCCAGACTGAGTAAAGGTAAGCCCTCCTGTGCCAGGTCTGGTCGAATGTTTTCTAGCAAAGCAAGCCGACAGTTGCCGTGATTTGGCCCTAGTATACCAACGACGACGTTTTGATGTATATCCCTGCCTGTGGCTTTTGGGTTGAAAAAGGGAGCATTACCGCCATTGGCGAGGGGCACGGCATTGTCAACATCTATCCAAACGCAACCTTCGTCGATTTGTACCGAAACGAAAACAAAAACGACGTGTAGCAGTTGATGATGACAGACCCATTGTGCTCCAGGTGGTTGGCATCCATTGCTCAATGCAAAAGAAACTTGTTCACTGAGCACATGCAACGGGCACCGGTGTTCAATGATAACATGATGGAAAGGAGCCAAAGAAGTAAAGGTTTGAGTGCCCTTGAAGACGAAACTGCACACGTCAGCATGACCGACGTCGGCAAGTTCAGCGATAGGGACACGAATTTGCTGGACCTCTTCCAGTTCAACTGTTGTGAGCATTGGGACAGCAAGGGTTGGTGCGCTACAACTGTAGCTTAATAAGGCAATGTGGGCCGTTCCAGGGCGGAGGACTATTAAGTATATTGATGCTGCTTGATCTGCTCCACAAATGTACCATTTGGTGAGCCTGTGAAGAACTACACACAGAACCAGACTGGCTGGTCGCAAGGGGTGAGTTTTATGACTGAGAAAAGCTCGCATAAAGTGGAGAAGTGTGTGCTCATGCGGAAAGTTGCAGAAATGGGAGGTTGCCACAGCCAAGCAAGGATGAGCCTGAGTAGAGTCTGGGAGACATTTTAGCAGTAGTTGAGGATCAACAGAATGATAGCAAGGGAAATTCCATTGAGCTAGCAGATCTTTCTTTGTCGAGGACTCCAAAAAGGTGGTGACCGGTTTGCCAATGTGGTCAACACGTTCCTTGTTCAGGCGATTGAGCTCGGCTTTATATGTGCGGTTGCTCAGGCGCATAGGGAGTGGCAGGCTTGGGTCAGCCGCGCTAAGCTGAACATGTTGAGTAAAGGACAGTGCGAAATCAACTTGAATGGAGCGAAAAGGGTACAGAACCTGGTGCTTCTTGGCGGCTACTGGCATCGATTTCTGGATGTCTTGAACAAATTTGTTGTGGATGGCGATTACTTCTTGGACTCCAGGGAGCCTCAAGGGCTGGGAAGCAGGGTCTCGTAGCCATTCCAGGTTGGCCTCCTTAGTGCCTATGGCCCAGCTGATTAAGAGCGGGTGGAAACTGTTTCCAACCAGCGATCGAATGGCGAAGGAATCGAGGAGATGAGCGGTTTTGAAGTTACGCTTCAAAAAGGGTTGCAAACCTGAGATTTGCAGAACTTCTTGATCAGTCATGACTCGGAACGGAACCCAGATATCAGAAAAAAAGGGGTCTACAGTAGACAGGTTTTAGTCAGGTGAGGATTCTCTTTTAAACAAAAAACAGAAAAATGAGAAAAAATGAGGAAAAATGAGCAAAAAATGAGAAAAATAAAGCGTTTTGATGTGCTCTTTGGAAAACCATCATTAAAAAAAAATGAGTTTCAGTGCACGGCTCAGTCATTTCTGGAATTCAAATTGCGTTGAAAAAAATACTCCAAAAATTATGTGTTTCAAATTGTTTGGAAGGCTTGATTGTCTGTTGTACTTATTACCTTTTATTTTGAATATTCTATAATTATATCTTCAATTCAATTTCAATTCCGTTGGTGCGATTGTCAAAATCCCATTGTCAATTTGGTTGCAGTGACTGATTGGACGAAAAAGTATTTTAAATCGTCATTGAAAAATATGACGATGTGTGACGTGAGTCAGAGGCAAAGCCCAATGAATGAGGCGGTGATGTCCCTGGGGGACGTGATCTGCCAGCGGCGATGCCCAAGGGATGGATGGTTGTTACAGGACTTGTCCATGACAGTGATGGTGTTTTCTCACTGGTCATTGAAAAATATGACGATGTGTGACGTGAGTCAGAGGCAAAGCTCAATGAATGAGGCGGTGATGTCCCTGGGGGACGTGATCTGCCAGCGGCGATGCCCAAGGGATGGATGGTTGCATTGCATTGTAACAGGACACTTGTCCATGACAGTGATTGTGTTTTCTCACTGGTCATTGAAAAATATGACGATGTGTGACGTGAGTCAGAGGCAAAGCCCAATGAATGAGGCGGTGATGTCCCTGGGGGACGTGATCTGCCAGCGGCGATGCCCAAGGGATGGATGGTTGTTACAGGACTTGTCCATGACAGTGATTGTGTTTTCTCACTGGTCATTGAAAAATATGACGATGTGTGACGTGAGTCAGAGGCAAAGCCCAATGAATGAGGCGGTGATGTCCCTGGGGGACGTGATCTGCCAGCGGCGATGCCCAAGGGATGGATGGTTGTTACAGGACTTGTCCATGACAGTGATGGTGTTTTCTCACTGGTCATTGAAAAATATGACGATGTGTGACGTGAGTCAGAGGCAAAGCCCAATGAATGAGGCGGTGATGTCCCTGGGGGACGTGATCTGCCAGCGGCGATGCCCAAGGGATGGATGGTTGTTACAGGACTTGTCCATGACAGTGATGGTGTTTTCTCACTGGTCATTGAAAAATATGACGATGTGTGACGTGAGTCAGAGGCAAAGCCCAATGAATGAGGCGGTGATGTCCCTGGGGGACGTGATCTGCCAGCGGCGATGCCCAAGGGATGGATGGTTGCATTGTAACAGGACACTTGTCCATGACAGTGATTGTGTTTTCTCACTGGTCATTGAAAAATATGACGATGTGTGACGTGAGTCAGAGGCAAAGCCCAATGAATGAGGCGGTGATGTCCCTGGGGGACGTGATCTGCCAGCGGCGATGCCCAAGGGATGGATGGTTGTTACAGGACTTGTCCATGACAGTGATGGTGTTTTCTCACTGGTCATTGAAAAATATGACGATGTGTGACGTGAGTCAGAGGCAAAGCCCAATGAATGAGGCGGTGATGTCCCTGGGGGACGTGATCTGCCAGCGGCGATGCCCAAGGGATGCATGGTTACATTGCATTGTAACAGGACACTTGTCCATGACAGTGATTGTGTTTTCTCACTGGTCATTGAAAAATATGACGATGTGTGACGTGAGTCAGAGGCAAAGCCCAATGAATGAGGCGGTGATGTCCCTGGGGGACGTGATCTGCCAGCGGCGATGCCCAAGGGATGGATGGTTGCATTGTAACAGGACACTTGTCCATGACAGTGATTGTGTTTTCTCACTGGTCATTGAAAAATATGACGATGTGTGACGTGAGTCAGAGGCAAAGCCCAATGAATGAGGCGGTGATGTCCCTGGGGGACGTGATCTGCCAGCGGCGATGCCCAAGGGATGGATGGTTGCATTGTAACAGGACACTTGTCCATGACAGTGATTGTGTTTTCTCACTGGTCATTGAAAAATATGACGATGTGTGACGTGAGTCAGAGGCAAAGCCCAATGAATGAGGCGGTGATGTCCCTGGGGGACGTGATCTGCCAGCGGCGATGCCCAAGGGATGGATGGTTGTTACAGGACTTGTCCATGACAGTGATGGTGTTTTCTCACTGGTCATTGAAAAATATGACGATGTGTGACGTGAGTCAGAGGCAAAGCCCAATGAATGAGGCGGTGATGTCCCTGGGGGACGTGATCTGCCAGCGGCGATGCCCAAGGGATGGATGGTTGTTACAGGACTTGTCCATGACAGTGATGGTGTTTTCTCACTGGTCATTGAAAAATATGACGATGTGTGACGTGAGTCAGAGGCAAAGCCCAATGAATGAGGCGGTGATGTCCCTGGGGGACGTGATCTGCCAGCGGCGATGCCCAAGGGATGGATGGTTGTTACAGGACTTGTCCATGACAGTGATGGTGTTTTCTCACTGGTCATTGAAAAATATGACGATGTGTGACGTGAGTCAGAGGCAAAGCCCAATGAATGAGGCGGTGATGTCCCTGGGGGACGTGATCTGCCAGCGGCGATGCCCAAGGGATGCATGGTTACATTGCATTGTAACAGGACACTTGTCCATGACAGTGATTGTGTTTTCTCACTGGTCATTGAAAAATATGACGATGTGTGACGTGAGTCAGAGGCAAAGCCCAATGAATGAGGCGGTGATGTCCCTGGGGGACGTGATCTGCCAGCGGCGATGCCCAAGGGATGCATGGTTACATTGCATTGTAACAGGACACTTGTCCATGACAGTGATTGTGTTTTCTCACTGGTCATTGAAAAATATGACGATGTGTGACGTGAGTCAGAGGCAAAGCCCAATGAATGAGGCGGTGATGTCCCTGGGGGACGTGATCTGCCAGCGGCGATGCCCAAGGGATGGATGGTTGTTACAGGACTTGTCCATGACAGTGATGGTGTTTTCTCACTGGTCATTGAAAAAAATATGACGATGTGTGACGTGAGTCAGAGGCAAAGCCCAATGAATGAGGCGGTGATGTCCCTGGGGGACGTGATCTGCCAGCGGCGATGCCCAAGGGATGGATGGTTGTTACAGGACTTGTCCATGACAGTGATGGTGTTTTCTCACTGGTCATTGAAAAATATGACGATGTGTGACGTGAGTCAGAGGCAAAGCCCAATGAATGAGGCGGTGATGTCCCTGGGGGACGTGATCTGCCAGCGGCGATGCCCAAGGGATGGATGGTTGTTACAGGACTTGTCCATGACAGTGATGGTGTTTTCTCACTGGTCATTGAAAAATATGACGATGTGTGACGTGAGTCAGAGGCAAAGCCCAATGAATGAGGCGGTGATGTCCCTGGGGGACGTGATCTGCCAGCGGCGATGCCCAAGGGATGCATGGTTACATTGCATTGTAACAGGACACTTGTCCATGACAGTGATTGTGTTTTCTCACTGGTCATTGAAAAATATGACGATGTGTGACGTGAGTCAGAGGCAAAGCCCAATGAATGAGGCGGTGATGTCCCTGGGGGACGTGATCTGCCAGCGGCGATGCCCAAGGGATGCATGGTTACATTGCATTGTAACAGGACACTTGTCCATGACAGTGATTGTGTTTTCTCACTGGTCATTGAAAAATATGACGATGTGTGACGTGAGTCAGAGGCAAAGCCCAATGAATGAGGCGGTGATGTCCCTGGGGGACGTGATCTGCCAGCGGCGATGCCCAAGGGATGGATGGTTGTTACAGGACTTGTCCATGACAGTGATGGTGTTTTCTCACTGGTCATTGAAAAAAATATGACGATGTGTGACGTGAAAAAATGAAACGTATAATAAGGTACTACAGATTATGTGAGTTATCTATGTATCAGTCTATGTTGAAAACAATGTGCTGTATGTGTGAAAGACTATGAATCAACACCTTGGTCATTTCAAATCTTGACTCTAAAACTATTTGACTCAAACTCAGCCTGGTTTGGTTTTGACACTAACTGTGCAACGGCCTCGTGCATGCTCAAGTAGGGGACAAAGTCGTGGAAGGTGAAAAATCAAAGAAGCGCAGCACCGCCATTGACAAGGTTGGATGTTCTGCGGCCCAGCCCAGACTTCTCCTAGGCCATGTAGTTAGCCGGTCAGTCAGTCAGTCCAAGTCCATCCAAAAAAAAATGCAGCTTCAGATTCATGGATCTGGCAATGAAAAGAATTCGAAAAAAACAGTGTCCTAAAGCACAACTCGAAAGTACTTACTACACTGCTTGCAACACTGACGCCTCCTGATACAAAAATGCCTTGCTTTGTCTTTAGTTAGGCAAATAAGATAGATGAAGCACCATACTTGCGGAAAGGTAACCATGCAGGCACACTGACTGAGGATTACCCAGTCTCAGCCTTTACAACAAATGTGACGAATTGCTGTGGCTGTGCGATTAACTGGGAGTCCGTGACCATCATGTCAACCAGTCGTATTGTCGCCGTTGACCCAGACACTCCCCATGAAATGAGGTGACAACTAAGGCTCAACATTCTGATTTAGTCAAGTATGCACAGTGTAGGATCTACATTGAAATGCAAAAGGTAATTATTAAATAATTATCTCTTCTCACTCAAGCTGATGATGCAGCACATGTGAACCAATAAACATCAAGTAGCAAGCGACCAATACACAATTCCAAGTAAACTGCTCTAGTAACTTACATTTAATCTAAAATTAGTACTACTATTCTATTACCAGCAGCCAAAAATGAATGAGCAAGAAAAGCAGTTAAGTCGAGAATGCATAACTGAAAACAATTCCCATTCAAAAGCTGAGCTTCGCATATGATGCCCTGAAACAACTCGGCATACTGCAGCAACTGACGATCCAACTCTCTTGTGGCATCGAAAAAAGGTTTCCGCTGCATGTGGCACTTTTGGCAGCCAGTTTCTGAAAAAACTCGCTGCCAGAAGTGCCACTTGCAGCTGCCGTGGATGCCGCTGCAGCTGGCTTTTCAATCATTCAATTCAATCAGACCGGGCAATCATGCGACAATGTGCGCAATCATCCCATTCAATCCCATTGACAGACAGACTCAGACTGACGTGACGTACAGCCCAAGGAGTTGCACACCATTCGAAGTTCCGAGACACCATGGAACTAAAGCCAGGCCGACAAAACCAGCAGCCACACAGTAACAATAAATTGATCTAGAACCAGAGGCCCCACGCAGGACGTGGCAGGAAGTCGGAAGTCGCCTGCTGAGACCTGAGGTCCTGTGAGCTGCCATACATTCAGACTTTTGACCACCCAGGCCAGTCACTTTGGCGCTGTACTCTGCGAATTCTTGGATGTTGCCTGGCCTCAACTGTACGCTGATCACAGACATCATTCCACGATGCCTGAGACCAAAATAAAGTTGAGGGAAGCACGTTAATGATTCAATTTGCAAAGATCGTGGACCACAATAAATCATTGCAGACCTCCTCGTCCACGGGCATCGACGAACATGGCACTGGGCCTGTGAGTGCTGATGACTCACTTCCGAACTGATTCGATCAAATGAAAGAAACTTGATTTAGAGATGGCGCGCGATAATCTGTTATGTAATGTATGGCATGCAGCATTTGCCTCAGGGCTTTCGACTCTCAAAATGAATCCGTTCAGTGTGAGACAACAGTCAGAAAGCAAGTACATGTTGACAAAACTGTGACACGCAAATCTTTCAAGAGGAAAGGACAGGTGAATGATGCTTAGTGATTGGTGTTGCTGCACTCACTGCCTCAAGAATATGCTAACAAGAGGGTGGATTGAAAGTCTCAAAACAAGTCTATTAAGATTGTCAAGCATGAAATGCTTTTGTAGGAAACAAACTCACACATGGGAGTTGCATTGACTCAAGCCGTGTCCTTACAAATCTGGCCGTGAAAAATGCTAAGCGCATCTGCCATCCGAACATTCTTTTGAGTCCGACAAGAATGACGAGACAGTGTATTGACTGAATTAAAAATACTACAGATTGTTATACTGCACATTGTTAGTCTCAGTCACCTGGACTTCTGGACTGATACGCGACCTCTGACTAAGTGAATATTGTTTGAACAAAATGATCGAATGAATAAATGGTGTGAGCATCTGATGATATTTCAGATCAGACTCTGTCGGAAAAGAGTCTCAACTGCCTTACTCGAACGTGTCAACTTACACAGAGTAACAACAGGGGCGATTGTAACTGCAGTCATTGAGTGATTATAATTATCTGTCCTCGCAAATCATGGCAAGTCAGTCAGAGTCAGCGTTTCAAAAGCTATTATCTAATTGCTCGGATCAGTGGCTCACTGATAATTGCCAAGTGTAACGATTCCTAATTACTTCAGTAGTACAGTAGTGAATTAAAGACTGGAGACACAACAAAGCACAACAACAATCGAGTGAGCCAAGCATCCCTGAAAGCATCCATTCCACTTCTCTTAATAGATGGATGGCTGGATGGATAAATGTATGAATGAATGAATGTATGAATGAATGAATCAATGAATCAATGAATCAATGAAATAATGAAAGAATCAATTTAAATCAATCAATCAGGCAAGCAAGCAATCAATCAATCAATCAATGAATCAATGAAACAGCATAAGTATGGTTATCATTTGCACGTTTGATTCAAGGAGTCTGATGACTAATGACTGAAACTCACTGCGGTGTGGGACTTCTTCAACACAAGGACTTCACAATCAATCAAGGTCAATGAAGTTTTGAATGGGACTGTCGATCACAGTAATGTAAGAAAAACAAAACACACAAGTAAATTGACTGATTGTGAATCAATGAGCGAAGCAGATCACACAGAATAATAGAAAGCTCAGCCAGCTTTGACGTGATAGTGAATCATTGCACAGAGGCAAATCATCACACTGTTCACGCAGACTTGTTGACCTGTTATTGAAAAGCCAGCTCAGTGGACGAGACGGTGAAGCACTGCACAGAGGCAAATTATCACACTGCTCACACAGAATCGGAGAGTCAATCCAGTCCATTGGCACACTGTCTGTCGAGTCACTACGAAAAAAAATAAGTAAGTAACAATATCAATGTCAACAATAAAAATAAAAACTGAAACACTTAATTCCGAAGTGTGTAAATCAGAAAGACAGTGAATTAATCAGAAGCATAATCACTGCCTATACTGTACGGGCATCAAATCACCGACGTTCAATGGTGGGGTGTGATTCTGATAGAACCCTATCCGTGAATGAACCTGAATTAAACACATCATAATACCAAAACAAGGTGTTTGCAACAGTTTATGTGACCTTCATGCCAATGGACCGGAGGGACCAGATCGCCAGCCCGAGAATGCCTCTCAGTTATTGTTGTCCTCCAAAATGCCCAGCATTTCCAGAATCCTCTGCTGCTGTGTGCAAACGGTCTCGATGTGTGACCTCAAATCCTGTACTTCAGTCCTGACCGTCTCCACATCTGACTTCATTCCATGCAGCTCATTCTTCATTGCCTTGACATCACGGTGACAGTCCAGCATCTCCCGCATCAAAGCCTCCAAAGTATGCATCAGCTGCGTTGAAGCCATTGGACCGGCATCATGAAGCGGCGATGCTGATGGTGGTGTGTATGGCGCTGAAGGTGGCGCTTGTTCAGGATGCAAGAATAATCCTGGGGCCGAGGAAATCACTGGATTTGGTTCTGGCATTGGCGTTGATACTGGCACTGGATTTGGACCAGGAACTTCTCCTTCTGCTGGCGCTGCTGTTGGTGGTTCGGCTTGATTTTGTTGCGGATCTGGCGGCGGAATCATCAGGCGTGCTCGGCATCCTGCACATTGTAGTACCCCCAGCTTGGAAACGGGTTGTTGGTCTGGATGGCCGGCGGGCACTCGTAGTTCATCAGGCATTTGATGCAGAACACAGCGTCTGGCCTCACATCCGTTACCTGCTTCCTCGGTTTCCACACACACCTGCTTTGCTGGAAGCCACTCATGGTGTGGATCTGTTCTCGGAACGTCCAACGGCAGACATCACACTGGGCA
>VSDK01017814.1:44757-92653 GCA_009767595.1 Symbiodinium kawagutii | reverse complement strand
ATTAAAATACTTTATGTAACTTAACTATTTTAGTTAATCAAATTAATTAAATTAACTAGATTAATTTCAATAATTAGATTGTTTAAAACATACTATAGAATTCAGAATTTTGGACCCTATGTAGTTTTTACTTGAAAAAGGGTTTATGTTCATAAATTAGATTAATGATATTATTGCAGGAATCCAATTTCCAGAACTAATCTAATATTACATTTATCTATTCAATTAATTTATTTCATATATTCAAAGATTAAATTATTGCAGGATTCCAATTTCCAGAAATAATTTAATATTAAATTTATTTAGTTCATTTAATTTATTTAATTTTTGAAATTAATTTAATAATTTAAAAAAATTAAATATTTTTCAATAGGAAAATATTTAATTCTTTTAATTATTAAATTATTGCAGGACTCCAATTTCCAGAAATAATTTAATATTAAATTTATTAAATTTATTTAATTTATTTAATTTTTGAAATTAATTTAATAATTAAAAAAATTAAATATTTTTCAATAGGAAAATATTTAATTTATTTAATTTTTGAAATTAATTTAATAATTAAACAAATTAAATATTTTTCAATCGGAAAATATTTAATTCTTTTAATTATCAAATTATTGCAGGACTCCAATTTCCAGAAATAATTTAATATTAAATTCATTAAATTTATCAAATTCATTTAATTTTTGAAATTAATTTAATAATTAAACAAATTAAATATTTTTCAATCGGAAAATATTTAATTCTTTTAATTATCAAATTATTGCAGGACTCCAATTTCCAGAAATAATTTAATATTAAATTCATTAAATTTATCAAATTCATTTAATTTTTGAAATTAATTTAATAATTAAAAAAATTAAATATTTTTCAATAGGAAAATATTTAATTTATTTAATTTTTGAAATTAATTTAATAATTAAAAAAATTAAATATTTTTCAATTGAAAATATTTAATTTTTTTAATTATTAAATTAATTTCAAAAATTAAATAAATTAAATAAATTTAATAAATTTAATATTAAATTATTTCTGGAAATTGGAGTCCTGCAATAATTGAATAATTAAAAGAATTAAATATTTTCCTATTGAAAAATATTTAATTTTTTTAATTATTAAATTAATTTCAAAAATTAAATGAATTTGATAAATTTAATGAATTTAATATTAAATTATTTCTGGAAATTGGAGTCCTGCAATAAGAAACTATTTTAATCTAAAACGCAGTTTATTTAGAAATGTAGTGACACCAACTCCTAAAATCACATAGACCCAATTATTCCCTCGTACGGGGTATCCCCTAAAAGCCCTGATTTCCCTCTCAAATAGTAACCACCTAATTAAAAAACCTGAGGTTTATTAATCCGGGGTTAACATTACTAAATATCCAATATATGATGCTTCCTAATATCATTATGATTATAATATAGCTGAAATATTACTAAATATCCCACTATCATTATTCTTTCAGCTTCAAGATCGAAGCCGCCGGGCAATGGGGCTCCCTGACTCAAGGCGAGCCGCGAAGCCGCTGGCGAATCAGTACCTGAGAGAGCGAGGCACGTTGAAGGCGACCAAGTGATGTTGGTCAACATCTATAAATGTTAATCATAAACCATGGTTAATCATTGGTCGATCATGAGTTGATCATTAGTATTGATCGTTAATTAAAGCGAAGGACGAGTTGATGGCGACTCTTTGCAAATCACTCTTTGAAACTATCGCCTGTTTGTTGTCTTCCTTTCCCATCTCCCTGCCTTTCCATGCTGTGTTCATGGAAAGGTTGACAATGCTGGGCATCTACATATTGACAAGCACTCACTTTTTCACTCATGTCGTGAGCATCGTGCTATTTAGAGAACAGTCTAAGCCATCTTGGGGCGATCAATAAATTAGGTACCCCAAAACCCTTCATTTTCTTGTTCGCTACTCTCTCATCAAATGGCGCACAGTTTCGTTCTAACACCGTCTGTGTTCCTCATTTCGTGAATGCCCCACCATCTGGACATTGGACCACGATCAAAGCCGGGCAAACTTTTGGACGCCCGCGCGGCTCTGTTCATGGATCTGCAGCTAAAGCAATTGAATCTTTGCCATCCTGCCATCCTCTTTGGATCGCAATTGGCATTCTGGTTGGCGATTTTGGCACTCCTATCTTGAAGTGTCACTGTATGTACCTATTTGTCTGTGTTCATGTAAGGTACGTACGTACGTAAATACGTATGTACGTCCGTCGGTCTGTCGGTCCGTGGGTCAGTGGGTCCATCCGTATGTATGTATGTATTGAATTGAATTGTAGTGTAGTGTAGTGTAGCGTAGCGAAGCGTAGCGTAGTGTAGTGTAGTTTAGTGCATTGTATTGCATTGTATTGCATTGCATTGTATTGTATTGTATTGTAACGCATTGTATTGTATTGTATCGTGTTGTATTGTAGTGTAATGAATGCATTGCAATGTAATATATTGTAATGTAATGTAATGTATCGTAATGTAATGTATTGTATTGTACTGCAATGTAAGGTAATGGAGTGTAATGTAATGTATAGCATTGTAATGTATGTGGAGGACATGATTTGTTTCTACCACAATATGCCAAGTCCGGAACACAGCGGTGGACCCCTCCTGTGTTTATTCGACGGTGTGGTGTTCTTTCGGGATTCAGATATACCGGTCCGGGGTCCTCTATGAGTGTGGCGGGTTTTGTGAAGCCTTGCAAAGTACATTGCAGCAATGCACCTGTTTGTTCATGCGATGATTCTGCAGACTTATGTATTGTATTTATTTACTACTGAAATGTTGCGCATCTAAAGACAGATCTGCTTTGCTGTGTGTGCGTGTGCGTGTCAAAAGAAATATATAAACTCTTATATGTGTGGAAAGGTATGAAGATTACAAATGTACCTGTATGCGTATATGCGAAATATATATGTATATACATATATATATATATACGCAAATATCTATATACATATATACCCTATATATATATACATGTACCAATGTTTCTACATATAAGTATTCATAACCATGTTGTACTGACCGGATTTAGTGAGCGCCATCCAGAAATGATGTTCCACTAAGCGGCAGTGGTAGCCGTGAAATGCTCATGGAAGTCACGTGCCGATGACCGGCAAGGGGACTACAGCTGCAATTGAACAGGTTGTTCGAGAACGTATGGTACAAACATTCCTGAACAGGTGTTTCTCCAAATTTGCAGTGAGAGGCATTAGCAACTCAGTCCCCACTTACTGATGCGCCATCTATATACACTCAAGCGTTGAAAAGAGTACCATGTGCACCGTACCCTTCACAGGGTGCTCTGGATAGGCTTCGGGGAGTTCCGGCTGCTCATCCCAGCGGCTCCCAGCCAATTCCTTGCCCAACTGGCTCCAAAATCTGCTAGATTTATTGGTTGATTCTGTGGACTGTTGCTTAAGTTATTGATCGATTTTTCAGTGATGCCATCGCCAACTCCAATTGGATTCTGGATTATTAGCAGGAAAGGATGTTTTTTTTGACAAAATAGTATACAACCAATAGTTGCCATTTTTACTATTTTACTTACATTGAGCTTACCACATCCCCACAGCTTTCGCAGCTCGCAGCTTTCGCGAATCAACGAACAGAACAGGCCGAGGCAGTTGCTCTCGGGACTGAGCTGTGCCACGTGGGTACTGAGCTAGGGCCAGGGTACGAATGTAAGAATCTACTATATATGCAACTTACGTATACAAGGCCAAATCTACTATGTACCTTCTACTAGTTTATCAGCATAAGTAAGAAGCTACTATATAACTAGTACATTTGGCATAGCTCAACTCAAACTTGGAGTACCGCTTCCTCTTCAGTCTCCCTGAATCCAGGGTCCGCTGGACAATTGCTGTCGTCAGGGACCTTGCCACCCATCACCTGCGACTGACGAGCACAATTTCAATAGCAGCCACATGATGAGATTCAATTAATGAAGAATCATTCATACGAATCAAGCGATGCTATTTTGGTGGCATCAACTGACATGATGGTATCATGGTTAATTTCAATGGTTAAATTCAATAGTCAATCAACCAAAACACAGACACAGTCATTAACTGTCATTAATTATATAATCATCAGCATCCATCATCAACCAGCAGCTACTGTCAGTAAGCATCAATTAAGTATCATTAACCGCCATCATCCGTTAACAACCAGCAACAACCGTCAGTAAGCATCGACCATTAATGATCATTAGTCATCTTTGACCATCAGAAACCATCATTATCCAGCAGTAATCATCAACGACCGCCGGTAAGCACAATTGATCATCATTGACCATCATTCACAATCAGCAACTGCCAGTAAGCATCGGGAAACATCACAAAAACATCAATTCATCATCATCACCAGCCATTGCCCGTCATTGACCATGATTTGCTATCATTATCCATCAGCAGCCGTCAACAAGCATCTATCAATCGTGAAAATCTATCATTAATCATCAGCAACTGTCAGTAAGCATCATTAGACATCCATGAATCAGCATCACCCATCACGGTCCATCATTGTCATGACATCAATACTTATCAACAAGCATCAGCAACTGTTAGTAAGGATCAACAAATCTACAAGTCATCAATCCCCGTCATGAATCATCAGCAACCATCAGCAACCATCAGTCAGCATCAGTTCATCATCTTTCTCAACCAGCAACTGGTTAGTCGCCATGCTTATGAGCCGCTTGTACTACTAACTACTAACCATAGCTAGTAAATAACCATAGCTGGTGGTAAGTAAGAGCGGTTATAACCATAGCTATTCCTACTAACTACTAACCAACACAGGTTCATTTCTCCGCTGTTTTGACCTGGCCTCCGCTGTTGCCTGAGCCCAGCTCTCGCCCTTGTTGTTTCCTGAGCCAGAGGCGCGAAGAGGGAAATCAATGCTTTGTTGATAGTTGGATATGTTAATGATCACCAAGGTGAATGGTTGTTGATGGTTGATTCATTGATGGTTGTTGATGGTTGTTGATGGTTATGGTTGATTAATGATGGGTGTTTGTTGTTTGCAAATTTTCTTACACCAAGCCCGACGGAAGGAATTTCAAGGCCTCCTGCATGGAAAAAATGCGAAAGTATGAGAGACCTGCGACTTCGTTTGGATTTACACGAGACTCTGTTTGTGATTTATTGACTTCAGATATGAATGAAACAGTACTGCACTGCATTAGCTGCTTTCTTCGAGGCTGACCAGATGACCAGCCGGGGAGAAGCGAGATTGAGAGCTAGATTGAGCCCACTACACTTTCGGCTGAACCAACGATGGACGGCGCATATGGACTCCACCCCTGGACCACACGATGCGCATCGTGTGACAGCTGTCGGAGCTCATCCCGCCCTCCGAGTTTTTGTGCGACCAAGACACGTTTCTGCCGCAAGCACCACACGGGGTATTTTTCTCCATGGGTCACATCCGTCGCGGTAGTTTCGCCCAACCTTTCAGCTGCATAAGGAGTTTCTATGCAAAAGTCCAAGCACCACATGAAGCAAGTAGCACTTGGCGATAGCAGGTAACCATCAATGAATACAAGTGATGATAGCGAGTAACTGTCAGTTTGGATAATCACCTGCAACAAATGATTGACCTTTTAGTGCGAGATGTTTCAACGGAAAACGGGGACATTGCACACATATGTACACACATACAAACATACATACCCGCACACTATGGCACACTTACATGCACCGGATACATTTACTACAAACATCATTACACAGATACATACATACATACATCAATTACATCACATCATATTACATCATATTGCATTACATTGCATTGCACCACATTGCATTGCAAAGCTTTACATGGCCTTACATCACATTACCTTGCGTTAGATGATGCTTGCAGTACAGCACATCACATTACATTACGGAGAGTACATGAGACTACACTTCCTCCATGCATTACAATGCGTACAGTAATATCAGCTACAATACATACATCCAATACATACATCACCATACGTATGTTGTACTATATGCGTAAAACTAGATAGATAGCACTGCACAGATCGCCATACATACACAAATACGTAAAGAGAGAGAGAGAGAGAAGGAGATACCAACTCGACAAATAAAGAAAATGCCGCGAAAATATGCAGCAAGAGACTGTATTCATGCACACGTGCATTCACACACAAGCACACATACCAGTGTCTATGTCTATATACAAAGTCTGTGAACGATATCATGTTCAAAAAATACAATGCAATGCAATCCAACATATTACCATACAATAGAGTACAAGAAATGCATGCATACATTGTATACACGCACAAACAAAGGCAAAGAGTAACAGAAAGACAGATGTAATCGACAGACAAACAGACTGACGGACAAGCAGACAAATGGAGGAAAGGACGGCCTGGCAGATACAAACAAATACTGACGGATACGGACAAATACTGACAGACGGCCATGGACATAGGCAAGTAGAACTGGCAAAGAGTCTAGGAAACAAGTATACGCATAGGAAACAAGTATAAAACACGAACAGAAGAGCAGACAAACAGGACACCAGACGCAAGCAAACAAAGAGACGAACAAACTGGCAATCAGTCGAAGAGCAAATAGCGAGACGAGGAAACGGCCACTGGCAAACAGACACGCAAAAACAAAAAGAGATCATTGGACAAACAAAATGACAAACTGGCAAAACAGCCAAAGAAACAGAAGAATCAACAAGTCAATGACGAGAGGTCAATGATCAACAGCCAAAGAGCCAAAGAAGCAAAATGATCTACCTGGAAAAAGATTCTCGAATGATCATAGCCAACTTTGAGGTGAGGAGCTGCTTGCTCCCCAATTCAAAGATGCCAAAGTCCAAATCTTCGGTCTTGAAGTACGACACCTAACACAGCAGGAAGGCCGCCAAAGCCATCGACCCATCACAGCGCAACAGCTCTCCTGTAGAACAGAAACAGGTGGGGGTATGCCAAAAGAGGGTAACCAATAACCCACCAAAAATGATCATTTTACTATGAAACCATGGGTGGTTTTCGGGGTACCACTATGGCTAGGCACATACCCAGGTGCCTACCTCTGTGAAGTACCTGTGGGGTTCTGTCTGATGCCTCTCTCAGAAACCGCGCCTGGAATTCGAAGATGTTGACGCCTGCGCTGCACGAATGGTCTCAGCAAGTTTTAATCTCATAATGAACCACTCTTCTTAGATCGATAATCAAACTGAAGAACTCAATTGTACCATACTAGACTAGACTCTACTGTGCTATGCTGCTATGCTATGCTATGCTACGCTATGGGATTATTATAGTCTGGTGTATGGGATGTCGACATGTCCAAGGAGCCAAGTTCTGAAGTCGCTCAAATGGGTGGACAATGACCTGGGTTGGTAACCTCTCCAGCATCGCTCTGACACTGCAAGCCTCCATGGTGCCTAACAAACCCGGCTCAGCAGCGCCTACAATAGGAGCCCCGCTGCCATCACACGAGGCACTCTTCCCAAGCCATGAGCTGACAGTTGTGAAGTCCTGACGGCGGCACTATCAATCCGCTGGTTCAATGAGATCGATTTTTGCCCAGCTCACTTCGCGTTGTGAAACTCCAAGGCACAAAACAAGACTTCATTCAGAGAAGCTATCAGTCAGCAGGTTGGAGAGGGCGAGAACGGAGAAGAATAGAATACGAGCGGAGTAGCATTGAAGGAGGAAAGAAAGGGCAGAAAAATGAGAGGTGGGAAGACTGCAGGGAAGAAAGAAGCGAAAATTCCAGGGCAGAGTAGAATAGAACAGAATAGAGTGTCCATGTCCGGTGTAAAGCATGTGGGATCTAAAACATCGCGCAGAATAGAGTGCAAAGAGTCCGGAATGCAGATCTCAAAGTAGAATGCAAAAAAAGACACCGATAATCTCCCACATTTTTCAGTCGGTTTGCATGATTTTGCCATGAGACGTGAGGCCCTGCAAACTGGTCGAAAGCACACTGCAACAGGTTGGGACATGGCAAGCGCACAACACACATTTCTTCACCGCCACGCGTCTGCATCATCCTATTTCAAAGTCATGCCTCACGTTCAGGTTGCTACCTATCTATGCTGACGCACACATGGATTGTGTTCGGTGATGGGAACCGACATTGCATAGGTACATCGGCCGTGCTGCTCTCTCTGGTAGGCCCAAGTATCCAACACATATGTATATATAATATATAACATATATATTAATCTATATATTTAAATATATATATATATTTAACTATACATATAACTACATTTATGTAACTGCATGTACATATCACTTTCCTGTCATGAATGTGCAAACATTCCGAGTGTCTTTTGCTTAGCGCTTGTTTTGAAAAGGACAGTTCAGAAGCCAATGACGTCCACGAAAGACGAACATCTACTTTTCTGGTGAAGTCGAGTTTCACTATTGGTTTCTTCGGTGAAAGTACTTTCTCCAAATCATGTCATGGCGATGAAGACACGGACAGGGATAAGGATGAAGACGAGCATGCAAGAAGTAGGCACGTATACCGATTGCGATATGAAATGAATTACAGCTGAATCAAAGAGAACGACTGCCGACAAAATCGAAGCACAGCTGTGGTGCTGGTGTTGATGAGTCATCTGAGAGAAGGCAATTATATAGATGAAAAACCAGTCCTTTGGACCTGGCCATACCGCTACTCCCAGCGTTCCCAACAGGCACCAGCTGCAAATGATGTGAATCTGGTTCCATGTCGCAACGCGTACCTTGAAAATGTTTAGAGTAAAGATGCAAAGGCCAAGAAAGGGAAACTGCAAAGCCATTTGCTGTCAGAAATCGTATCTTAGAAGTGCAGTGAATGGACCATGACTTCGATTGAGTGTAGCCGTGTAGCCCACCTTCCAACCAACCAGGCCTGCTTGAAGTCACTCACCGGGCTCTGCGGCGTCGATTGGCTTGACGCCTTGCATCAGGGTCTACAGCTTCGTGCTTTCAAACCCCAGCAGCTAAGCACAGCTACACAGCAGCTACTTGCTGAAGCTAATCACCAGCGACAAAGATTCTGCAAGCGTGCCTTGTACTCGCCGATGAAAACTGGCAAACCGCCCAAAGGTGAGTCCTGCGGTGATGTGAGTGCCAGTGATGAGAAAACGGTGATTGGGAACGGTCTCAGTCTCAGTGCCGCCCATGATACAAAGCCCATACTTGTGCATCAGTATATACATAAATCACAAAATATACGTATATGAATACATATACACCCATGCAAATGGATCGGGGCATCTGTCGGAATGTACATGTATATGTGTGTATACATGTGCGCTGCATATCCATCTGTGAATATGTACATATACAGTGAGTCATTGCATGCATCCAGCGTACAAGAATGCATAAGTGTGTGGACCTATAAATGTAACAGTATTCCTCCATTGATTGATTTGTCGATTCATTCAATCAAATCATCATCTAGGCATTTGATACTAATTCATTCATACATCACGTGCGGACGGTGCGTTGGCATGTGGCAAGGTAGCATGGTTTAAGAAGCTTTTCTCTCCAGGCTCAGAAGGTCAAGTTCGCGTAAACACAGCCAATTCAAACCTGCCAAGAGTTGAAAAGTCAATGCAAATCAGAAATCCAGAATTTATTGCCTCGGTGTCCGGAGCTACGTCTCAAGTACCATAGTCCTATAGATATTTCTTCGGAAAGATGTTGAAGCAAAAATCGAAGGGATCACTCTCGCTGTTGCAACTCACAAACAAGTAGTGCTGAGGTGGTGTGGATGATGCGAGACATTGTTCATATAGGGTCTCCTGCAACTAGGTCTTGACTTGGCCATTGTGTTCTTCTTAGCGTATACCATCTGATATGCTCGAAACCTCTGGGTTTGCTGTCTATTCCATGTTCAATATTGGATATGACACATTGATATGAATGGCAGGAAATGCATGTGCCAGTAGAAATGTTGCTATCAGTAAACATATTGCAATGCATATATGATGTATACATGCGTGTGTGTGTGTGTGTGTTTGCATCTATGCATGTACACCTATGTTGAAAATACAGCCACATTATAGTGGTGATGTCCCTCAAACTTTACGAAACGTCAACGATTTATCTTGCTTTGGCAGCTGGCATTCTTGCAGTCCTTCAAAGGCTTCAGCACTCCTGTGCAAATTGCATCCTCGGAATTCGTGGAAACAAGCGCATCCAACGATGATTCAAACAGAATCAAACATGCCATCTTAATTCCTCCCACTTCCAATCCTACAAGTGGTTTAGTTGACACAACTGGGACCCCAAACACATAACACCCCTTGACCTTGCCCAGGTTCTGAGGTATCCTGTGTGTTGAAGCTCAACGCCCAACGGTTTTGCAGCGCTGCTTTCAGATCATACACCGGCGTGTAACCGAAGAGCTCGGGTTTCAAGGCGCCCTGTAGCAGGGCGATGCCACATCACTTTGGACCAGCACATGGAGAGGGTACTGAGAATACCGGCGAAGCTGGACATTGGTCCCGGGAGTCCAAATCTAGTTGGTGGTTTCAATCAAAAATATTGGTCAACCAACCTACCTACCTTTATTGAATCCAAAGTAAAAAAATGCTTAAAGGCACCTACCTTAATGACTGGTTGGATTTGGTTTTGGACAAGGGTCAGGCATGCTCAGCCATGGCAACCATTGGACGTCTCCAAGTACAACAGTAAAGTCATTGCCTGACCTGTGGCAACCCTTAGCAGCAACCTTTAGCAAGGCCAAGGAAATGAAAGAAATGCATCGTGGATCAAATGCGTGAAGTAAATGGAATATTGACAACATTTGACCCATGGTTAACCAGTACTATTCTGCATCATTGCGGTGGCAAGAAGTAGTTTCCCACTTTCCTCCCATTTCCTTTCTTCATACTGCACCCTGGACATGGAGCGTGTCAGATTCTGTCAGCAAAGGTGCCGTTACGAAGTCGTAGAAGTATCCCAAGGAGTTCAAAGCGCCCACTGATCCCTGCAGCAGCACAGATTTGCAGCACCGGCTGATGGTGTTCAACCGTTGTCGTGCAAACTGCTTGCGAACTATCACAGGTTCCCGAAATTGCCTGGATACCAAAACCCTTAGAAATGGCCGACACGAGTGTGGAATCTTGACATGTCTCAGAAGAACAAAACCTTAAGAAGCAGTACCCAAGCAGAATCACAGCACTGCCAAGCAAAAACTGTCGAGTTGTGCAAAGATTTCCAACCCAATGTATGCAAGTCTGTATCGAAACAAAGTCGAATCATGATGCTGTGAATCTCTTGGCAAATCTCTAGCCGCCCTCTACACATCGCTTCATGCCAATTCATGCTGCAGTCCACATGTCCAGACCACCCACCTCCGGGACTTTGTTGCCTGCGCGAAAAGAAAAATAAAACCTACGTTGCACTGCTTGTGGTTGCAGGAACACTAATTCTGAATCTTATGAAATGTTCGTTCATGGCAACACATGTTGCACAGCAACCATTTTTACGACAAGGGTAGCCATCGGCTTTTGCTCAGAGGAAAAAAAGAAAACATAGAACTAAGAACAGGTAAATTATACGAGGGTAGACAGCAAGCAGGTTGTGGCAGTGCCAACTTGTGAAACTAAAAGTTATCATGTTGGCTATTGTGCAAGTCATATCCAAGCAGAATGGGGTTGGTACCCGAGAAAATGACCCAATGACAAATGACTTGGAGACATCAGAGACAAAAGTCTATATATTACTGCGCTATTATGTCCATAGATTGGGTAGCCTTCGTGTTTCCGATTAGTAGTGCTATATTATATCCGTAGATTATTGCCGTACCATGTGCATAGTTCATTAGCGCTTGTTCTGTCCACAGATAATTGCAGTATTACCCGCATAGATGAGGTTGTTTCATGTCCGTGGACCAGTACGGTGTTGTGTCCATAGTTTACTGCGCTGCCATGCACATAGATAATTGCTTGTTGTGACCATAAGTTTTGCTTTGTTTCATGTCTGTGATTTATGGAGAGTCATGTCCATAGTCCATAGATTTCCTCAGTTTCACGTTTGTGGATTGGTCCCATTTCATGTTCACAGACTTGCTCAGCTTTATCTTTGTAAATTAGTTCAGTGCTGTGTCCGTAGATTAGCTGGCGTTTTTTGGCATGGCCCTGCCGCCCCCTTCCAAGCAAATGTTATTCTGTTATTATTCTGTTATTATTATCATGTTATTATTCTGTCGTTATCCTGTTATTCTCATATTCTCGGATTGCGGTCTTGCTATGTCGACAAATTAAGTTGGTGTCATGTCTGTAGAGTGTGGCATTGTTGTGTCCATAGATTCCTGCGCTGTCATACAGCATCAGCAAGTGGTACTAGACAGTATAAAGGCACACTTTATATTTTATTAGTGATTTTGGTACAGTATATATTAGTAATCACGCTTTAGAAAAAAACCTAACAATAGACAAATCGGAGACAAGTCTGGCATCATGCCTTCCAACGCATCAGCAAGTGGGAAACAAATGGGTTCCAATGCACCAGCACGTGGCAGACAGCTGGGAGAAAGACACCTCTGACACTGTCATCATCCGTTCCAAGGCAACAGCACATGGCAGACAACTTGAAGACAAATGGGAGACCAGTCTAGCACTGGCATGATGCGTTCCAAGGCAGCAACTGGGAGACAAGATGAAGACAAGTGGGAAACGCCCATATTGCGCCATTGCTAACGGCCACTTGCTATAAACCACTATAAACCACTATTAATTAAGACAACAAGTGGGAGATAAATGGCTCCCGAGGCACCAAGGCAACTGGGACGCTACTGGGAGACAACTGGGAGACAACTGGGAGCACCGTGTCCACCAGCAAAATCGTGCGTGCCGAGCCCCTTGCTAGGGAGTAAGAAGCCCATACAGCTCCTCTTTGGGGACGCTTCAAGATGCTTTAAGGTGATATCTGTTGGGCAAGAAAACTGCAGATGATTCCTGGTGTCTTTCTGGAAAACTCGCTTCGTGAGCGACTTGTCATCTTCGTCCAAGATACTTCAAACAGTGAGGTTGGCAGGGTCACTGACAGTGCTTGAGTTGCAAATCATGAGCCCGTCTTCATGATGTCCTATGGCTGGAAACTGTGTGAATAGATCCCACGCAGTCCATCACACAATAACATGCTGGTTCAGCTGCTACCAAAGCTGCCTGCCAGACTGGACTTGCAGGACGCACATGCTGAAAAGGAGTGAACCTCGAATGTCTTGGGTTCAGGGCACGAGTGGACCAGGGCACGTGCTGGTATTTCACTCACAGAATTCAGGGGTGGATGACACTTCAACCAGACAAATCAAAACGGATGTATACCTTAAAAGGATATCTGATTTGCGACTGGTCTCATTGCAATGCACTTCTTTTTCAATCAGACGCAAGTTCGTTCTTGAAACAAACAGACATGCTGGTCCGGCAAATGATGTCAATGAATCCATGCAATGTATTTTTTAGTACGTATGATATCTATATTCAAAGAAAATTAGAGAACATGGAAATTCCAATGCACAATATCTGCCATCAAAAAAATGTGGCGGAAACAAATGTCGAATCGCAAAGTGTTGTCCTTGCGATGGACGTGTTTCTCTGCCAACTTTGCACAGCAAGCGGCCACTGTGAAGGGCGGCTTGTAGCCAGTGATCTTCATATCCTTCTCGGCACTGAGCGCGCCATCGAGGGCACTCAACATGACCTTGGCATAGTACCTGGGCAGTCTATCCTGGAAGTCGAGTCCAACCCTGGGAGGATCTAGGAGTTGAGTCTGGGAGTAGCCCCACTTTTCCAAGCAAACCACAGCCCCAAAGATCGACCCAAAAGATGCATGGCCTTGGCAAGGCGAGGATCCCTTGGCTCACAGCCTCTGTTTGGATTTTCCCATCATAGGTGATCTTCAGCTCCGGTTCGTTAATCAGAATGATGGCCTCCAGGCAACCCAGGCGGCCCCGAATGAGGACTCATGACAACCTCTCATTACAACCTCACAGTGGTGGCAGGCTAAGTCGGCCTCACATGTGGCAGCATGTGGCATGCTTAGTGCGGGAAGCACTCTGATGAAAACAAGATGCTGCACGTGCTGAACCTATGCGAATTCCCGCCACACCTTTGTTCTCTCTTGCAAAACGTGCTTGTAAGACACTGCGGGGGCAAAACTTGGAGAGAAACTCTCGTAGAACTTTAGTACGTGGGACACTCCTGGTACAGTAGCGCACTCTTGTGAGGAGACGTTAAAATGTGAAAAGACTCTAGGAGTAGCACTGTTTGCATGACACTCCTGCAAGCCACAGTTTTAAGACACTCTCGGAAGACGCTCTTGTGACAGACTCTTGCAAGGTACTTTATGAAACGTGAAACGGTCTTTGTAAGCCACTTCTGGCATGAGATTCTTGGTCTGAAACTCTTGGAGTGACACTCGTGTCATGAAATTGTTGTAAGACACTCTGGTCCAGTACTCTTTTGAGCTCTTGTAGGACACTCACATGACACTCTTCGTACCGAAACACCAAAGCTTCACCACAAGCTTCGAAAAGGACGGCTGCAAAATCGATCTGAGAAACCGGCTTCCACGGACGGTTTTGGAAAACACCACTTGGAAGGACATAGAGGTTTCAAACCGGCGATTGCGAACGGTTTGCCATGAATCTTTTGATTTCTTCTGTGCGGCCTATTTCGATTTCGCAAGTCCATTTCAAAGCCGACAGGAATGCATTATGTTCCATCCTCTGAGGTGCACAAAAACAGGGTTAAGCCCATGAAATGCCTCAATAGCTTCATGGTAAACCTTCCCACCATTCTTGGTCTGCACGAAGCCATTGTTCAGCATTTGGATGTACTGCTGCCTCACGTCAGATCAGGGAGATCCCATGTGAAACGCATCTTAATGAGAGAATGCCTTACGCAGAGGCCCAACCGAAGAATGCATCTGGAAACATCCAGCTTTCAGCATTCCTGGATGGCTGGAAACTTCACAGAAAAACAGGCCTGACTTCATTGAAGCAATCATACGGAGGAGCTGTGCCACATTTGTTCTTCTTATCCTGCGATCGGATCAGCAGCGCGATCGCAGGAACTGAACTGCTGCTTTGAGGTGGTCCACCGCAACACCCAGACACCGAGTATCCAGAAATTCCCTGGTAGGATCAGGAATTCAACGACAACCCAACATATGGCGAGCTGGGTCAATATTAACCAACCATAATGGAGGATAGTGACCGACATTTCACAGGGAAAACAATGCTCAATGATAGGGGAACCCGGGGTACAGGGTTTGGACCCACTGCCATATCAAAATGTACCGGTCCTATCAAATGGGTGTGGCAAAGATTGATGAGATATGGTCATGGATGTTCTGAATGATGATGAACAATGATGACATGTCTGACTGGTTCGCTACCTTTTTTCTGACTCATGCTTTCTGACTCAGCGGCCTGTTGGCAAAAACAGTCTTGGTTCTGAAATTTCAAGTGATTCCAAGTTGTACCCATTCATCCTCCTTGAGACTTGAGACGAAATTGGGCCATGACTGGTTTCAATGTTTAGCTGCTCCCTCGTCTCATCCCTTCCTTGCATCCTTGCTGCCTAACAAATGAGGCGACAATAAGTCTGATGAGTCTGATGAAATGACAGAAAATAATTGCAATCAGAATATGAAATGGAAAAACTTGAGGCCCAGATGGCAACAATGAAAGCTGTGGAAAGTGACAGGCACGGGCAGAGATGAAGCGCAGACATGAATATACATGAAAGAATGTAATAAATAGCAATGACCTACACTGTGCGCTCTTTTCCATGGTTTCTAGTTTTTCCATCATCGTGGATGAAGTGGAAAAAATAAGGCAGAGCAGTGGATTGACCGCAGAGACCTCAAAATAAAGCCAAGAACCAATGCCAGCACAATGAAAGAAATGAAACTGATATGGTTTGGGCACGGTTTACGGTTTCCTTTCTGTGGGGGTTCATTGAAGTTTATTGATTATGACAATCACCAAAGAACCATGTTGGTGTGCTTACCGCATTGGTTTGCGCCGGCCGTGCTTTGCTTTTTGTGAAGTCGTTTCATGGGCAGTTGTGAGAATGCTGCAGCTGCAGCACGCAATCAACGGGTATGTAATGGACCCATTGTAGGCAACAAATGTGCATCGAAGCTGCACAAAAAATCGCAAACCAGACACCATGCCAGAAGGGTCCATTAGGGCATGTGCGTAGAAATTGTTTTGGCATGTCGATAGACTCTTTTGGCATATCGACTGAAATTTAGAAGTGTACTGTTCTCACTTGCCTGGGGACATGTGACCGAAGTGTTCAAATTTCTTAGCATGTTAAATGTTCATCTTGGCATGTCATCCGAATGATCTGGAATGTCGACAGAAAGTCTCCCCAAATGTGGATATTCCGTCTGGCATGTTGGCAAAATCGATCCCTTGTGTTCCATCGCCCCCTATACTTTCTTGAACAGAGACGCTGTCCACATGGTTTGCACTATGTATCAAGGAATCTCAAAGACAAGGGTTCGGAAGGGTTCGATCCTTCACTACTGCACCACACTTTGTTTGATGAGGAAAACCCAGTCCGCAACATATTTTAAAAACGGTAGCCCCCAAGATAGTAACATATTGATACTGAATACTGGGCAAAAATTCAAAGTTTGATCACCTTTCTGGACTGCCAAAAACCTAGCAAACCAACCTCACTTTTTGCTATCGGTTAAGTCGGTTGCACGGGCAAAACCAAGGTGTAAAGAACAATTTGCTGCGTATCTTCAATCAAATTCCAAAAAACGAGCACTTGCCCTCTCCTGAATGTACGGATAGTCCGACATGGCCTTAAAACGGCCAGGAAAGCACTGCGCGTTTGTGGGTTTGCCGTGCGGGCACTCAACCCCATGGTCAACAATCCGGACTCCACTTGCCGCCTTGCAACCAAGTCGCCACGATCACCTTGATGCCTAGCGACTTACAACGGGTGAGAAAGTCAATATGGTTCTGCTGCGGGTCGTTGCCATAGATACGCACGACTTTGAAGTTCCTCAGTTCGCGCATCGCCATGCCTGGAAACACGTGTTTATTCACAAGAACTATCTTCTTACGAAAAAATGGGAGAACCACAGAGGAAAACATCAAAATAGAAACGCACCCACACACACACACAACTCCATGCGTGTAAATCAAAAAACGATATGTCTTCACATGTATATGTGTTGAAAGCGCTTCAAGTTGTGAACGGACACGGCATTGCAACTTTTCTCCAACACACAAAGCCTAGTCATTTGGTCTTTGTTTCCCGTCGCATCAACAAAACCCACCTCAGATTCCCAACAACCGCGGCAGTAAAACACAACCGGGTCATTGTTTTTGCGCGGCACCGCTGCGAGGTGCAGTCTGTGCCATTTTTTCTGGCCCGGGTTCCCAGGACCTTAATTCCTCTTTTCATGCCCATCCTAATTTCCCCATCGTCGTTTGAAGTCCACGATCTTTGATTTGTATTTTTGCAATAATCCATCCACTTCACCCATTTTCGTCCCACCATGGTTTCAATCTTTGTTTCCACGTGCTTCCCCAAGTGAACAATTTGGGATTTGAGATTGCTCTTTCAATAACCAAGAAGTCTTCGGAATCATTGGAGAATGGACCAACGAGTTACCAAATTCTGATCACCAGCGCTAAATGATGGTTGATGTGCTCATCACATACCTACTTAATGGGTCCACTACTGTTAGAAGCGCCACCACAACCAGAACCAACACTTGATGGATCCAATGAACGAAACTGGCCGCTTGTGTAACGGCTGCGGTTTACTTCCAAGGCTTTGAATAAAGGTTGCTTCGAATTTTTTTACTAAGAACCGCACTGGCACGGCAGCAAATGGCATGCATTGACGCGTCACGTTTCTCTGTTCTCTGCATTGCAATTCGCGCAAAAATGTATCCTTATTTTGTTGCTGTTTGTCTTGCCTTTTTAGCTCCCCCGCTGTGAGGCGTGCGCCGACATGAAAGCAAAATTTTTGGAGTTGGCTTCCATTGTTTCTGTTTGTTCGCCCCGCGCATTGTAAATGCTGCATCAAAGTGCTTTGCTCTTGTTCTGCGCTTTGTGTCTGGCATACAAAACGCATTGCAATGGCTGCGTCATGGCTGCCTTGGGAAAGTTTGCGTTGTCGACTTGTCGATTTGTTAAGCTGGCTTCTGACACGGCGTCGAATGGAACCTATTGTAATGGCTGCGTGAAGATGTTTCTTGCAATGGCGCTAGCATGCAAAACGCGTTGCTATGGCTGCGTGAAGTTGACTT
Organism: Symbiodinium kawagutii; assembly: GCA_009767595.1. NCBI lineage: Eukaryota > Dinophyceae > Suessiales > Symbiodiniaceae > Symbiodinium > Symbiodinium kawagutii. The sequence goes on along the minus strand of VSDK01017814.1, from coordinate 74,362 downwards.
TTTGTGATCTAGTACCACATGGAACGCCTTGCAATGGCTGTGTCAAGGAGATTTTTGCTGTCGGACTAGCCTGCAAAACTCATTGTAATCGCTGCGTCAAGCTGACTGTCTGACTATCATCAAACGAAACGCTTTGTAACAGCTGCGTGAGGATGCTTGTTGCTTTGGCGCTGGCACACAAAACACATTGTATTGGCTGCGCTGTGTCAAGTTGGCTTTTGGTGATCCGGTACCATATTGAACTCATTGTAGTGGCTGCGTCAACGCAATGTCGTCGCTGTGTCAAGCTGTTTTTTTTTGACGTAGCATCAAATGAAACGCGCAGTATCACGGCTACGTGAGGATGGTTCTTGCTTGGGCACTGGCATGCAAAACTTAGGTAATGGCTGCGTCACATTGACTAGTTTGTGAGTTTGTGTATGGTTTGATACTGCTGCGCAGTATGTCATAGTACGTTTTCATACCTTGTAATAGATGATAATACGTTGCAGCACGTTTTGTCTCGGTACGTTGTGGCTTGGTTTTGTCTTGTTACGTTTCTTACAAGCACATCTGACCAAGAGTGTCTCACCAAGAGCCTCCCACAAAGAGCGTCTTACAAAGAGCGTCTCACCAAAGAGCGTCTTGCGCTGAACAGGAAGAGTATGCTAAGATTTTGCTCGGGGCAAAAATTGACAATCCACAATTTCATTGACGGCTCTCTAACAATGGAACTGCTGCATCAAAGGGCCCTTAGCGTTTCGTTCTCTTCGGGTCATTGTGTTTGCGAAGGCAGCAGTTAAATTTTTTAGAAGCGCAACATGTCAGCTACTAGTTTGCTTGCACGCTGCGGCGCTGTGGCCGGGATGTTCACATCATAAGATAAAATGTGGACGCTGCGAAACTCCCTTATTCATACATTTTCGCGCATATTGCAAAAAAGCAAAAAGCAAACAGGCTCACTGAGGCTGGGACTACCTCGGGCGTTTGGGTCCGACCCCCCGGGCTCTTCGTGTAGGCTTGCTTGCTTGGCTGCAGCAAATCGTCTTTGGAACGCAAGTTCCTCCTGCGTTTGTGGCTGCTTTCAGTTTCCAAATCAATGTTAAAGTTTGCTGCTCAGAAGGTTTCTCAATGGCCTCCTCGCTCAGCTTAGTCTCCTTGACCAAAGAAACATCCAAAATGCAATAAAGCGTCATGTATTGAAATGCATGCGGCACCGCGGCAATTTCAACTACAAGACTTTGACATTCAAGAAAAAGGGAAAGCGCCTCGTCGTCCGCTCGCGCTGCCTAGAAACAGAATAGCTTCAGATAATAATGCTTCGCAACGATTTTGACTGATGCTTGCCCTCTTGGCTCGGCGTTCTTCTGGAGGCTCCTGATGAGGTCGATTGACAAAACATTTTGCATGTGAACTGAGAGCGACTGGCCTCTTCTTCTGGCGCCTAAACAAGCAAGCTTAGACCGAAGAAATTACCACAGGAATTTCACGAAGGGTTGGCCTGGTTGAGTACATGGACATCATGACAACGTCAATTGACATGACATCTTGCACTTCGATATGATCTAAACACAGCTGGCCTCTTCTTCTGCCGCCTAGAACAACCAGGATTGGACAGAAGAGAGTGCGACAGGAAAGCCGCAAAGGGTTGATTGACCTGGTTGGCTTGGCGGAGCGTGAAAGTTTAGGCTTGCAACGCGAAGATCGAATCTTAGAAGAATGGGTTGTGGGAAGTAAAATGAAAAAGTTTACCAGTCAAGCGATATTGAAGCCTTGTTGGCCCTTTTTTCTGCTCTTTTGGCCGCCTGAAAAGAAAACCAAATTCGAAATTGTAATTATTTCTCTGGCATTGAGTTGTCATTCTTTCCTTTGCATTGCCTTGCCTTTCTCTTGCGGTCTTTCTCCAGCTTCTCGTAATGCTGTTGTCGGACCTGCGAAGAATCTGTTCAACGTCAATTTTATTTGTTTTTATCGCGTGCCTCCAAGCGCTCGCTTTTGGCGTTGTTCTTGCTGAGCTCTCGTCTTTTCTTATTCCGTTGGGCGTAGGAACCCAGAGAGCATATTCCAGGTACTGGACCGTGCGGTCCTGGCCACCGACCTCCAGCCCGGGTTGCCAACCCGCGACGTGAAACTGTAAGTCTCCGGTGGCCTGTTTCTGCTCTGCCTTGAAAGGTAGCAACCTGTCCTCAGTGGCCTCGACAAACTTCACCAGCGTCTCGTAGAAAGCCACCACGATGTCGTCAATTTTCCAAAATGCTCCAAAATTGGTGCGAGGAATTCGAAGCGCCTCTTCTTTCTTCTCGAGGGCCTTTTCCTTTTTCTCCTGCTGCCGGGGTTTCTGCTCTCTTGCGGCTGTCTCCTGGAGCGCGTGGTTTTTTCGAGATGCCGGGAATGCTATGCTCAGGCCGTCAGGCCTTCGGGGTCTCGTCCAGCTCCGGCAGCGCCAGTTTGACTATCAGCCAGGCGAGGATAAACTCCTGGTGGTCGATCAGCGCTGCCGCGTTGATCTCGAGGTAAGACGCCTCGGGAGAAATGATTCCAGAGCCACAGGAAGTCTTAGTGCTCGGCCACTACTTCCATCCAGTACTGTCGTTCGGACCGCCCCAGCCGAAGGCCAGGGACTAGTTGGTCCATTTCCCCGAGGCCTCAATTGGTTCAGAGGTAGCTTGTCTACCAGAGAAAAGAAAAGAAGGCCTGGAAGGACGTCTTCCGTGGGAGGACCACGCGAACGGCCTGGAGGTCTGATGGGATGGAAGAAACTGAGATTTTTTGAGGGCACGCCTCGACGTGGAAGCCTCTGATGGAGGCAAAGTCTTGGGCCAAGTCATAGACGTTACAGAGGCAGGATCAACGATCTTGACAGGTGATGGCGTGATGCTGGCATAGGACTCCGCATGCTCACCCGAAGTGCTGGTTACAAATCGATTTTCTGGCATGTTTGTCAAGCTGATGTGATGCTGAACAGCGTGTGTGATGCCTATCAAATGATGGTGATACTGAGAGCGGCTGTCTTGGATCTGGACACCGTGGCTGCCCTGCTTCGAGATGTTCGTCTAGATCTGGAACGATTCTTGGAAACTCGATTTCCACTTTGAATGACTTGTTGCAACATCTTGGGCGTTCTTGGCTGGAGCAATCTTCATGCCGCAAACGGTTGAAAGTAGATCGAGGCACTTTTCCTGTTTTGATTGCGGATCCCTCTTCAATGCCTGTCTGATTTTCAGTGGATTGATGTACAACTACAGTAGCACTATTCAAATCACGTAAAATCCACCCAAGATAAACAACAGCAGTGGATCACTTGCAGCACAACGACCGCAGGCGCCGGCTGCTCCACCGAGGCACATCTGCCGTAGCGTACCCAGATCATCGCGCGCTGCTCCGATGGAACTCCACAAGCCCGAAGCCCAGTTACCCATGTAGTCATCGGTTGGAAAAGATGTTCGGTTCTTGGCTGGCGCCGGGTTATAGCACCTGCCATGTCGTTGGAACAACCCCAACTGTAAGCCTGGGAACAACACCGCAGATGGTGGCAAATGATTTCAAGTTGCCACTGCAGCAAGGAAAAAAATTGGCAATCTACATGGTTTTGGAGATTCTCTTAGAGATTACAATGTACGTTTCACGAATGAGTTGAATTTCCCAAGCAATGTAGGACTTCCCATCAGAAGTGTCAATGCTGCCAAAGCACACTCCATGGAAAGCGGCTTTGTCTGACTTCATTGTCGTAGAGCTCTCAATTCCATCGCCTCAATCGTGGAACCAGCCTACGAAAACATGCTGGAAATCGTCACTACTTGGGTGTTTCAGCTAGAGCTTATATGGCCTTGAATGTAACCCTTTCGTTTGAGAACCACCATTGGAGTAGATAGCTTAAGACAAACGACAGTAAGCGTAGACCCAGAATCAATCCTTACAAATACAAATGACATTTTGTATGCTGCTGATCCTGTGTTTTTCCCTCGGAACAGAAGGAAACCTGTTCTGTTTAGTGTGCATCTGTCACTTGGCAGAAAGGTCTCTCTCCAACTACTGCTGGCAAAAAATGCTTCAAAATGGGTCTGAGGCTATCCTTTCAGCCAGGGCTGTATCAAAAGCAAGTCATTGATTTGTTCAACCCCACACATCTAATGCCCCCCAAGGAAAATGCTTGAAGGCTGGAGGTGCCAGCACAATTGTTTCAGCAAAGAGTTTGGAAAACCATCCTTCACTGTGCAGCCTCCAAATCTTGAGCTAATCCCCATTGCCAGCCACAACAACTGCAGGAGGAACAGCAGGAACAAAAAGTGTCTCGCCGATGTATTTGGACAAAATGATTGACTCATGATACGTCTGTCTGTCTGTCCGTCCGTTCCCGTCCATCCATCCATATCTTTTCTATCTGTTTATTTATTTACTTATTTATCTATCTATCTATCTATCTATCTATCTATCTATCTATCTATCTATCCTATTCTCTCCTATCCTGTCCTGTCCTGTCCTGTCTTGTCCTGATCTATCTATCTGTCTGTCTGTCTGTCTACAGTATATATCTACAGTACATGTCTACAGTATCTATCTATCTACCCATCTATCTATCAATCATCCAATCTTTGTGAAGTCAGTTCTGCATGTGGGAAGCAAAATACTGCAGAGTCAAGATCGTCATTTCCACAACGCTAAATCTATTGCTGGAGTAATAGGATGCATTTCCAACTGTTTGCCGAGAGGCAACAAGGATTCAGGACGCCGTCACTTGCAGGGCAACAGTCGCCAGGGAGCCCTTTGCACTTTGCCTCAGCAAAGCAAAATGTTTGGACCGCAAGGAGGCATGCATGTGGCTGATAAACAGATACCGAACGAAACATACACCTGCAGAGGTTCAGATAGCCTGCAGCAGGACCTCCGCCACCCTGACCTCCCCCAACTCACCTGTCAAACAGGTTGACTCTTCGACAACGGAAGCACTGACAGCAACTCGCAACCCTGGACAGCACCTTCACCACCACTCTCGAGCAACACCGGTGTCTTCCCCTCCCAGTGACCAGTGACACGTGCCATTTTGGGGCTGACCAGACCCTGGGTGAGGGCCCAAAAAGAACCGATTGCAAAACACGTCACTAGATGTTGCATGGTATGTTGATGGTTCTATGGAATCCAAAACTGACAGAGATTACAGAAACAATTTAGCAGGTACAAATGCTTATCAGCTTGGCTTTGCCATTTTACAGAGAGAATTAGAATTAGCTGCGTTAATGAGACTTGGCTCTGCTCAAGGCTGACATCGAATCAGAAAACCATCCTGTACAAAGGAAATCAGCCCAGGATCAGTAAGTGATGAAACCATCTCTAATTAAAGATATATAAAGTATGCCATCGTAGCCGGTGCGTGTTTCAAAGAACCATCCAAACATAAATTGACTAGCAACATTGACACCCCCAAACCTGCTTCAGCCCATTGAGACCTGGACTTCGAACAACCTTGGGATTGTGGTCTATTGAACAAATTGAACCATTCAATCCTTCAGTTTCTTAAACTTAAACCCTGGGGCGCTGCGCAGCCTTGAACCCCGTGGTTTTCCCTCAATAAGCTGTGAATAAAATTTGGGAGAGCAGTAGGACTCACGAGGGATTCGGGAAGAGTTGGTCTTTCTACTTGCAAATCTGCTAATTATTTACTTTCACATCCGCCAATTGATTTCACTCAAGCTCCACTGTTCTCTCTCTGCGCGTTGTCACCTATGGGAATTGACTGCAGGCCTTTTTTCCACTCCGTGATCATTATCGCTAACTACCAAAGTCCTGGCTGTTGCTTATGATCTATTGGTTGTCCATAGCTGTAATTGGCTAGTGCTACTAAGATCACTCAAAAAAACGCCACACTATTTGGGCATTGAAGCTGGGGGTCTGATTGAGGAACCTGCGAAGGATAAAATCGACCGTGACTCGTCCCGTTTCCAGCCACGGTGCATGCGCCGAACATGCCGAAAGGTATGGCGTCGCCGGCGTTGGCTCGGGAACCTTCCCTGGTGGCGCCAGTTTTCGGGGTAAAAGCAACCTCAGTGGCACTAGCAGCTGCAGTTCATCGACATGTCAGTTACATTTCTATGGGGGGTTCTCAAAAAAGGAGACCTCTAAAATCGTTGGCTTATTGCTATAAATGGTTACTAGTGGATGATTTGGGGGGTAATGCAAAGGTAGGATTAATCAAACCCCTTCAGTTAATCAAACCCCTCCTCAGCCCTGGACCCTGGTCCTTACTAAAGTTAATTAGGTGCTCATTTCACCCCCAAATAAGATAAGTTCACCCAAAAATCCCCCCAGTTAATCAAACCCCTCTGGATCCCTAAAATTTTATGAAATTAATTGTTTTAATTAGTCTTGAATTAGTTTTAATTAGTTTGCTTATTAGTTTTATTACTTCTCATGGCTAGTGGGCTCAGATTTCCCAAAAAAGTCTATGTGTTTTTCTTTATTACCCGCCTTTTAAAAATCTATTTAAAAACAATCTTTTAGAAGCTCACAAAGGGTACCCCCCACAAGCCTGGAACCCCCCAATTTAAAAACAATTGAAATCAATTTAAAGGCAATTGAAAGCAGTTTAAAAACAATTGAAATCAATTCAGAAACAATTGAAATCAAATTAAGGACAATTGAAATCAATTGAAAACCAATTGAAATCAAATTAAAAACAATTGAAATCAAATTAAAAACAATTGAAATCAAATTGAAAACAATTGAAATCAACTTAAACACAATTGAAATCAATTTAAAAACAATCAAAATCAATAATAAAACAATTGAAATCAACGAGGGCGCGTTTATTTGGGGGTGGTCACTTTTGGACACCCATGGTCAGACCTTGTCGACCTTGTCGACCTGTAGCGGGGGAGTGGGGGGGTTTGATTAATCCGGGGTATGCATTACCCTGTTTTGAGAAACACCTATAGGTTGCCAACCAAAACTAGGCGAAGTCGAAGTCACCGGGTAGTCTTCCTCCCGAGTAGTTCCAATGGTAGTTCGGCAACCACCGTAACACCGTGCGTGATACACCGTGCATCCCCCGCGCTTCTACCAGTCACATTATCGCCAGTGTGGCCAACAGTGCGGAGACCACCACGCAGATTGCGCTTCTGCAACCTCACAGCAGCGGGAAGTGTAAGGACCAGGATACGCAACCATCATCTGCCAAACCTCACTCCCATTCTTCAAACAACTTGCTTTACCTCCCTGGTCAATATAAAAACCCCATGCTGAAAACAATTTCAACCTCCAATTGGCCAGGTCGTAAACCACACCGCCTCTGGTGGTGGTGGTGGTGTGGTGGTGGTGGTGGTGGTGGTGCCAATGCCGGGTTATGAAATCAACAACTTGAACTCAACAACGGGGCTAGGGTGTTTTTGTGTCCAGTCTTCCAAGACCTCAAGCAACAGCCTCTACCTGGCTCAAGCCAGTCTGTGTCACTTGATGAATACCATGTAAAAGCAATCAAAAACAGAAAATGATCACAAAGTTCCTTTCCAGCCACATTGTTCCTGTCGAAGTTTTCTAATGCTCGCTGCACTGTGTGCATTGTCAGCTTCTGGCATGGCCAAAGCAGCCCACCGACACTCAAATCAAGTTGAACTACGAGGGCACCACAATTGGATTCCGAAGGGAGGGATATTCATGGCAGACCTGTTCAGGATGTAGAGAGGGTCTTCATGGTTCTTTATGGTTTTCATGGTTCTTCATTGCATTTGGTTTAATCCTCTGCACGTTCTTTGAAGCAAAAGGCTCAGCGGGATGCGCACAGCTGTCTCTGTGTGTGTGTGTCTGTGGCCAAATCAAAAAACGCCTCTAGTGTGACAATTTTGGTCAAAGGATGGTTTCTCCTAGGTTGCTTGCATGAGATCAGGGAGACATGCTTCACAATATGTGTTGCCACTTCCAGTTTCAAAGTGCTGCAAGGTCATGCAAAATGCACTGCTGATGATTTACTGTTGACTGTCGCTTCACCGGTGGAGGGAGTGGCTCACTTCTGGCTCTGGCTGCTCCTCTCCAGCTTGACTGTCACAGGACAAATCGTGGAATTGTTGGCTCCACACCTTCTTCGCAGATACCAGAATTATGATCAAAATCACAAATGTTAAGGACATGCTTCATCCGCCTCAAAATAGACGAAAATCATCACCTGATCCAGTAAACTCATGAGTGCAAACTGCTCCTCACAAGGAAAAAGGGCTAATGATGCCAACTCTATCTCCAAGAGAAGTCAATGTGCCCTTCTTTTGTTTGGAAACCTCATCACACATCACTTTCTCTCGGTCACCGTCCTCCGGCCTCAGCCTTCATGGGGCCCAGCTGCAACGGTTGAAATGCTTGCTGTTGAAGCTGCTGCAGCCGACTATTCGCAGGATTCCTTGAGGGGTGCCCACCCTTTGAGGCCTCGCTTTTAAGCCAGCAAAGCCATTGGAAAGCCTTCCAAGCACTGGGTCCCAGTGCTGTTGAACCAGCTGTTTCTTCATCTTAGAAGATGCATCTGCCATGATGAGATGCTGAAGTTGTTTGAATTCTGTTGCTGTTCATTGCCTCCCAATGCGAACACAGTACATGCTGCAAGCGCCCCTGGCATCGAGACAGCACAATTTGTAGCTGGCGAGCGACGGCCGACCAATGTTGTCTTGCTCGATGCACTCACCATTCGCTTTCAATCTGCTTAAGCTGTTGCCCAGCTCTAAAGACAACATGATGCAGTCCCTTCGAGGCTTCCCAAATGGCATGTCAATACGTGCTCGAAGCTTTTGCAGGTGAACTGGCAACTCATCCAAAAGAAGCCAAACAGCCTATGAGATCCTCCAGACCGTCCAACATGGGTCAAGGTATCAACCCTCCTACGGGAGAAATTCATTTCACAAATCCAGAGGTGAATTGATGACATGATGAGATCCGGATATCCATTGGATACCAAGGTTTGCTGATTTCCATGGTTGCAACTTACATCCGGGCTGACCCCTGTGTCACCGACCACTCCCTGGCCTTCAGCAAGGGTCGAAGTTCCGGATCATCCAAGGCGCCATAGATGACCACTACGCCACTCCCCCCCTGGGGCGGAGACGAAAATCTTCGAAAACGACAACTCTGCAGTTGTTTTGGGCACAGAAATCTTGGGATAGTCTGGAAATTCTCGGAAAATCTTCCGAAAAATCTTGGGAGAACAATAAGTTGGATCAGAAAATCTTCAGATTTGCTTGGCTACCCCTTTACCACACGAGGCCATGGTCAGCTCACCCCAGCTGCTTCACCTGAGCCAAGGTCAAGTCAAGACCTCAGACCATGGCGTCCTCCCTCAACCGCCACCAAGCGGGTCCCCCAGCGATAGCCACAACGGGGCATCAGCAATCACAAGGGAAACAGTTACAGTTGTAGAATCAACCAATAGGCGTTGATCCTAGATTGCCTGGCTGTAGGATCAAGCCTCTTCAACAATCCAATAGATAATAGAATCCTAGTGCAGAATCCATTGTAGTGATTTGGTCACTGTTAGGATCAGATTCTGATGATCCACTACCGCCAATTGACTTGGCGGGAAGGGAAGCATGGATCACCCAGATTGCCAACCAAAAGTATTCCAAAGCGATGCACAAATCTGGGTAGAAGCAATGGTCGGGAATCCAAGGAATTCGTTCTGGTAAGTTGGCAAAGTTGTGGCAGTGGAAAGCTGTGTGGTTGGAGTGCCCACTTCCATTTCGCATTTGTTTTGTTTACCCTTTACAATAGCAGTGGTAGGTTCCACCCAACAAATCACCCTACAGCGAACTGGCTTTTCGAACTGGTCGGTTTCCCAACACAATCATTGGGTGTTCCACTTTAACCACGCTTTGGAACCTCAAATTGGATCAAATCTGGGGGCCATTTGTTCTTGGGCCTGGTATGAGACCACAACGGCTGAGATCCCCAACGGCTGGCCGTAAAGTGATCGCAACGACCTGGTTCATGGGCTTGCAAGAACCGTGTCTTACCTGTGGGAATGACTACAAGCATGAAACTCCAACAAATCCTGACAAAAAAAGGAGCATAAACATGATTCCACCACACTGACCCTGTACTGCAACCTTAATCAAACCCGAAAGAAAAGTAAATAGACAGTCGCGAAAGCCTAGAACACGACCCGGGTGAAATCTTTCAAACAAGTCCCACAGAACGGACCCCTAAAGGCAAAACAAAAACAAACCAGGAAGAAGCCTGAAAAACAACGGAAGAAAGCCAAACCTGGGTGAAACCTAAGAATTGCTTGACAACCGCCAGAAGAAACACCAACCCCTCAAGTTGTGAAACTCTGCTGGTGAAGCTTTGAAGAACCGCCAATGAAACTCCTCTACAGGAACAATGGTTTGGTGTTGATTAGGAGGAATTGTGGCTGCCCAACGCCCGTTCACCAGGAACACATGGGTGGCTGACCTGTTTGATGGCTATGGTTTATGACTATAGCCGCCCCAAGGATTTCTTCACAATCTGCTGGGACCTCGGGAGAGCTTGATCAGAATGCAAGTACACCATTTCTACAATGCGGGGGGGTTGACATGCAACAAGTCATAGACACCAAGGCAGTTCACAGCCACACCTTCCGATGTAGAGGAAAGCTCAAGACCAAGCTCCTTGGCCTTAGGACAGGAGCTTAGTGTCAGGACCACGGCTTAGTAATCATGGGGCCCTGGTCAATGGGCTCAACTGGGACAAAACTATGTCAACTTACACAATATCCTGAGATTGGACACTTTCCACTTCTGGCGGAGGACATGCAGGTTGAACATATACCTAACAAACGTATGCCACTGCAATCTTGTGAAGGTGCACCAATGCATTCGAGTTCTGGAAAGGTATACTTTCAGGCATTCAAAGGTATGCATCAACGAGAACCCAATGTACTTACCTTATCCTATGCTTGCCTTATCCGTTTCCAGGTTTGCTGGAAATCCCAATGGACTCCCCTCTTGTAGTTTTCTCACGTGGGTCCTCGGGAAGAACAAAGACCATGCACCTCGTTGATTTGAGGAACCCAACAGTTTCAGAAACACCCACCAAGTGAACGAACATGCATATACGCAGGTATGTTCAATACATGCGTGCATGTATGTCTGTCTGCCTGCCTGCCTGCCTGGCTGTCTGTCTGTCTGCCTGCCTGCCTGTGTGTCTGTCTGTCTGCCTGCCTGCTTGCCTGCCTGGCTGTCTGTCTGTTTGTCTGTCGGTTTGTCTGTCTGTTTGTCTGTCTGCATGCATGTATGTATGTTCCACCTATGTTCCATGTATGTTCCATGTATGTTCCACGTATGTTCCATGTATGTTCAGTATATGCATGTATGTTCAGTATATGCATGTATGTTCAGGTATGTTCATGTATCTTGATGCATGTTCATGCATGTTTAGTGTGTTCATGTATTTCCATGCACCAGCTCGACTCCCAACTTTATTCGCTCTGCACTTGAAAGGAGTTGGACGGTTTCCCAAGCTACAGCCTTTGCACCTCGTAAGCTCGTGCCGCTTCCAGCTGATGGATTTCAAAAGGGGCAACAGAGCGGTGCAAGGTTAGAAAGCTATACGGGTGGGCTGGGTATTGGGCCCAAATTGCTTGGAGTCAGCACATGTGCATCCCGAAGCATGCACCAGCTCGACTCCCAACTTTATTCGCTCTGCACTTGAAAGGAGTTGGACGGTTTCCCAAGCTACAGCCTTTGCACCTCGTAAGCTCGTGCCGCTTCCAGCTGATGGATTTCAAAAGGGGCAACAGAGCGGTGCAAGGTTGGAAAGCTATACCGCCTATATCAAGGCCGTCACCCATGGTACGTGCTGCACATGGTGGGGCAACCCAAAAACTAAAAAGGATCACCCGGGTGATGAAAGAGCAAAGGGAAAAAACGAGGCACTCAAACGAATTAAACCTTTACTATCTTCGGGGAGTTGAACCAGAAAACTTTCAGCTGCTAGTTCCTGCAGATAGCTCTCCAAGGTCTGCTGCGAGCACAATCGCATACGCCAGAGAATGCTTTGGATGCTCTCGCCGCGGCGGTACGCCAGAATAGCACCACCACCAGGAATGCTGGCGGGAGTTGGTCGAGCACGATGCGGCATCTTCAAAGCATCCAAAATTCTATCCCATCTTGCACGAAAAGCAGCTGCTGACAAAGGGAACAGCGGCAAGAAAGTGTCCAGCTCACCGAAGACCATGTCAAGAAAAGACACAGCCGCAGGGTTTTCCACCTTGAGGTGCTGGATTCGTCCCTTTCCACGCCGCTTGCTCTTAGGCTTTCGAACTCTCAAGAAAGCTGCAGAAATCTCGCGGTCGAAGAGGTCAGCCGGCAGTACAAGATCCCGGCGGAATGCTTGCAACACCTCTCCAATACGAGCAATGCCCTCGTAACCCAACAGCAAAGTAGCCGCCCATCGCTTCCATCCGCGGAGGACTGCAATGCTGAACATGGCTTTGAACAAGCTTTCAGGTAGGGGAATGCGATGGCGAACTGGTTGAACTTCTTCCCATCTGGAGACAATATCCCAAGCAGGTCCCAGGACAGGCTTCAGCAAAGGATATCGCCTCTGAGCGCAAACCAGCAGGTGTCGCAACTCATACAAAGCGCAACCATCTTCATAGCGCTCCACACCATAGCAGCGCAAAACCTGCGCAGCAAGCACAGGGCATAAGAAGATCTGCTCAGACGTGCTGCGTGAAAAAGTAGAAGCCACCCAGCTTTCAAAGTGACTCCACACCCTATCTTGAATGATGAGCGTGGACGGCTCATGCATCGCCACTGTGAGTAGCTCATTCACATCCCGTCGTTCCTTCGGTCGACGACGAGGAGGTCCAGGATTCGAAGCCTCACCAATGCGGCAATGCGAACAGCGAGCACAGTTGGAGATGTTCAACTTGAGCCCTTTCCCCAAACCAGCAGATCGCCCCAAGGCATCGGCCAGGCGTCTGCAGAATCGAGTCGGATATACCTGAGCAACCCGGGTCCAACTAAGCTTGTGGGCAAGGCTTCGCCCTCTTAGCTGAACATGGCTATGGCCTCCAACGCAGAGTTCTCGAAGACCTGCCAGATCAGTGTTTGTGCAGATTCGAGTTCGCTTTCTCCAGCATGTACCATAACGACATTGGTCAAACCGGTAGCTGTTGTCGAACCTGGCTAGACCACTACGCAACCAGGCAGGCATCAGAAACAAAAAGGAACCATCCGGGTTTTCTGCCCAATATGCCATGTTGTAGGACTTGGCAAGCAGCAGCACTGTCAGTACGAAAGCAGCATGCAAGTTTCCACGACGAACTTTCTCGGCCATATTCGCAGAAATCCCAGGCAGGCCCTCTGGCAAGGCACGACTACGCACTGCAGGATTCACAGCTCGAGAGAAGCTGCAACATTCTGGAGCTGCACCAACACCCCAGAAACAGCCAGCATCGATAAGCTTCAAAATTCTACTTTGAACATCGGGGTCTAACAAATCCTGCCCTTCTCCATGACAAATATCAAAAGTAAGAGCCCAGGTGTGAAAACGTTTACAAAGCTGTTTTGCAACTCCAGCATTTCCTGAGTACAAGTCCAGGTACCCTCGGCGTTCCGGGACGAAATGCTGTGTAGCCCGAGCACCTCCAGGTAGAATGAACTGCACCCCAGGCAAGGCTCCAAGCAAAGCGACCGCTTCACTGCTCAGCAAGGCAAGGCGCTGGTCCTCACAAACATGGCGACGCCGGCGCTTCCGTTTGGGGAGCGGGCCCGAAGGGCCAGTTGAACCCTGAACCTCACCTGCGGAACCTTCCACCTCATGCACGGGAGGAGCTACCCGTTCTGAAGCAACAGCTTGATCAGGCCCATTTCTCATCTCATTTTCATGTTCTCTTGAAGGGCTCTTGTGATTTCCTGTTGTTTGGCCTTCAGGCTCTGCATGCTCTCTTGTTGGTTCTTCTCCATTCGAAGCAAAAGGTGAAACAGAAAAAACAGGCTGCACCGGTGAAATGGCATCGCAACTGTACACATGGGAATTCTCTGATGCAACCTGAGCTTTACAAACACTGTCAAACTGCAAAAGACGGTCTGGCTTCTGTACAGCTCGCAGCGGCTTCAACAATTCCTCCTGCAGAACATCCAGCTGAGGATCTTCGACACTGCAAGTAGGTAAACCTTCAACCTGTTCGGGAAGGTAACCCACCCGCTTCAACCAGCAATCTAAGCTAGAAAAATCACCTCGCAAACTGGCAGCTAAGTCGAAGACAGGCTTCCTGCAGGGTTCTCGAATCGCAGTCTCTCTGGTAGGATCATCGGCCACATTCACCAAGGAGGGGACGTAGCCATAAGAACCATACATGCCGCAACCTAAGTAGATACCCAGACTGCGACGAAGCAAAGTGTTCAAAGAGGGACTACTGCTGCGACCCTTGGTGATCACAGCAAGAGCTACCTGACTGTCGGCCCCCAAAGCATAGCGGCAATCCTGATGTCTTTCAGAGAGCTTTGCTTCCGTCTCCAAAATGCTTTGCAACTCTAAGATGTTGATGTGCTTCGACGTGTTGACAAGCTTCTTATGGTGGAGGTGGAACTTCAAGGTCTCCGCCAGCTCAACCCACAAAGGATGGCAAACTAAAGGGACCCCATCTGGCAGCTCGTCTTCTTCTCGGAGCAAAGCATGACTTTTGAGCCAAGTCTTCCACGGAGTGAGCAGCTTGCTCCAGCAACCTCGAAGGAGACTATGTCTATGCAGCTCCTTCACGAACAGTTTGGACACCGGCGACTTCACCGACGCTGTGCATTCCTCAGAAGCGTCACTCAGGAAAACTTCAGGGTGGCTCTGAGCACGAAGATCAGCAACAGCTTCGCCACCCAAAGCACAAAGAGTCCACAGCTCTGAGACTGCAGCATCCGAAAGCGAAATGACGTCGTCCTGAGCACGGTCCTGCTGAGCGAAGTAGATATGCTCCAACAAGCAGAGCATTCGACGCCGCACCTGAAGAATGGACACCCAAGCACCTGAAATGATCTGCAGCAAACTGACCGTGGCCAGCCCCATCAAAGCAACCCTAGCGGTGATCCACATCAGAGGAACCAACCGACGAGGCGCTGCTCGAACGGTACCAGAAGCACCGTCCAGGGCAGCACCCCACACTTCCGTCTTCGTCTCCTTCCGAAAGGTCTTGCGAGGATGTGCTTGGAGGCCACGTTGCGTGTACTCCTCACACAGTTTGTCAAGCCTCTTCTCCCCCTCGGTGTATTGCTGAGCTTCTCCTTCCGAACACTGTTCGGCAATCAGCACATCATCGATGACCACACCGCAGGCGACATTGCCCCTGGGAGCGCGGCCGTGCACCGTCAATAGTTCTGAAGGTGTGAAAGCATCTGCTCTGAACCCAAGATTGATATGCGCACATTGTCCCAGTTCAACAGCTTGATTGTCACCCATTGCAAGTGTTGACAAACAGGGGTATAGTCGTTTGTGTGTATGCATGGACGGCCGAAAACACTTCAAGGAAGAAGCTTGCTGCGGTGTCAACGGAAAAGCAAGTGCGTTCCGGGCAGCTCTCCTCTGGGATACTTTGTAACAATAATAATAATCACAAAGATCAGTACCAGAAAGATAGAGTTGATGATGAGGTTGTAATTCCAGTTGTGCCAGTGCTGTTACAGAACCTAAAGTCTTTGTCCACTCTGTCAAAGGTGATTCCAATTCGTTTGCTGGACGTGCGTCCAAAATCATTCGATCCTTCGCGGCATCCTTCACCAAGCAGAACACCCCGCACAAGTGTGAAGGTCTCACTTTTGACTCAGGGCAAAGAATCAGACGCTGTCTATCATCCAAGAAATTCAGCAGTTCAAAAGCTTGACTTCGTGAAGCATGCAGCTGAACTCTCGGGGGAACACGGTCGGCATCTTTTGGGTCAACTGCAAATTGCAAAGGATCTTGATAGACTGCTCTATGGTGAGGAGGCAACAACTCTTCAGGCATAAACTCAGGAGGATTGCTGGGAATAGACAAACGGTGGGGTTCAACAACTTTAGCCATCATAGGATTACCAAAGTGCAGCTTCCCAAGAGAGTGCCCAGCATCTGCGGAAGCACCTGTCTGCAAAACACGGGAACTGTCTGGCCGCTTTGTGTAGCCATCCGAAAGAAACTCTTGAGCTTGTTCATGCAAGGCCTTCAACATAGCATCCAGACCCTCAATCTTGGCAGCTGTCCGGCCCATTTGTTCGGGGCCAACAGCGGGAGAAACGGCCAGATCCTCAAGCTGCTTCTGAAGCCTGTGAACCACCAGCCACTGCTTCTTCGTCAGGGGTTGGTGAAGTCGAATGCACGGAGGCGCAACTGCAGGGCGGTTCAAAACCAGCCAGGACAAAGCCAACACCACGAAGTTGACAGCCTTCTGCTTACACATCGTGACATAGCCATGTTGTCCAGGCTGAACGCAATTCCCAGCAGCAAACCACCTTGGAAAAGGCACAGGCATAGGCCAAAGACTGGGGGCCGTCCCATCCTCTGCGGACGGCTTGTGCTGAATCATCGAGCGAACAAAATCTGAAAGAGGCCCTCGACCACGAAGAATCCACCGCGGCAGAGCATTCCAAAACCTCAAAATGCTGCAAGTCGGCGCCTTCGCACCTGGCACCTGCAAAGCCGGCTGTGTCGGAGCAGCAGGCAAGGTCGAATCAGACCCCCGGCCATCGGCCTGCTGTCCTTGCGAATTCAGACTCAAGGATGTGTTGCTGCAGGGGGTTCCTCTCCCTGCTTTCCGGTGCCCTTGCCCTTCTTCTTGTTCTTGTTCTTTCCCTCCTTGCTCTTCTCGTCTTTGGCTTCGTTGGCTGCATCGTCCGGAGCTTTGGATGGAGCTCCAAGCTTCGCCCTCTTGTCCTTGAAGTCGGCAACATCTCTGAGCTTCGCCAGGAAAAGCTCCAGCCATCGCTCGTCCAGAAGCTTTGAACTTGGGCTTTCCCAGCTTTCTAAGGGACGATGCGCGGCAAACGCCGAGAACGGCGGGCCGTCCTCTAAGAGGACCTCCTGGGCAACAAGCCAACTCCCTCGGTCGGTGGACCTCTGCTCCAGGCTGGCGACTGCTAAGGCGCACCTCGCTCTGGCCTCCTCCGGCCGCCCCAAACGAAGTGCATCCCAAATGCCGCCCAACGACCAAGCCATTCTCACAGGGGTTTGATAGTTTTGTATCTTCGAACGGTGCTCCAACCAAGCACGAGCACTGATGGCCGATGAAGAGCCCACGCCTGGAGCAACAGCCATCTGAAGCCAATCTTCTTCCATGCGCGACTCCAACGCCTGGTAGATCATCTCTGGGTGAGAGGTGAGGAGTCGGCGAAGGCTTCTCAAAGCTGCAGCTTTGCTCTTGCTCCCCGTGCTGGTGGCGCCGTTCAGGTTTACAGCACCAGACTCTGCGCGGTCCAACAAGCCTTCCAAGGTCTGGTCCTTCTTGGTCTTCTTGTCCTGAGATATCTGCCGGACAATCTTTGACAGATGAACCACAGCCTGCTCGACCGGGCTTGCAGCTTGCGCAGAGCCAGTAGCGGCGAAGCCTCCACCAAGATCGGCCCCCTCGTCGTCTTCCTCCTCGTCGCTGTCCAAGATGGGGCTGGGACGTTGAGCACGAGTGGGGGCTGGCTGACCTCGACCAAGCTGAGGGCGACCAACCAATTGCGCCATTTCTTCGAGAGCTTGAGGGGAGACTCCTGCTTGAAGAGCCTGACGAGCAACTCCAGGATCCAAGCCGTCTGGCACAACAGGATCTCCTCGAGGTCCAGGGGTAGCAGCGGCGGCGGCTAACATGGCTGGGGATCTTGTAGATGCCAATCTGCCGTGAGCTGGAGGACCAGGCGCTGTTGGCGCATGGAGCTTGGCAAGACTTTCTTGGATAGCTTTCATTCCATCTTCCAACACTGACAATCTGCCGGCCACAGCGTCGCCTCCAGGGGCGCCGCTTTCGCCAGTGAAGAACTCGAAGTGATCCTTGGCGACAGCTATCAGGGCCTTCGCATAGGGCAGCTTCAAGTGTCCGGAGCTCTTCACAGGGAACTGGTGCTCGGGAATGTCGAGCTCGAAGTGCGCATTCTTTTCGTACTCCACCTTGAGCAACCCAAGCCAAACTCTGAAAGTGGGAGAATCCTCTGGCGTGGTCCGATCTTCGTCGATGCAGCCTGGAACCATAACCCGAACCGGGCGACGAAGAGCATCTTCCGGAAGGACACGTCGACTCTTGAGACGATCCCATGTCGCCTCAGGAACAGCAACGAGCACCTGACCCTCAACTTCGGAAACAGCAATGATGGCGGAAAGAGGCTCACCACCGCTGCCGAGAAAGGTGCCCACTGAGTAGTCAAACACAATCTCACTCCCCGTATGCACAAAATTGTCACGAAGTCCAGGATCGACAGGGGGGCAATCCGGGACTTCCTCTTCTTCTTCAATGTCCATCACCGCTGCAGGGCAGCGGGCAAAGCAAAGGCGCCGGCAACCACGGCAAGGCGAGCTTCTTCACGAGAAGGAAGCCCAATGAAAATGGAGTCCGTAGGTTGACCACGAACAATGCAAAGATCTTTCGCTTCGGCCCAACTGGTGAAAAATCTTGGGGGGTCAAACACAACGTGATCAACGTCCCTGACAACCAAGTAGCAACGATTTTGCAAAGGAATTTGGTCCCTACCTGAAGGTCCTCGAGGCTCTCCACGAAGGCACTTGCGCAGCCAGCGACCGATGTTTTGAGCCACCGCACGACGTTCAGCTGAGAGCGAAGAAGTGCGAGCAGGCTCAGACTCAGGAGCAGGCGCAACCACCTCGAAGCCACCAGAACCCTCTTGAGCAGCCAGCTGATCCCTCTCCAGCTCAGCAACCCGCACCAAGAGACACGCAACCTCGTCCTGAAGGTCAGCGATAGCCTGCAGTGCCTGGTCCAAGCGCACTGACAGGGGAACCTCGGTGCTCATGCAAGCCTATAGAGGGGCTTTTCCTCAGCAAGCTGGGAGAGCCTCCCAGTGAGCCAGACTTTCCAAGTCTGACGAACCAAATGCACAAGGTCAAAAAGGGGCCCTAAACACAGGCCTATGCAGATCCCCAAAGCCAAGCTCAAAAGATCGATGTGTTCCCACACCAAAATGGAGAGGTCCGGGCACAATGGACACTCGAAGGGCAGAGGCTCACGTTCGAGAGCGGATGACAGCAATTGCACAAGGAGCGCAGTGAGACTCCCAGAGGTGGCCCCAACAGCTAAGGGCCTATCCATACCCTGAGCCCAAATTGCTTGGAGTCAGCACATGTGCATCCCGAAGCATTTTCACTTATGTTCCATGTATGTTCAGTACGTTCATGTATTTTCATGTATGCATGTATGGAATCTATGCATGGGTAATGTATGTATGTGTCTATGTGTGTGTGAGCTTGTGTGTGTGTGTGTCTGTGTGAGACCGTTTTGTGTATCCACGTATCTATGCAATGCATCGCATACATGTGTGTCACGCGTGCTGTCTAATCTAGCGTAAGGCAACACGATGTAATGCAAAAGAAGTATCATGTATTCCACACAACAACAATGTGTATGTCATATGCTGTGTGATGCATATCGTGCAATTCAAGGAAATGCATGCAATGTACATAATACAACCGGCAAGTCACTGAAGCACTGCAGGAAAAAAAATACCTATTGCATGCATCGTATGTGCTGTATGTATTGTATATCCGCCGACACGGGCCAATGTAAGGGGGAACATTGGGGAATATGATAGGTTTTGCTTGTAAATACACGTTTGCATTATTCTGTTATTTGCCGGATATTAAGCATTCTTATGAGCCATTGACCATTATTGACCAATATGAACTGTTTCCAGTGACCACTATTTTGAGCAGCAATAAACACTACATTACTATCATTAATTAATCAGTACTGTAGCTCTACTATTTCATTGACCACTATGAACCACGATTCATTGGATCTCCATTTCGTCTCCCATCAAAGCCACAGCATTGCCTCTTGCGCCATGGCCATGGCTGGCTCACTCTCTGAGCTTCACTGCGTTGCAAGCCACGGACGGAGTCGTGGATCGATTGCGCCTGGGAATGTCGCACAGAAACGGGCACTGGGGACTGGGGACCACCATCTGCCAGTGAAATGTATCAACACAGGCGAAAAGGTGCGAAAACCTTCGTTGGTATAGCCAGATTGACACATATTGATATCGAAACCGTGATCTTGACGGTTTTGATATCAACATACAGTAACGGACCTGGTTGAGATGTTTCGCATCAATAAGAGCGGGGTGTCAACAAGCATATACATCTACAAGTGATGAAAGAACCAATAAGGAAAAGCCTGGAGAAATGCACGAATGCCATTTTAAGTCTACAGGTGATTGTATGTTGGTTCCTTCAATTCAGAGACGGTTCAGGCAAGCTAGTGCAAAAACGACTTTAACATATCAATTCTGTTGATTTGTCGGAAACCAGCCAGCTCTGCACATGGAAAATCTAGCAGCTCTGCTACAATCAGTCACATTTAGATATTCTAATTCCCTCTGCACGACACCCCAAACATCCCTCGGGCGCGGGCCAAATCAAAGCCCAGGCTGCCCCGTCACAACGAGCACCTCAGTTGATGGCAAATGGAAATATGTTGTACCATATATCACACATGCATTTATGTACATCTACATCTACTACAGTATGCATAGATGAGTGTGCGTGTGTACTTGTAGTCCAAAAAACCTGTTGCAGTTGTGGTTGAATTTCCGAAGGGTCGTCAACATCGAAGATGAAATTGAACCAGAGTAAGTCCCACTCTGTACCTGGTACCTCAACCCGAGATTATGCCAAATTAGTGGGCAAGTGTTGGTGAGCAATTTCCTAGGAGGTACCCCCAAAAGTCATACAATCAGTGAACTGAACCAGGAAAAACTGGAAATCATCGAAACCAATCCGTAGGTGTTTTGACCGGTGGGAGTCCCCCAGTTTGATCTCCCTCGGCCGCTCCAGTTTCCAAAGAGAAGACCAGTTGCAGATTTAGATATGGACTTAGACTCAAATTCACAATCTGACCAAGATTCAGATTTATGTACCAGTTGATTTAGGTTCAGATTTAGATTCAATCTTAACAATGACAAAGGCTGCAGGCACGACATGGCATGACAATGACAAAATCATAAAATGATGCAAGAGTTGTGGCACAATCAAGCCGGTTTGTTTAACCGCTCTCCAAAATAGAGCATGAAACGAGATCGAAAGCCTTCCATTTCGACCCTTTGACACACCGCGGCAGACCCGTTTCCCTGCGCTGTTCACATGGCTCTTTATTCCAAAATCCACATCGCAAATAAGCACACAATCACAACAAATGATCTGAAAAACACGTCCTTTGTCAAAGCCCACCAAAACAATAAATCATCAAATCCCAGCCACTCTCCAAACCGCGCTAGCTACAATGGCTTTGACAGCAAAACAACCAGTTTTTTGAAAAAGCAAAACACAATTTCATTTTGCGACATAGCACTAGTCTAACGCTAGCCCGCTGGCTTTCCAAAGACATGTATCACCATATGCCCATATGCCCAAAATCATGGTTCACCAAGTTTGCCTTGTTTAACCCTACTGTTTGGGGGCAAACCAGTGCGATTTCGCAGTCTGAACCTCCTGACCTGCATCCGATCAATTTGCCACGCTAACCTCTCTCACATTTCTCATATGCATGGGTTGCTGGTCACATTGCTCCGTGCAGAATTCAGTTGTATAAAATTCAACAGGCTCTCAGAAGCCACGCGAAAACGCTTACAGAAAAATAGCATGTGCTATGGCAATGTCAGAAACATACTAGAGACATATGAGCTACTATAAACTCGCTCTATTACTACATACAATTCACTTTAGGACTATTCCAAAAGTTCATTTATTGATGGATGGATGACCGCCCTT
Organism: Symbiodinium kawagutii; assembly: GCA_009767595.1. Classification (NCBI taxonomy): domain Eukaryota; class Dinophyceae; order Suessiales; family Symbiodiniaceae; genus Symbiodinium; species Symbiodinium kawagutii. The sequence continues at coordinate 52,490 of VSDK01017814.1, read as the reverse complement.
TAATAATGGTAGACAATCTCCATTCTCCATCGTCGTCAAAATGCCCTTTGAATAGGATGCACGCTGGGACTTTGCACGATTCAAGCGTGTTCCGCTGCAAACATGCAGGCAGAACCATTCTTCAAACATGTATGCATATACTGTATCTACAGCGCCTATGACTCACATATGAATGCTGCCAAAGAGCCATAGATCTTCCTGGCGTGAGGGAACAGTTTCGACAATTCATCACAATCAGAAGCCACGACAGCGATGTGGGTAATAGCATCCTACTTCCGAGCTTGTGTTTAGTAGGTGAAAGGGCCGTCCTACGATGTTTCCAACACTCTCATCATTTTGTTGATGAGACAACAAAAACATGTGAACAGATCAAACCTGAACATCTGACGCAGCAAAATCAAAAATCAAAGATGGTTTTCATGTGACGTGAAGTCAAAGCATATCAACACACAGGCTTGATGGCACTGGCCGTTTTTTCCTTTGACTTTCATCCATGCTTGAGTCAGATCCCTAGAGTACTTGTGTCTAAACACACTTGTGAAGCAAATCAACTTCCCCTGGTTTCCCTCAAGCATAAACTCCCTGATCAGGACAGCCTGGACAACCTCATCTCTAAACTTCAATTTCAAGCAGCTCAAGCAGCTCAAGCACTCAATCAAAAAGGTATGCTCAGCTCATTGACTGATCGTTGAGCTACATCACCTGGATGTATCTGACTCAACCATGTATGATCTTGACAATTTATGCGAAGGCACAGGTATGTACGAACAATCATATAACATCATGCGATATGTTCAAGAAAGTACACATAAACGCGCATATATACATTTGTGTATGATATGGTTTTCAAATCTCTATAGTTGTTCAACACAAATCTGTTATGATATTATATGATATCATATGATATGATATGATATGATATTCATATGATATTCATATGATTTGCAATATGTACAACACGTCGCATATCAATACGCCGGCCACGGTCTGCCAGGCCACTGGGGAGGCGCACCGATCGGTTCGCTCCAGAGATCTCAGAGACTCGATTCGAGGCGAATCTCGGGCCACGGTCCACGGAAGATGTGTTGACATGGCTGTGGGTCAATATTAACTAACCAATAATTGGGGATAAGTTCACCAACAAAACTATAGGGAAAACAATGGTTAAAGGTAGGGGAACCAGGGGTACGGGGTTTTGACCCACAGCCACATGTCAATGGTTTGTCAAAATAGGGGGACCCCCAAATCATCAAATATAAATCATTATCTACAATACTTAACCAACCATTTTGGGGTACCACTATTTTAACACACACCCACATGTGCAGGATGGCGTTGAACAAAGAACCAAGAAACGGCAAAGCTTTGAATGTAAGAGTGTGAACAAAGAAGCAAAAGTTTCAACAAGAGTTCAAACAGAACTGAAGGGAAAAAAGCTGAACAGAATTTGGAAAAGGTTAAGCACATAAGACGATGTTTCGTTTTCCTCTTCCTTTTTCGTCTTCGGTTTTCTCCTCATCATTACGTCTTCTTCCTATCCTTCTTGGAATTGACACCGGCCTCATGAATTTGGGCCCCTAGAGCATTTACCGTCACATTACATTAATTCTAAATTTGAAAAATCTGTGCATGTCTGTTGGTTCACAAGATCCGACGTCCAAGGCAACCCCGCAATAGGAGTTGTGAATCAGCAACTCATGGTACGTTCGAGCTGAGCTCGACTTCAGCAAATCCTGGCAAGTCGTCACCCAAATGGCTTTCCCTTAACGAATATGACAACAACAAGAACTGCATAGACGGATGTCTCTCAAGTCATAGGGGACCTCTGAATCATCGAACCCATTAGTCATCTACTTATAAACCTACCATTTTGGGTGCCCCTAGACCTGGTGGATGTTGACAGTTCTCGCCCAAGAGGGCGACCCAGTCACTCCATGGGATGGCATAACAATTGCTTGCCCTGTGACCGTTTGTTCGCCCCCTAACCCCTTGCTTGGGGCCCCTGGTTCACAACAACCCACATTCAGAATGGATCTAGATTGGCTCTGGTGCCCTGTTCATGTTGGATCATGATCTATCCATAACTATGCCTACTCCAGTGGGATTGCAGCTTGCCTCTGGTTGATGGTTCAATATGGCTGTGGGTCGAAACCCTGTACCCCTGGTTCCCTATCATTAACCATTATTTTCCCTATAGTTGGTTGGTTGTTATCCACAATTATTGGTTCATTAAATGGTAGCCCTATGCCTATGTTTCTTCCTTGCTTCCCACATACCATTGCCATTGACCCACCACGCTCTGCCTCAGTGCTGCCGCCAGAGCCTTGCACTGGTGGATGGATGTGTTTTATGGCGAACAGACTAACCAATGGTTGTATGGTTTTGTTTTATGGCTATTGTTTTCCTGGTTTTATGCCTAACAATGATTGATTGTTATTATGGTTAACGATGATAACAAAGGAGTGACTGATAATCTCCAAAAAAAGGAATACTCTCCTGCTGCCTATCACACGTCCCGGAAAAAAATATTAGCAACAAAGTTTCTATGTTAAATATTGGACCGTATGTTGTGATATCACTCTCCCAACCTCCACGTTAATTGCAAAAACAATCAAAAAACAGTCACGACTTACTCTTTCTTCACTTTTTTTGGCATGGTTATTTCCCCGGGGAATTGGTAGCGACTTCCAAGCACCAGTTCTTAAGAAATCAATAGAAATCAAACATGGAAGCTACAAGGCAACCTTAACTTCCAGAAAGCCACAAGCTGTACAGATCCATGTTTACCTTTATATTCAAAGAAAATTATTAATTTTCTTTGAAATTGGGTAAACCTTTATTTTCAAAGACAATTAATAATTTTACCCCAACATGTTCCTAATCTCTGTGCCTAACATGGGCATTACGCTCACTGGGACGAGGCCACGGCCACGGAAGGGGGGAACATGGGCCTAACACTGAGGACTTTCAATGGGCCACACAAACCTTCCTTAGGTCCCAACAAAAACCCATCATAAACCCAACAGAGGGGTTGGAGCTCCCCCGAGAAGCTCGGAGGTAGGGGCCCCGAGGTCTTCGGAGTAAGGTGGGGACAGGTGGGCTCCGGAGGCTGCGCAGGGGTTAGGCCCAGGAGGCCATGGAAGCCCAGGACAGGGCCAGGGCCCAGGACATAGAGCAGCAAGTTTCCAAGTTAAATATTGGACCACCTTTGCGGGGGCGGCCGTGGAGCTCGTGGGCCTCGGAGCGCGCGCTTCGGGGTCTTGGGTGAGGGAGGGAGACGAAGGTCCGGGAACCAGGCCGGGGAGTTCCAAGGTGAGGCCGCCCAGGTCATGGGTCTCAGCGGCGGGTCTTCCGGGAGAAGGTCCGGGACAAAGGTCAGGGAGCCAGGCAAGGGAAGGCAGGGTGGAGAAGGAGAAAAGGTGGGTTTATACATCTTAATATACTTTAATATGATCATTGATGTTTATCATTGTTATACTCATCACTTATGATCATGTATCTTGATCAATATTATGAACGTAGACTAACATAAACCCAACATTTCCCAACCTCTGTGCCTTACATGGGCCTTAGGCACGACATTTGCCCAACATAAATCCACCATAAACTCCCACCATGAATCCCACATGGGCCCAACATGTACCGGCCCGACGGTGGGATACTTGCCAACATGTCCCGGGGGGCTGTTGGCCTCTGGGGGCTGCTGGCTCCCAGGCCCAGGCGATGGTCTTCTCATCGCAGACGGGTGAAAGGTTTGGGATACCCCTATTACCATCATGAACCATCTATTCTCCATCTAAAACCAATCCACCAACCACCTATTACAATCCTATACCTTTTTATTTTTTTTATCAATTATGATTAAAATTCATCATATTTATGATCATCATTTATGATCATTGGTGTTTATGTTTGTTTTTGAATTTACGGTATTGGTATGCTAATATGATTTAGGGTATTGGTATGCTGCTACTATTATTGAATCCATCTTTTCCTGAGCGGCATCAAGTTCCCCAACGGCCGCCCCGACAGCGCAATGGCACATGGACCCAACAGAAAACATGGAAGCTGGAAGCACTGGACCTTCAGCGGGACCGAAAATGTTAACAAATAGTTTAAACACCGAAATGTTAAGGTAACACAAGCTTGCAGGAGTGACTCCACTTGAAGGAGGACTATGCTAGATTCAAACCATCATCACCGGTTGGCTTGATGAACCATTCGTGGGGGGTCCCCCTTTGCGGAACCGAAAAAGTTAACAAAACGATGCTTTTTAATAAAGAGTTTAAACACCGAAATGTTAGGTTTTGGATTTGATTGTTTTGTGTTTCTTCCCTCAGGGTGCCAACACTAACATGGAAGTCAGGTCATGTTTTTGTTATCCCAGGATCCAAACCATGGAATCTGGTTACGCCACTCACCCGAGGTAAATAGCATTGCTAAACCCAAACCATCATCACCGGTAAGAGTTTAAACACCGAAATGTTAGGTTTTGGATTTGATTGTTTTGTGTTTCTTCCCTCAGGGTGCCAACACTAACATGGAAGTCAGGTCATGTTTTTGTTATCCCAGGATCCAAACCATGGAATCTGGTTACGCCACTCACCCGAGGCAAATAGCGTTGCTAGACCCAAACCATCATCACCGGTTGGCTTGATGAACCATTCGTGGGGGTCCCCCTTTGCGGAACCGAAAAAGTTAACAAAACGATGCTTTTTAATAAAGAGTTTAAACACCGAAATGTTAGGTTTTGGATTTGATTGTTTTGTGTTTCTTCCCTCAGGGTGCCAACACTAACATGGAAGTCAGGTCATGTTTTTGTTATCCCAGGATGCAAACCATGGAATCTGGTTACGCCACTCACCCGAGGTAAATAGCATTGCTAAACCCAAACCATCATCACCGGTTGGCTTGATGAACCATTCGTGGGGGTCCCCCTTTGCGGAACCGAAAAAGTTAACAAAACGATGCTTTTTAATAAAGAGTTTAAACACCGAAATGTTAGGTTTTGGATTTGATTGTTTTGTGTTTCTTCCCTCAGGGTGCCAACACTAACATGGAAGTCAGGTCATGTTTTTGTTATCCCAGGATCCAAACCATGGAATCTGGTTACGCCACTCACCCGAGGCAAATAGCGTTGCTAGACCCAAACCATCATCACCGGTTAGCTTGGTAAACTTCTCGGGGTCAATCCCACGAAAACCGAAGGCCACCCAGAGAGCGCAATGGCACATGGACCCGACAGCAAACATGGAAGCTGTTCGCACTGGAATTTTGTGGTGTGCATCCCCAAAACGGATTCTGTTGTCAACCCAATACCAAACCTCCATTTTGGGGAAAATCATTTTCTACTAAGTTTTTAAAAGCAATGGCTAAAAACATCAATTCTTAATTGTTTTGGTTTCAACTTGATCAGGGACTCATTCTGTTCAAAAAGTTGGTGGCTTTCAAATTATTCCCGATCCAAAGATAACCCAAGGCCAAGGCCGCGTTGAGAGTGCAACAATGGCACACGGGGCTCGACAGCAAACATGGAAGCTACACACATATCAGCCACGTAGCCAATGACCAGAATGCAAAAAAATCTACCCGTCTTTGACAAACCAAATTTCCGTTTGGCGGGTCTTTGCAACACCGTCCGTCACTGGAAAACCAAGAATAGCAAGTTTTTCCAAGCTGGTCAACCATCTCCTGTGGCATCTGGACCAAAGATAGTCTTTGGTGGTGAATGTTGGCGCCGTCCTCTCGCAAAAAACATGAACATTCATCCGTGAATACGTAACTTGGACTGTTTGAAAAGGCCGACATCACATGGATTTGGATTAATTATTTTGGACACATGTTGTCCAACACTAGTTCTGATGTAACCCTGACGCTTCGAAAATGGCAGCAATCCTATACAAGTCTGATTGAGCTGCAGTTCTGAATGTGGGGTTACTTAATTCGGCTGCCCAGCTCCCAGGTTTGTTTTTGTGTTCAGTTTGACCCAGATGCGGTTGACCGAACATCAAGTTGACATTGGGTTTTCAGGGGGCACACAAACATGGAAGTTACACAGCAACCTGAACTTTAAGAAGACAGGGTTCCATGCAGCGTCCATGTTAAACCATCAATCATCGTTGTTTGTCATGTTGCAAACTTGTGGGGACGAATTTCCCTATTTCTGGAAAAGTGAATGCGGCTTGGACATCTTCCAGGTATATGGTTATTTGGTTCCCAAGCGTTTTACCTTGCGAAATCAAATTTCCTAGGAAAGTTGATAGAGAGGATGTTCATGTTTGTTTTGGGCATTTTGGTTTTCAATACCCATGTTAGGGTGCACGGGTGTAATCTCAAAAAAGGTAATGATGACAGAAAAGATAACAGAAACAGACAACAATGATAATCTCTCAAAAAGGAATGTTGTCCACAAAATATCAACAAATATCAAAAACATGTTGTCTGTCTCAACAAATATCAACAATCATTGGCTGAGGACAAGGATGATATCACCGAAACAAAAAAAACGTGTGGTGTCTACTTGTTGAATTCGGCTCTCACTGACTGCAGTAGCGAAAAGAACGGGACCATAAATTATAAACAAGCACAAGAAAAAAAAGCTTTACGTGCACAAAGGAGTGTGGGCAAGAGTTTCAGATACGCGTGATTATGATACCAACTTTTCATGATTCATTAAACCTGTCAAATGACTCACATGACTGAGTCATTCTAGGAATTCGGTCACATGAGCTGACTTGTGCCAACGCCCTCATGACCAATCCTCTCTGTCGTTGGGTCTATCATGGTCTATCAGTCTGGCCGCCTGTCTGTGCTTGCTTGTAATTTGAACCCAACAAACAGACTCTACTGCTCTACATGTGAAATGATGAGCGACATCTCAACCAACAATTCTCAGTGAGCTGATTGACTGTTGTGAAAGTAGCTGCCGGGATACCTAATTTGAAAAAAGATTGGGTGGTGGTCCTTTGCAACAGCGACAATGTGGCACTGTTTCTAATCGCCGTGTACACAATGCATCTAGAACTTTGATCTCTGTTTGCTATCCGAAGTTTACTGGTCCATTCCTCCTGTAGCCGAATGTTTTAGGAAAATCTGATTTTCCTTGAGAAAAAACACTTGCCACACGAACCACCTGTTCCTCATTCCCCAGCTTCACCCGACGAACAATCCCCTGCGCCTAGCCAAGAAGCAGCCTGGCTTGCTGGCAGAAGTGCAGTACTATGTTCATACAGACCTAGTACCCTAGACAACCGGAAATTCGCTCAGGTTGTTTTCCAAACAATCAATTGTTCATGTAGACAATCATTACCAGAAGAAAGAACCAGGTATTTCCGGCTGTTTGGGGTGCTACGATGCAGATCATTGCAATCATTGGAGTATCGTCACATGGGAACGATCCAGGTATGCAAACTGCGGATCCGGAAACCCAGTGGACCTGGCTCGCATCCACATCCCGAAGCCATTCAAGCGACTGTGCCTTGAACGTGCATCACCCGCGACATGTTGATATTCTAGGATTCTGGAAACTGACATCGACATCTTCAACCCTACCATTGTAAAAAAAAGTCACCATGCACGGCCGGATTGGCAAAGGAGTGGCAACGCCAACAGCAACAACAACAACAACAACAACAACAACAACAACAACAACAACAACAACCACAACCAATAACAACACCAACACCATCAACCAACAACAACAAAAAACAACAACAACAACAACAACAACAACA
>VSDK01017814.1:28682-44534 GCA_009767595.1 Symbiodinium kawagutii | reverse complement strand
ACAACAACAACAACAACAACAACAACAACAACAACAACAACAACAACAACAACAACAACAACAACAACAACAACAACAACAACAACAACAACCAAAACCAACAACAACCAACAACAACCAACAACAACCAACAACAACCAACAACAACCAACATTAAACAACAACAAACAACAACAACAACAACAACAACAACAACAACAACAACAACAACAACAACAACAACAACAACAACCAATAACAACACCAACAACAACCAACAACAACCAACAACAACCAACAACAACCAACAACCAACAACCAACAACCACCAGCCAACAATCAACAACAAACAACAAACAACAAACAATAAACAACAACACAAAACACACAACACACAACAATAAACAACACATAAGAAAAAAACAACACAGGACAACACATATCAACACACAACAACATACAACAGCACACAACAACAAACAACAAGCAACAAAAAAAATACAAACGGCAACAACTGACAACAAACGACAACAAACACACCAAACACACCAAACACAAACAAACACAAACAAAAGGCTAAAGGCGAAAGTGACGAACCACGAACAAAGAGCACGAATCAAGCAAAACAACCAACAACTTACAACCAACACACACATCAATGACAACAATAACAATGACAAAGTGAGCATCATCAACAGCGAACTCAAACGACCAAATAGCCAACAACACCCAATGCCGATGATGCCACTACTACGACGGCTACTACTACTGCTCCTACTGCTACCGCTACTGCTACCGCTACCGATACCGCTACCCCTACCGCTAACACTACCACTACCACTAGCACCAGTAAAGCAATATGGCAACAAGCAAAACGTAACAACGACACCCCGATTCTCCAGCCCGCCCACCATCCGCTGCCGTTGCCCCTACCGGGGTGACTGCGACGCCCCAACACAGGTACGACTACAACCACGACCACGCTGAGTCAAGCACGAAATCAACCAGGTGCACAACTCTGTCATTTTGAAGTGTAGTTCTTCTATTTAGTATCTCTGTGTTGCCTCTGCTCTTTCCCTCATATTGATATCACATGCCACATCAAACTAGTAGTCTTTCCTGTGCTAATCACTATTTTCCTCCATTTTCCTCACATCTAATCACTATTTCACCTGTTATTGCTACATGTCACTACGTTTAATCACTATTTCCATCTATTTTCCCAACCTCTGAGGGTTTCGGTCGCTACCTTTGTCGCTTCCTCCCCGCCTCAGGGGCTGTTCGCGGCCAGCCGCTGATCACCGAAGCAGAGACCGAAAAGGAAGCCTTGGTAACACACGCCGCCGGCATCGCCAGGCGCCTGCTGTGAATGGGATAGGGATGGCTATAACAAACTACACTACACGTAATGATGTACAAAATGCTCAATGATATGTATACATATATATATTCATATCTATCTACTACCCCTGTTATTCAAGTATATAAGGTTGAACTGTTTCCTTCTCAACAAGAAGCTGCTTAAGCTGATGTATCCAGGCTCCCTGCCTGTTTCTCAGCGCCCACTGGGTACAAAAGTGCCAGGAGAAGCGGCACAAGCATGGCATCAAAAATGCACTGATGAAGCGAGGTCACGTGTTTGGTTTGACTAGCTTGAAAATTTTGCTGGCCCAAAGATACCCATGCCTGTACAGCGCGATGCCCAGGAGGTTGTTCTAAGATTTGATTCTTGGCAAAGGTATCATCGAAGTACTATGATGTCATCTGCAGCAGATGGTGAGATGAATCTGCTGACACGGCTGAATCCGACAGGAAAATAACCATTCTGGTGCTATCCCTGGCACACCACAGTGCCATACCACTAGGTCATTGCATTTGCCAAGATGGAAATCTGTTGGAAATATCCCCTGTTGATGTCGGCCATCTCAGCAGCTTCACAACGTCAATTCCATGGTCTCAACTGAAGCAGAAGGCGCCGAAGCACGCAACGATGAAGCACAGGTCTCAGTAGGTGCAGAGCAATCTGCGGAAACATATGAATTCGTGGCCCCAGGGGGGCTCCAGCGTCATTGGAAAATGCCACTCCGCTTGTCTCTGACTCCAGCACTGGTGAGTTATCAATCCATAGACATCTTCAACTTATTTCAACATGCACTCAGGCAGGCGCATAGAGGGCATGGAATTTTGCCTGTGCCTGCACTGCCTCTTCTGTTCTAACAGTTCGAAAGGGCACTTGGCCACTGCCAACATTGCGGCAGGAACATACGCGAGTGAACCATCCCTGGAAAACGATCAAGATGGCACTCAGATCTTTTCAAAGGCCAGGTTTGCGGTAGATGAAGACGGGCCTCGAACACGCGATTCGAATCTGTGTTGAACACTCCATCTATGACGATGCTGGTGGGGCCCCAAGCTCCCCAAGGCCCGAACGTATTGCCCGAGCCAACGGTCCGATACAACGCCTCGAGAGGAGCTCCGGTGGGACCTTTCGCCTGGCCTGGTGAGCCACTTGCCTTTGACCAATTGAAGAAACTCAGATATTTCCAGGATGGGCTACATTTTCTGCCACGAATGCAGTTTGCAACACCCGACATTTGGGCCCCAGGTTTCGTTTTTTTAGCTTTCCAGCTCACCCATTTTCATCAAACTGGCCATATCCTGGCGAGCATGCTTAAAAACAATACGGAGTCGTTGCAAATAGAAAAGATTCAAACAAATATCAGGAAATCGTTGTGCGCTTCATTTTTCACGTGGTTCATCCACGTTTTTTCGTGCATAATCACTAGATCAAGGCACCGACTTGCAAAAATGGTAACTATACTCGAAAACTAAAAATCCCATCTTTTCTTGAGCAGTTCTTTAGGGTAAGATGAAGGCCGTGTGTCCCCCAGCTTGGAAATCACCAATGTGTCACCCCTGTCCGGGCCACCCCAATTCCCACCTGGCGAATCAATTGCAGACCACTTCTAGATGCATCGGTCACCAGCGGTCTGCCAATGGAAGCGATGCGGGTTCCAGGCTGCGTCCTGGCGGTCAGGCAACGTGGTCCATCCTGGGTCCATCTTGGGTCCACCTTAGGATCCTAGCGATCTGCCTCCCATACTTTTGAAGCTTCGCAACGGTCTCCACTTGACCACAGCTGGCCTCTCTAAGCCGTTGGCGACCTTGTCCACCCGAACATCCTCTAGTGCTTCGCCGCTGACCAGGATCACAGTTGCCTGGCACTTCCCAAAACGGTTTGCAACTCGGGGTACACAGCCAGCAACAGCCTGGGGCCATTCGGATTCCATTTCGAAGAGGTCGCCATGGTGAAGCAAAACTCGCTGTTTCACCTGCAGGATATCGCAAGAAATCGCGGACTTTTTGGAGGAACCCTGGAAATTGACATCAGCTAAGGTCAGCCACCGTTGCTTCGAAAATCTCTACTAAAACCATGGGTTCTAATCTTGGCTGCTTCACCATGGCTTCTTGTGACAAGCTCTGCCACCTCAGTAGCTCCCCAGAACAGGTGGACCTCGTCGTCCATTCTTTCGATGGAGGCTGTGGCAGACTCTCGTAGCGTGAGATCGCTCTCGACACCGCAGGCCATGCCTGGAGATTAAAAAAAGTAGAGAACTCCAATTCTAAGTCTCTAAGTCTCAGTTCCCACATATTCCTATCTTAAGGGGAAAGATTGTTTTGGTTTCCTACGATTCCCTTTGCTTTTTCGATGCATGTCATTTCTTTCTACTAATATTTCCGTAATTGTCCAAGGTCCTGAAGCGAAGATGTTCCTGCGATGTTCCCCCAGATTTTCATAGTTTGCATTCTTTCTGTTTCTCGAGTTCTCAAGGTGTTTCATTGATTTCTTATGTTTTTTGTCAAGTGCTCAATGCTGGTTCATGGATTCTCTCCCGATTTTCCTCTAGTTTTCCAGTCTTTTCTGATCTTTTCCGCCAACTGTTCCCTGGCTGTCCTCGAGTTTCTACTCACCATGCCCCATGATTTTCAATCGCACCTTGGACATCGCACCTTTCATTTTGCATGCAGTTTGCAGCATTGGGCAGAGCACCTCTCATTTTGCGTGGAATTTGCAGCGTTTTGAACACAGAACCTCTCATTTTGCTTGGATTTGACTATGCTTTTTGCATGACACCATGGTCTTTGCAGCGTTTTGGTGATAATCCCGGATTAATTTCCAATTATGTTGCAAGATTGTAGATTTTGCACCTTTGTTGTTGTTGTTGTTGTTGTTGTTGTTGTTGTTGTTGTTGTTGTTGTTGTTGTTGTTGCTGTTGCTGTTGCTGTTGCTGTTGCTGTTGCTGTTGCTGTTGCTGTTGTTGTTGTTGTTGTCTTTGTTGTCGTTGTTGTCGTTGTTGTTGGTGGTGGTCGTGGTGGTGTGGTTGTCGTTGTCGTTGCCTGCGGGTGCCGTTGTCTGTCCTTGTCCTTGCCTGTTGTTGTTTTCGTTGTTCTTCTTGTTCTTGTTCTTGTGCTTCTTTTTGTAATTGTTGTTGTGTTTGTTCTTCTTCTTCTTGTTGTTCTTGGTTTTACTTCTCCTTCTTATTATTTTTCTTCGTCGTTTTGTTGTTGTTGTTGTTGTAGTTGTAGTTGTAGTTGTAGTTGTAGTTGTTGTTGCTGTTGCTGTTGCTGTTGCTGTTGCTGTGGGTGTTGTTGTTGTTGTTGTTGTTGTTGTTGTTGTTGTTGTTGTTCTTGTTCTTGTTCTTGTTCTTGTTCTTGTTCTTGTTCTTGTTCTTGTTCTTGTTGTTCTTGTTGTTCTTGTTGTTCTTGTTGTTCTTGTTGTCTTCGTTTCTTCCTGACTCGTTTTGTGCCGTTGTTGGCGTTGTTGCCGGTGTTGTGCGTAGCTTTTGTGTTGTTGACACCGTGTAAACCACTGCTTGGTCTCAAGACGATCATGTAGCTGTCACATAAATTCCAGGAAATATCTTCCCTGAAGAGTTTGAAGTGCAAAAAACAGCCACGAACCCAACAAAAACAAAGGCTATAGCAGCTACAAAAGCCAAGGAATCCAAGAATCCACTACATCCAAAATCCACAGAGCCAAGAACCTACAGAATCCCAAAAATAGAAAGAAGCAAAAGCCAGGAAGCCACCGAGGATCAAACCACGAGGAACCCACGACCCAAAAACAGAGAAACCATAAGCCAGCAAAGCCAGGAAAGCCAGCAAAAACACAAATAAATACACAAAAAAACAAATCCTCCTACCTGAAGTCTTCTTGCAACTCCACCGCAGGGCTCCACTCCCTTCTCTTGACGCACACTTTACTGATCAATCAATTTAGGGCTTTGTACTTTTGAAGCTGCAAAAACACAAGCTACACACTCCCACAGAATGCCTATATGCATTGGCCGAAGACCTTCTGAGTTTTAGGGTTTCGGGTGTCTTTTTGCCAAAGATTTGGTGTTGGGGAACTGCCTGAAAATGCGATCAAGTGCGATCGAGTAAATCTGTTTTAGTTGTCAAGAATATCCGGGGAGAGACCGCAGGCAAGTTATCTAACGATAGCCTTGCAGCTTTTGGCAAACATTGAGAGAAAAGCTAAGTAAGAAAAACAATATACAAAATTATGCCAATTTCCCAGCTTATAAGTTGGGTAGCTGAGGCATAAGGATTTTTTGTAGCTTTGGAATGCACGTTCAGCACACAGCCTCGCGGAACAAGAAGAACCCATGCACCAACAGCTCTTGCAGATCCACTGCTAAGATGCAGGAACCTGGCGGTGAAACCATCATCCTGAGACTGTGTTCCACTTCCAATTCCAGAACGTGACAAACGAAAACTATAACAATTGTACATAATTAATCATGAATCAAATCACTAGTAAGACCAAATAAAGAAAAAAACAACTCTTCAAAGAATCACGCGAAAGAAGCAGGAATTTCTGTGTTCGGGACATCCTGTAGCTGGTCTGGACATGGCACCAACTTGCCAGTCCCCCGCCTCTCTCCAGGTTCTGGGCTCAGGCATGCAATGAGCGCAGCCAAGGAAGGAAAGGTCAATTCCCTGACAAGTTGCAACGAAAAGCAAGGACCCTTCGTGCTAGGCATAGCCTGACTTGAATAAACCGCCTCTATACACCGCATTCTTTGCCAGGTTCGCAACAACACTGGCAGGGACTGGCGTCTTCAGTTACCTTTGCTAAGCTAAGAGGTTATGTGTCACTGGGTTTCTGCAAGCCGCCTCACTGGATTTCTTCCTTGAAGTCGCAGAGGTGTCGTTGAAGATGAGGCAGGTGAGCTGCCAGCGCCATCAGTTTTTGGGGGATCGGACTAAGAAAATGGCGCCATGGAATTCCCTGATCAAACAAAAGTGAAAAGCTCCACCCGAAGAAAGATACAGAAAGCATTCCAAAGCAAAGCAAAGCTCCACCCGAGTGAGAGAAAAGACAGGAACTGATTGAAGACAGGGCAAAACGGTGGTCCCAAACCACTACCAAAAACCAGCAGGGAAGATGAGCCGCAGATCGAAAAGGGGAAAAAAGTGTTGCAAAGGGCTAATGTGTCAACTCTTCTCTTCAGAAGCAAGAGTCACACAAAAGAAGCGATTAAGAAAGAAACAATTCAACCGAACTACCTACCTACCCCAATAACACAAAGACAATCACTGAATCCTCCCAGCAACGGCATCAACAGTTACATCTGTGATGAGGAAAACTGTGGCTGAGAAGGCCTGAATGCTCCACACCAATCGCTGTAAAGTTGAAGAGGCACCTGAGGAACGAAAACGGGACACCGATGAACTGGGCTTTCTTGACAGCGTGATAAGCCCTATATAATTCGCTGAAGACTGAACTTTAAGTTTTGAACTAAACCTTCAGTCATGCCAAAGCAAACCTGTGTAAGTTAAAAGAAAGCTTGGACAATGTTCTGTACTCGGCCCATGGCTTGCACTGCCTTCACCTTCCCCCCTTTCCAGCCGATGTTGGGTGTTGTCACAGGTAATTTGAGCTCACCTGTTGGCCCATACTTCTTGGGCCACCCACATTTTGTACCAGCCGCCCTGTACATTGCAAACAGCGTCCTTGCGCCGCATGGGAGCACTGTACAACCTCGGGCAAGCAGGAAAGGAATTCACCCTTTTGGATCAGCTTACAGCGAGTCGTGCTAGTCCACTTACCTGAACAAAAAGTAATATTCAAAGCTGTTATTTGAATCTCGTTTAGGCGCCTGATCATCCATCAACATAATACCCCAGCAAGCGATCCCAAATTTCTTGCGACAGGAATGGTACAAAAACCCGGGCAAGAGCTCTGCGAGAGATCCTGTGAAGGGACTTGTACACGATGGTTTGAGCAGATCTTGGTGAGAGCTTGCTCAGGCTTAAGATGGCCTGTGCAGGTGAGACACGTCCTCTTTATTTTCACAATTGCCAACACTTATATCTTTCCTGTTCAGGGACGTTTTCCTAGGCCTCTTATCGCTACTTCCTCGTTCTGGGCAAGCAAGATCTCTGCGGATCTCTTGGCAAGAATCTGCGCTTTCGCGGGATTTTCTTTATTTGTGGTCAAAGAAAAATGCTATTTACCTAAAACAGGAGACTGACTTCAAGAACAGATGCCGTTGGTGTGAACAGAAATCCAACAGAGAGCACATTAAAACAGCTTAACCCAATGGAATTTCATGTTTCCCAGAGAATCTATCTTCCATAAGCCATAAGTATATATGTAAGGGGGGGCTAGCATTGCGAAGTGAATATGCACTGCTGCCAGGAAAAGGTGATCCCATTGCATACAGAGTGCTGCACATGTTCACTAAGAGATCCCAAAACAAGCACAGTCTCGCCAATGTTTCCATGTCTGCAAGCGCCCCTTGAGAGTCTTTGAATGTACACCTTGCTGACATCTTCGCACATCAGTTTCGGTGCAACCAAGAGGCATCACTCAGCGCAAAGCGAGTCCTAAGAGCAACTTGCTTCAGGTTTTTTTTAAGTCACAGCACCTGTGCTCCTTCACAGCATCTGACCCTTTGAAAATCCCTAGATGCTGCTGTACTTGCAGAGTACACTCCAATCCGCCGGCCTTGCTGGCATGTTGGATGGAAAAGGTGTTGCTTGTTAGTGTTGGGCTTTGCTGTAGCTGTAGAATATTGCCTTCGGACCGATTGTAAAACCCCTCACCCCTCCTCTTGCACTGTGTCATTTGTCATGCGTTCGCGCCCAAAATTGAAGGAAAGAAGACGTTCAGAGCCCGTACAAAACGCCAAACGGTAGCCATGCCGGGTGAGAAACCTGGTGAAATTTCACACAAATGCCCTATAGCCCGTCTCCCGCTATCGCTTGTTTTCGTCATTGCTTTGCACCACAACTACGAGCAACTTCGAGGAACAATGAGATCCACTCATCAGGGCCAGTTATGGACAAGTTCAGTTATCTAGACAATATCACAACCTCAACCGATTTTCAACCAAATTTCAGCGATCGCAGCCGAGCTTCATTGCCCCAAAGTCAGTGACAGTGGTATTCCCAGATGCGGTAAATGCCTCGGCACACTGCAATCTTCATTCATGTCTTCCAACCCGCGAACATAGAAGAACTACGCAGAAAATGAATCGGTTTCGCGCCGGGTGAGACATGGATGCATCCGTGAAGGTCATCGGTGCAGTCTGCCGCCTGAACAGAATCAAGTCGGTGTGAAGGTTTGCAAAGTAAGCAAAGCAAAGTCAGTGCCTCGCCATTTGCTCTGCATGGAGCTGTTGCAAGAAGCTGTTGGCCTTGCAGGTCTGGTGCAAGTTGTGTTCGGATGCTTAGGACCACGTTCGGACAGCGGAACGTGCACCTGGGAGTAGCCATGGTGAGCTCGAGGGCTTCCAATACGCAGACGCTTGTGCAGTCGAAGGCACAGCCTCAGAAATGAACTTTGACAAATGTATAGGCACGGCCTCTATCTACATATCTATCTATAGATATTGATATGCATGTATGTATATATATATAGATACATATATATATACATATATACATATATATATATATGTAGATTGTACAATGCGAAACTCTGTTCAACTCAATCCCTCACAACTGCTAAGATCAGCACTGTTCCTCGTCCATAGACCGCTTTGCTGTGCAGGGGGTCGGAATCCTTGCCGTTCGAACGGCGCTGCCAAGAGATAGGGGTGTTTCGAAAGATAGGGAAACCCCCAAGTCCATCCATTCTTAATCGTTTCTAGTAATCAACCAACCATTTCATAACTATAGCACTAGCAACCAACCATTTCTGGGGGTTCCCCATTTTGAGAAACCACCATAGAGAGAGAGACCCATCACTGCTACCATAGCGCCAAGCTTCTGCAGCTGGTGGAACTGCATGGACGCATGACAAGGCTCGCCAAGCGGAACCAACGAAATAGTGGACTTGTTTACAAGAAGTACTGAAAACGGTTCAGTGAATGTTGAAGTGAATGGTTGAAGGCATGTTTGAGTGAGTGGTTAAGTGAATGTTAAGTTGTTTAAAACTCTTCATGGCAGACTGAATTCCTCTACTTCGTTTGGGGGTTGAGATGATAGAAGAATGGCTTCAAAGCGATTCGGTCAGAGTACTTCGCTTGGGCCACAAAGATCTACTGTAAACGCGCTGTAGGAACCTCACCCTATGCGGCCTCAAGTCGTCACAAATGGTGCTGCATGGTTGGGACGAAGCTGGGTGAGGAAAGGAAGCTGAGGATGGCTTTGCACCATGAAAGGGCTGCGTAGGGACAGAGGCTTTGCAGAGATGCCAACCATAGAAACTCGGCAATGGAAACTGCTGCCATGTTTTGCGCCCACCATTCTTTGGGCAGCGCGTCTCTCGTGAATCTTTGGGCAACTCTTTGTCTGCCTGGCAGAATCATCAGAAATACGTCGATCGACCGAATATTTCTGACTAACACTCGGATCGAAGAAAATGGCTCAGGGCAGAAGAAAGAGGCTCACAACGCCGATAAAGTGTAAGTATGGGAATGTCCAAACAAAACAGGACTTTGAGAGGCACATTATAGCACATTGTGGTATTCTTATTTTAACTCACAGCAAAAAATTAAGACTTCACGATCCAAAGACTTTCATGTGATGGTGGTGCCCAAGAGTCAAGGCTCTTGCAGAAGAGACCTTGCCTTCCAGCCTTACGACACTTGCACATGTCCATCTGCCACCAAGACATCGCACATGGCCTGGACATACTCGGCATTTCTTGGCTACATTTGCACTCACGAATGGAACGAAAACGTCAGCGGTTCGAATCGGCCTGGTGAAAATCGTCTGCAAAGTCTTCCTCTTTCAGGAGCTGTCTGGCAGAGTCAACAGAAATGACGAAAACTGCGTGCACCAGAATAAGTACTTACACACACTGTCACTATTTCTTGGATACGAGAGAAGACAAGAGTAAAAATGTCTGGATTTGCGCTAGGAGGCTCTTTTGCAAAACTCCAGAAAGCCAGCTATCGCTGCGGCGAGTGGCTGCACGCCAACAGAGATCGCAGTATTTTCAACCTCCCAGGGACTCCCAGTCCGCAGCAATCTTACAAACCGCGTCAAAGATTCACAGTAAAGCTGTCGATTTGGTGTCCTCCACTGCCATTGCATGAATCATCGTTCTAAGGAACTCTTCTTCGCCAACAAAGCCATCCTTACTGCACATTTTTTCAAGGGATTCTTCTCATAACACGCTGAGGAAAGCACGCCATCCAAATCCATGTGTGCTAGCCTTGGAAATTCAAAAAGAACAAGTTCCATCCTCAGCAGATGGAGTTCCACTTCCATCCACTTCCACCATCTTCAGCCAGGTTGCAACTTCTCGGCCAATGCTTCGGAATGGCTCTGTAGGTGCGCACAGCACCTGAGAGGCTCGGCTCGGCTCTGCCAGGCCCCACGTGTGGCGAAATCCCTGAGCTCCGAAACTCGGATGCGATGCGCTGGGCCGTTGCCTCCGGTTCCGTTCGTGTATATATATATATATGTATGTATATGTAGATAGATGTATACATAAACATAATCAAATATATATATATGTAGATAAATGCATACATCATAGTTACAGATCTACATGATTATATACACAGCATATGTATGCACAATCCTGCATAGTGCTGCAAAATAATTGTTACATTGTTTCATGCACTGCAAGAAATGTATGGGTCACCATTGCAACAAAGAACAAACAGTCCTGGAGACCCCCCTGTTCCTTTCATCAAGCGAGGCGCCTTGTGCCTTTCCAACCGTGGCTTTATCCGGTCCAGAACAGCCGGCACCTTTCCAAACAGCCACATCAAGGTGAAGCGCTAGTCGGGTGTAAGTGGATCACATCTGTGTTCACAATTCCAAGCTGGAGGCGTTTAGGTGTTGTTCTTCCGGGTGCAAAATGCTCTGACCCAGCTGCACCTGCAGTTTTGTAGAAAAACATGTCCCAAATGCTGTCAGACCACAATGTATGCACCCACCTGGCGGAAGAGATTCATGACCTCATCACTCATCATTCAAGTCTGGCCATCCACTTTTTTCGGTGGGCAAGGAACTGGGGAGTCCGAGTCTGAGCCTGGAACCAAAGCATCTGCTAAAAAGTCTGGAAATGCCAAAAGGTGGGCCAGAACAAGGTCCTGCAGCGACTCAAAAAAAAACGAAAAAGATAAAAACCCGAGAAAGACCCGGACCCTCGCGTTTCTCGTCGCGATTCCTCTTTACCTGTGTAAAATCAACCCCAACCCGTTCCGGCCGTTCTGCAACCCCTTGCAGTCCAACCCTGGCCCTGTCCAACTCCCAACGTCTCCACCCTCCAGAAAAGCAACGCACCCTCAGCCCTCCCCTGCTGTAAAGCCGCTTCTCCCAAAGGTCTGCCATACCCCTGTCTCTCAGCACCTTTCATAAAGCATCTGGTCATCTGACAACAACCCCTGTCAACTCCACATCAAGAACGTTTTCGGCAATAAGAAGCTTGAAGATTTGGGGTCTGCTGCTGAGATGTGGTCCAAACCATGACAAAAATCGTTGAGTGTTATCGTCGATATGAAATATGTCTATATAAGTATCTTGTATAGTTTTGTCGGGGTATGGCCACCGGCTGGGATGCAGCAAACATGTCCTCCACCTCATCGACATCCATCCCATGCTCTTGAGGAGAGTCGCGAGACAGGATGGCAGTCTCCTTAAATGCACCAAGGCTTTGATAATTTTTTTCAGACCCAACAATTGCATTCCAAGGTTTTGAGGACCTTGCCCATACAAGCTTTAGTTCGGATTCTGCACCTCACATTCCAAAAAATCTGTTCTGCAGTAAGATGATCCAGGCCGCCCTTCAAGCCCGCTGCAGGAAGTGTCATCCACCTGATCCATGTGTAGTAATGCAAAGCTGAGATCACTGAAATCTGTCTGCCATGCACTGGGAACCTCAAGTTTGCTTTGGAGTTCCTTTCGACTTTCGGCTGCAGCATCATGGTCACCTACAGTTGAAATGTCATTGTCCAAGGTCTGAATGTGCCACACCAATCACAGGGGTAAAGAGATGCATTTTGAAAAGGATGGATGAAAAATCCACTGAGGTAACGGCCCAATGATCCATTCATTGTCGCTTCATGCCTGGCAAGCAGAACACAGTCTGTGGCAAACTGCAAGGTCCGAACATCGTCAGCTCATGGTCGTTGCTTGCATGGGCAATCAACTGAAAAGAAACAAAGTTCTTTAAGTAACATGACAACATGATGGCATGACGCCACAATTGCTGCACTTTGGAGAGCTTTCGTTGCCATAGGACGATGTTGGCCATGGAGTGCCTAGCGAGGGGTTGAAACAAATCACAACTAGAAATGTCATTATGTTGTTCAACAGTATGGTGTTCAGCATTATGTTGTTCGTTCAATTTTTGTGTCAACTGCTGTTTTCGCTGCGACTTTGGCATGCAAAGAACAGGGCAGAAAGAGATGCTGGAGATTTTGGTTGCGAACTCGCAGCAGGGCTCGCATCGCAACCTGACAGAGCGGGATGACAATTTTGGAACGTTAGTGGTCGACTAATGAATAATCTAAGGCATCCAGAAACCTCAAATTTCCTGCAAACATCTTTGTTTGAGTGCAATATGTTTGCATCTTCTCCCACTGGTTGCTAGTCTGCCACCGAGTGTGCGACCACAATAGGGTGTCTGGCAGGATCGTCCGTTGTGCCAGCCATCGTTTCAACATGTGGATTTGACACTTTTTGACTACAGCCGTTGACAAGGCAAGTGTTTCTTGTTTCTTTCACCATGCATAGTATTGGCTTGCATGTGATTACAGCTCAGAGTTGAAGATGATTTTCGGCATTGGCGAATCGAAAAAACTGCTCACAACATTTGCTATACATTGTAAACATGACAAATATGCCATGTTCAAAATTCTGTGCATGAGAAATATGATGTTACTGTAGACTTCCCGGTCCTTGATTTAGTCATCGCCAAGCTTTAGATGCTCTGAGTTGCAATGAAACATGTCATGGACACATGTCCTTCCACTTGAGGGCCCAGGGTGTGGACAAAAGCCACGCATCAACCTGTCTTGTGTTGGTGATGAGCAGGGAGGAAGGGAGGGTATCGGGCAAAACTCGTGCACAAGCAACAGATCCAAGCTAAGAATGTCGAAGTATTGCCATGGTACTTGAGCGCACTCCACTTCAATGTGCACGAAGTACTATGTCCCAGCTGGTTGACCTTGGATATGCTGATCATGACAAGTCAATTTTTTAACGCAATTGTTAAACTGTTAAAATGTCGCAAACATCGCAACATGTTCAAGATTAAAGTGCCTCTGGTAAGTTCTTGTAATGGCTGGTCGAAGAATCCTGATTGTATATCAGCCTTTCGTTCCCGAGGAACGGAGGGAAGAAGAGTCGAACAAGAACAGGAGTCCTTCCATCAAAGGAACCCAGGCGGAATTGGGCCTGGGGCGATGGGGGCAATAAGGGAAACATCATGCACAAAGGACTCCTCCTGGCTCCAGACCCCCTTCACAACTTTGCTGAAGCAAAAAGAAACTCCAACAAGCTAGTACTAGATTTCGTGAATTCAAAAAATGCTCTCAATCGTGCCCATGTCTGGCACTTGACATTCTTGAGCTCCCACAAAAAAGAGAGATACAAGGAGAAAGACATGTTGATTGAGCAAGCAAGTGCCCTGTCTAGGATGGGCCCTTAGCCCGTGGTTGGAATCACGTTTGTTCTAAGTTTCCCACAAGAAGTGAAGCATAAGCCCTTGCATCACAAGCAGCCACACACTGCAATTCGCAATATCATCGGAGGAGGTTTGGAAGTCAAACGTCCAACTCGGGGAAAGGCATCAGTCAGTCAGTCAGTCAGTCAGCCAGCCAGGCAGGCAGGCAGTCAGTCAGTCAGTCAGTCAGTCGATCAGTCAATCAGTCAATCAGTCAATGAGTCAGTCAGTCAATCAATCAGTCAGTCAATCAGTCAATCAGTCAGTCAGTCAATCAACCAGTCAGTTAGTCAGTCAGTCAAAGAAGAGACAAAATCACAGATGTCCGCGCGACTGCATGATGGAGGGTCGCCAAAAACTGTGTTGTACCATGTTTTGTCTTCCGGGATGTGTCACCAGGTGGGCCGGCTAATCAAAACCGCGCGCGCAGAGGTCAGCTGAGAAAGGGGTTGGCAAAAATTGCACCTCCTTATCGCAAGATGCAAAAACCGTAATGTTCGAGTCGCCTTTGAAACATGCGATGTGGAAAAAGTGCACAGCACATTGGCGAAACGCACATTTGCAAGTCAATGTTTTAAAGCCACATGTTCGGGACGTCTGTGGAAAATGAAACGCGCCAAAAAATGCACAGGATTGCGACGAGATTCAGATGTGCAACTCAAAACCATCAACTGAAGGTTTCAAAACATTTCTGGAAATTTGACTATCACTAAGCAACATCAGAATCATCGCCATCATCACCACCATCATCATCATCATCATCACCACCACCACCAGCATCATCATCATCATCATCATCATCATCATCATCATCATCATCATCATCATCATCATCATCATCATCACCGACATCATCATTATCATCACCATCATTTTCACCGACATCATCTTCATCATCATCATCATCATCATCATCATCATCATCATCATCATCACAATCACAAACATCGTTAACATGCACCAGCCAAATAAATGTCATGGCCAAGTACGTGTCGCAGCCACAAAAACGCCACTGCCAAAAACACGCCACAGCCAAGTAAATGTCACAGCCAAAAAAAAAAACGTCACAGCCAAAACATGTCACAGCCAAATGAGCGCAAAACCCAATTCGGTGTCACAGCTGAATCAATGCCACGGCCAAGTAAGCCCAATAAGTGCAACAGCCATGCAGGAGGCGCTGCAACCAAGAAATGCAGCAGCCCACTAAATGTGATTGCCCAAAAAACACCACAGAAAAACAAACATGCCAACCAAAAAAGAAACGCCAGCAAAAGAAAACCCGGCAGAAAAAAAACAAAGAAAAAAATTATATTGCCTTTTTTGCTCGCCTGCATCGCCTTGGTAGCACTAAGCTAAGGTCGATAAGAAGCAGTGAAACCAGGTGAAACAAGTGAAAAAAGGTGAAACACAAAACGGCTTCGAAGCATTGAAGCGTAGAAGCAAACGAAGCAGGCAGTAAAACTGCGAAAATCATGTACATGCAATGAATTCCCCGCCTCACAGGTCCTCTGCATAAAACGACTCGTTAAGCAAGAAGCGTTGCATTGGTTGCTGTGATGGCTAGCAAAGCTAGCTTGTGCATAGCTCCTCACTGTGTGCATCAATCAAATCGGCGGAAATTGTGATGCTGTTTGCCCAGTTACAGTAGGTCGTATCTGTTGCAGATGTGTCATGCGACACAACTGTCCAATACTCGCACCAGGAATCATATGCAGAGAAATTGCAAACTCGCC
>VSDK01017809.1:75734-87818 GCA_009767595.1 Symbiodinium kawagutii | reverse complement strand
GGTCAGGAAGGTCCTGACCAAGCCTGTTCGTCTTGCGACGACCGAACCAAGGGTCAGGCCAGAGGAGTAAAGGAGTACATCCGACGCCGTGGGCTCAAGGGTTCGGGCCCGAAGCCAAGGACCAGCTTGAGGCCTCGAGACCGAAAACGCAGAAGGGTCCGAAGGACCAAGAAGGAAGGCCAAGCGGTGGAAGCGACCACGCGGGCCAGGAGGTCGGTCTCCAGAGCTCCTTCAAGAAGTGAGCCGAGAAGGGAGCCCAAGCTGAGGGGCGACGTCCGGGTGAAGGTGAAGTCCAAGAAGGAGAGGACCAAGAAGGAAAGGTCCAAGAAGGGGATCCGGTTGAGGTCCACTAAGAGGACTTTGCTGTTGCGCGCCAAGTCTCAGGTGCGACCACCAGGTAGCATGAGGCCACCGGAGCCAGCTGTGCCTCCTACAGCAGTGCGGTTCCGACCTGCGGAGCACGAGTGGGGCTCGTGGGTCTGTTCTGACGCCTGCTGCCGCGCGGTGAACCCGCCGGAGGAAGAGGAGTGCCACGAGTGTGGTTCTTCCTACATGGGAGAGTACAGAGTGGGCCTCAGACCTGGGATCTGTGGTTAAGAGCAGGGAGCGACAGGTCAAGAAAAGGCACTACGCTACCTTGTTAGCCGAAGGCCTGGCAGTGGCTCGATGGCAGTGTCCAAGGTGTGGCGGTGAGAACGTCGTCTCCAGGGGCAAGTGCTACAGGTGCTCGACCGAGAAGCCTCGGCGAGCACGGCAGCAGGACGATGAGAGCTCGGACTCGGAGACCGAGAAGCGCATCGAGGCCACGCTGAGCAACCTTCCCGAGAGGAGGAAGAGAAAGAGGGGTGGAAAGAAGCACAACAAGAAGAAGGTGTGCAAGTGCGGAAGGACGCACCACCCGTCCCGCGGGCACAAGGTGCCGCGGACAGTGCATGGGGTGCAACCAGTGGATGTCATCCGCATTGGACTGCGGAAGGCATTGGTGAACCGCTGGTGGAAGAGGCATTTCGTGCCCAATAAGCTGAGGAACAAGCTGCAGCATTGCTTGAATGGCAATGGGTCATCGGTGTACGTGACAGCAAGGCTGCTGTTTGCTGCAAGCTTGGTGCCTTTGGCTTGGAAGGCAGAACAGGAAGCGGAGATCCTGGTGGAGACGGTGTCCAACTTCGCAGTGCGAGTGGTTGAAGAGGTCGAGGAGACCACGACTGCAGTGCTGCAGACCACCAACACCGTGCTGCAGACCACAGGCCAAGTGGTGTGCGCAGCGGTGCTCGCCATTGGCATTGGCGTGCTGTGGTGGTTGGGCCGAGTGCTGGCCAACAAGTTGGCAAGGAGCTACCACGGGAACTCTTTGCCTGCCAAGCTGATCGAGCTTAAGGATGGAGAGTCTGTGTGGGAGATCACAGGTTCAAAAGGGAACCACCGAGTGTGGATGAATCGTCAAGAAGCTGCATGTAGAGCTTACCTGCTGCAGGGTAACTGCGGGCACATCCAGGCTGCGACAGACGCAGCCAAGGACATGGGTTTCCTGGCAGCTGGGGCAGCTGTGAGTTTCGATGAGGCCTCAGTTGCTGCAAGGAAAGGAGCGGCGGCGTTGAAGGGGCTGGGACGTCCTTCATCGCCAGGACCTCACTGCTTCAGTGCGATGGTGGAGAAGGCCAAGGGCCTCATGCCTGCGAGCAGTGCTGCAAGCAGTGGCAGCCAAGAAGAGGTGGGCTGTTTTGCTCTTTCGAGGAAGAAAGCAGCAGGAGGTCCTCTCGCGGCCCTTGATAAGGTCGCTGTGGGTGAACGCGCGGTCCACAAGCTGGACGCGGCACTCACGACGGTGGGATCCACGGATGGTTCGGTTTGTGAGGTGACATACCTCAAGGATGACCATGCTTTTGTGGCCTTCTCCGAGATGGCCCGAGGCCTTACATCAGGGAGTCAGGTGTACCTGCATGAGGGCCTACAGCTTGGATCAACCGAACGTCGTGGACGTCATCATGGACGTTCTGGCCAGGAATGTGAGGGTCCACATCGTTGCGGACCAAGGCCAGGCGTCGGGGCGAACCAAGACACAGTGGCCGCCAAATCGGTGGTGTTCAGCCGACCCACGGGCGAGAAGTCCATGATCATCGGGTCGTGCAACTGGACCACATCATCGAAATCGAATCGCGAAGCCGGGGGGCTCATGCCAAGGATGGGAACACGAGCAAGGTGTTCCAAGAATGGATGGAAGCCTTCGAGCTTGCGGTGCAGGCTGGAACCTCGCTGGGAGAGATTGAGGAAGTAGCCCAGTCGAGTAGGAAAGGCCGAAATGCTCAGTAGAGCACAGGCTGGACTCTGTGGAGCCGAAGCTCACTTGCCTAGTTGAGCACGCCGCGCGGGCTTTGGAGCCGCCGGATTAGGGCAGTAGAGTCTCCGGCTGAGGGGCGAGTGTGAATGCACACATCCGTCCAGCCATACTTGTACTTTAGTTTGTTTCACTTTGCAACTTTTGGCTCAAGACACTGAGCTTGTCAGTGAGCTGTTGCGCACGGGAGTAGCGACAGTAGCTTCCTGTGCTTTGTCTCACCGCACTTGCATCGCTGCTCTGAACTCCGAGCAGGGAAACAGTTGGGCTGCTGCGTTTGGGTGTAACTGGTTGACCCAAGACTAGCTAGCTCCTGCTCACAAACGGTCACTAATTTAGTTATACAAAGGGGGGACTTTACATATATGACATTAGCATCAGGTCAAGTTCAATTAGGAACGGGTATTACATTAACCGGTGATACTATTATAGGTGATGCTGTTCATAGCACTGATTGCTTTGCTAATAGGTTTAGAGTTAGACATATGACAGAAGATACTACCTTTGACGGGGCAACACCCACTGAAGATGGTAGATTTACATTTATGGTTTATAGACATACTAACGAAGATTTAAGAATATTAAGAGATGTATTAGTTGATGATGGTTATAAAGTTCAAGCAAATATTTTTTAATTCTCATGGTGCAAGTGATGTAGTGTTTGAAAGAAACGGTGTAGAATACCTACGTTTTGACAATGCTATTACAACGCCAGTAGGTAAAAATATCAAAACCGGTAATATATTTGCTAATAGTGTTAGAGTTAGAGAAACCTCATCAGACCACGCTTTTTATGGAGGTAATTTAGCAGGTGATGATTATGAAGAATATATGAGATACAGGAGGAATGATGAAGACCTATATATTATCAAAGATTTGCACGTTGCTAATGGTTTAAAAGTGTCAGCAAACATTTATAACAGTGCTGGTAATAACGACGTGGTTTTTAAAAGAAACGGAGTTGATTATTTTAAATTACAATATCCTGCTTCAACAAAAATTATTTTATGTTTAACAGATACTAACTTTTTATGCCAAGCACAGATTAAAGCAAATACATTTAACTCTTATGATAATAGTGATATTTATATAAAACGAAATGGTATTGATTATATGCAATTAGGAGGGGTTTATTTAAGAACAAGATTATTAACTGGGTGTCAGTCAGATATTTATGACAGTTTGGAAAATTCCGACGTGAAATTTAGGCGCAATGGAATAGATTTCTTTTATCTACGAAATGGTCAGGTTGAAATAAACACAGGTGTGACATTAACTGGGGAGCTTGTAGATACTTCTGATTTAGTTAAGAAGTATGATGTTAAAGATATTGAAACTAATATGACTGACATAGTTAAATCAATTAAACCTAAAACTTTCAAAATGATAGATGAAAAAGAAAAAGGCATCAATAAAAATCATATTGGATTTGTAGCAGATGATTTAATTAATGTAATACCAGATGAATGGGAAAATATCATTAGTGAAAACAATGAAGGTATTAAACAATTAAATTATGTTAAAATGAATGCTATACTTTGGGGAGTGTGTAGAGAACAGCAGAGCAAAATAGAGCATTTAGAAAGCAGACTGTTTGAAGTAGAAAATTTTATTAAAGAGCTTTCCAAGCCAAAAGCAAAAGCAAAGGCTAAGGCTAAATCCAAGGAATAAAAATAATAATATACTATAATAATATGGGAAGTTATTTTTATAAAGAAAGTAAAAAAGAAAATGAATTCATTAACAAAATAAAAGATTACAATACTGACAGTGATGAAATAAATAATGAAATAGAAATTAATAAAATAATATTAGTAAAATGCCTTACGGAAAAAATTGATGAAGTGGAAGAACTACAAAGCAAAGATAAAAAAAGATTTCACCTTGTCAGTCCTAAATTAGATTTTTGCAGTTTTTCATTGTTATAATTTAATAATATTATGCTAAATAATATTGTTAAACTATGCTTGAGTTATCAATATGTATGGCCTTCTCCAATCTCACCATAAAGATTTTATTAACATCTGCTTCTCTTAGTTTTACAAATAAAAAATTGTATGGCTCTTCTGTTGCTAGTTTGTAAATGTCATATACTGTTTTCTTATCAACTAATGCAGATTGTTCTTGGACGAAGGCATCAACTTCAGCCATATTTTTTAACTTAAAAATATACAATGAACTGGTATTCAATCTAACTATTGGTGCTAATGCGTTGTATTTTTGTGAAGCAGTTATGACACTCAAACCAAAATGTCTAGATTTAGTGTATAAACCGTGAAGGACTTTACTATATCTCATAAATGTTTTGTCTTCTGCGAAGTCATCGATTATAAGAAGGCAACTAAACAATTTATTCATTTTTATCTTCTTCTGGTATTCTATTACTTTATGTTGTGTGTCAATGATGTGTTCTAATGCAGAAGGATTGTATTCATCAAATAAATACTGTTCTTTTTTGTTATCAACTTTTAAATCTTTCTCAATGTATTTTATGATTTCTTTGTAAGCTTCATCAATGTGAGCAGTTGGACTGACAATGTAAATTCTCTCAAAGCATCCCTTGTAAATCTTCAGCACTAAATTTTGTATGAGGATACCTTTACCGCCCTGAGATGCAGAAACAATGATGCTTCTAAATGGCAGTTTGTCTGCCTGAGGGTATGGTGACTGTTTGAATTCATATTGCTTTACATTGATTGGTGCAATTTTTGGTGGTTCAAGATTAGGCATTATTATAATTTATTTAGAAATAAAAATATATTACTATTTATTGGTGAAACATTACACACAGCACAGAATAGAGACAGGGTAATGACATCACCAATCCCGTAATAGGTAAATTAATTTGTTTTTCATCCCCGAGTTGCGAAGCATCGCAAGGCTTTAGCCAGCGTCCCAAGCGCAAGATTTTGAATTCACTGTTGTAGCAGTTGCGGTTGAGTTAGATAATAATATCATTTTTATTATTATCTAATTATTTTTAATAATGATTTCTGATATGGATATTTATTATAACACTGTTGATTTTCTAGAAGAGGCAGTGAATGATGATGATAAATTGCCAGTAATTAAGAACAATAAGATTAAAAAATGTTGTAGTTTTAGTCTTGAAATAGTGAAGTTGTGTATTGATTACATCAAGTTAAATGTTAAGTGCTCCAAAAAAGGTAGTTAAAGAAATGATTTTTGATAATATAAAAAAATATATAGAAATATTTATTTATTTAATTATTTAATTATTTAATTATTTAATTATTTATTTTCTAAATATATAATATACAATGAGTGATACTGATGAAGCAGTGAAAGAACAACTCACAAAACAAGTCAAGACAGCAAACAAAAATATTAAATTGTTGATTGAAATGATTAAATCTTTAGAAGAAAAAATGGAAGCTTTTAAAGCTTCAACACCACAAACACAAGAGGAGAAAGAAAAGATAAATGAAATCTTTGAGAAGAAAGGCATCGGCAGACCTAAGGGAGAATTTGCAGACAAGCAAAAGCAATACCTAAGAATGCTTAGAAGTGGCAAGATTAAAGAGCCTAAGCAATCAACTTTGGATTACTATAAAATTGTTAAAGACTTTGATGGAAACTATGAATTGATGGTGGATGCATTGAAGTGAATTTCATCAATAATATTTCTAAATAATATTATTAATGAAATTATTAGAATTATTTTCTGGAACGGGTAGTGTTGGAGCAGTAGCCAAAAAACTTCATTGGAATGTTACTTCATTGGATTTAAAAAATGCAGACATAAATTGTGACATACTGGAATGGGACTACAAACAAATACCATCAGGTTATTATGATATGATTTGGTCGTCGCCCCCTTGCACGGAATATTCGGTAGCAAAAACGGTTGGGAGAAGAAACATTCAACAAGCAAACAAAATAGTAATGAAAACGTTAGAAATCATTGACTACTTCAAACCTAAGATATGGTTCATTGAAAATCCCCAAACGGGATTATTGAAAAGACAACCGTTTATGCAAGATTTACACTATGTCGATTTAGATTATTGTAAGTATGGAATGCCATACAGAAAACGCACTAGGCTATGGAACAGTCATATCAATTGGAAACCCCGCCCATTATGTAAAAGGGATTGCAATAGTATGGATGGAAATCGTCATAAAGAAACGGCGCAACGCGGTAGCAATAAAATAGCCGGCGGACTACGCAATGATAATAAACATAAACAAGAAGAGTTGTATAAAATCCCCAATAGTTTAGTTGAAGAAATTTTAGGCTCAATTAGTGTTAATTTTATGTAATTAGTGCGACGGTTTGACAAATGGAAAGTTGCAGTAGTCAGTGCAAATGGAAAGTTGCGGTAGTCAGTGCATAAAGTCCCATAGCCAAAAGTTAGGCATAGGAAATTTAGTGTGCCTAACTCCCATTGTTGCGGTGGTTTATGCATAGATTTATGCATAAAAAGTGACAAATGGAAAGTTGCAACAGTCGGCGTGTAAGAAGGGGTTGGGATTTTTGGGGTGGAAATTGGGAAATGGGCTCAATAAAAACAATTTTTAAATACAAAATATCAAAAAAAGTAAAAAAATCCTACAAACCCAAGAAGGCTCCGGACAAGTGCTGAACTCTGCTCCTTCTCATCGTTCTGGATGCTGGCAGGTTACAAGGGGGTCGGCGGTGTTAGTGCGAAGCACTATGAATATGTAGCGTCACCTTAGTAAATCCACTAACCCTACAAAGAACCTTCCAGAACCCAATCAAAGAACCTTCCAGAACCCAAAGAACCTTCCAGAACCCAAAGAACCTTCCAGAACCCAACCAACCAACCAACCAACACAGCCCATCATTGAGGTTCCACAGCCCAGTCTTGTAGAGGAAGTCATCAACCTGGCAGTCGGGGCAGATGGGGGCTGAAAATGGGTAAAATTAGAGCTTTCAGTGATGAAATTACCAATTTCCCCAAGGTTGGGGAAAAATTTCCCAAAGGTTGGGGAAAAATTTCTCAATTTCCCCTGTGTTGGGGAAATATTTCCCTATTTCCCCGAGGTTGGGGAAAAATTTCCCTTGGGTTGGGGAAATTGCTTGAATGTCTTTGTGAAGCTCATCTCACCCTTTTTTTGTCCCATATCGGACAGGAGCACGGAAATCCAAGGAGCAATCACATTTGGAAGAGCCCAAGTTCTGTAGGTCTGCTGGGATTTTTCACTTACAAAGCTGAAATTTTGAATGGTATCAACTATAGTAGGTGAGTTTTCAAGAAAAAATCCCGACAGATGAGCCGTTCCAACTCCGCTGATTGCCACAAGCACAGATGCTTCAGCACAAAATGCCTACTGCAAAGTGCAGGATGTCTCAACTGCTTCAGTATTCACCCTAGGCCGAGTGCTATCCTCACGGCGGTCAATCTCCAGCTTCAACTTCTGAGAGAATGCATCACAGTTCAAGGAAACAGTGCCGGTCTGCTCGTTGAAAGCACCATACTCCTCTGCATACAGCTCCACAAGCTTAGCCATATGGGTAGCCTTCACAAAGTCAAGCTTCTCAGACATTTTAGTCATCACTTCCAAAGCCGGATAAATCATTTCCACAGTGCGAATTGCCCTCTCTTCTGCAGTGAGATGCTTGCCACCTTTGCCCTTGGCATAAATCTTCTCCAATGCCTTCAGGTTCTCCATTGAGATGTGCTTCAAGCAAAGGCCAATGAAGGAAGAGCCGGAAGTAGCCTTCAAAGCAAGGAACTCTGTAAGCTGGTTGTTGAAGCCCTGAACGCAAGCACCAAAAGCCTCTGGCATCCCCTCCATAGAATGGTCTAGCTCCTCATCAGGCTCACGCATTGCACGAAGCCTTTTCTTTAGCCCTTTCATTGCATCCTCCTTCTTGGCGAACTGGGGCTTCTTCACACCCAATGCCCCTCCACCCTTCAAACGCAACTCAATCCTGACAGTCAAACCATCATCTGGGTCAAAGGCGTCGCAGTCTTGAATGGCAAAGTCCAAGTCATAGGGCTTCTTGGTGCTTGGATGGATGAGCCTGAAGCCATCTTTTGGGATTTCGGTCAAATCACCAATCTCATCAGCCACGGCTTCAATCTTGGCAGAAGGAGCGAAGTAGGTATTGATGACCTTGTCAGCACCACACAGCACCTTGACCGGAACACAGTCCTCCTTCTTGACAAAGAGCTCTGGGTGCTTGGCCTCCTTGTCGGCGTCAATGTCACAGTCTGGGAAGTAGATGAAGTTGTCGCCATCATCCTTCTCTGCATTCTTGAAGGCCTCATAGGCATCACGCTTTGCCTGAAGCTTCCACATAATATCAGCATTCACCTGAATACCACGATTTGGGATGTTGAGCTTCTCAAGCACTGCAAGGGTTTTCACCTCTCCTTCGGTCAATGGCTGGGGCTCATCATCACCGGCACTGACAGCATCCACTGCATCCTCAACATCTTCAGCACCCTCAGCACTGACAACTGGCTCGGCCTCCTCACTGGCATCTGCATCACCGCCCTCCTCACTCTTCTCCTGAATGATGAGGCAGTTGTTGGACTGAAGGAATGCCATAATCTCTTCAGTGCCTTTTGCCACAACATAGTCACCACGGAAAGCAGATACCAAAAGCTTGTCATCCTGAAACCGCACCCTGAAGCACTTGGGATTGTCAGCAAGACGAGCCTGAGTTTTCAAATCCTCAAAGCCATCATCTGCATACTGAGGAGCTCTGGTTTTGTTCTCAATCAGCCTCTGCCACTTGCGACGGAATTCAGAAATGATGGTTGGCTTGGTAGCACTTTGGTTGATGGTAACCCCCAAAGCCCAGAGACGCGTCATCAGTTCTTTCTTTGTCAGGTTCTTGAAGTACAAAGCATCAGGAGCACCGTCAATGACATTCAACTGAAGTTTCTTGATGTCAATGAGCCCCCAAACATCAAGGCACACGGCGCCAACACTGCCATCTTCAAACTTGAAGAGATGAAAGGACATTGCACCAAGCGAAAAGGAATGCAACAACCACAGGTGCAAGAACCAGCCAAAAAAGAATGTAGTCAATCCAGTCCATACCTTGAACCAAAATATTACCAATCCATCCAATTGTTCCAATGCCACAAATGCCAAATGTCAAGCTTTCAAGATTGCTAGGCAAAGTCACCTGCTCCAAGCTCTGGTTGAACCACCTGCCAATCTGCTCCCAACCCCTCCAGTTGTCCTCGCCTCCTCTAGGAGGAGGTTGATGACTTTGAAATTGAGGCAAGGCACCTCACAGTTGAGAGGAGGAAGGATGATGATAAGTAATTTTACCATAATATTTTATGATAATATTTTTGCAATAAGTATTATGATGAATTTATGATGTTGAAAAATGATTTTATGGTAAAATATTATGGTGAAATGATGTGATGATATGCTGTGATGATTTGATGGATGAATGTATGATGATGTGATGGATGAATGGGATATTATAAACTGGGGTGTGAGCCCCTCTAGCTATATGTACATATGTAATGTTTACCTATTCGGGGATTCTATCCTCGACTCTGAACAGTCAATGGTTGATCAGGAGCGCCGTGAGCAGCTTCTCAAGCATTGGGGCTCCCTGGTGCAGCGGCAGCTTTTGGGGTGGAGCTAATGAGGCCTCGGGTTAGGAAGGGCTATATACTTATAAAGCTGAGTTAATTGCTAAGGGCGAGGAGCACAGAATTTCTAGCAGTTTCAAGATCTCATGGATGGTTTTTCTTTGAGATGATGATTTGATGATCTTTCTGGGTACAAAAATTGAATGAATGATGGTTATTGCAGTTATTGCTGACTAATGAGGATTGACCAACCTCCGACAAATGGTCAAACAACAACAGTAACACACAATAACCACCAATAAGCAACAATAACCAGCCATACTGGAATCAAAAATGATATGAGGCTAAATCTCGCCATAGCAAACAACGGACGATCAATCAGCAAAAACAACAATGCCTTTGGTTGTTGATGATTGCCGTCGTTATTGTTCGGTTGGTGTACATTGTTGGCAAAACGATCCAATGACAGTGGGCTATACAACCACCAACCAACTAGAAAGCAGCAAGCATCAACAACCACGGGGACGGCGTCGCTAAATCAGCGACCAATGTCAATGTCTCCAACGTCTCTAATCTCTTGGAAAAATCGTAACAGTTTGGGTGTTGGTGAGTGCGTGGCGCAATTCATTGCAGAATGGAAAGGCATACGTCATAGTGTGTCTTTTTGCATGGCAAGTTTTTACAGCTTCTGGGCAGCGCCATCTGACAGCTTACAGAAAGAAAGAAGACAATGTTAATGATTTACCATTGTCGTTAACAATTACCCTGGTTCATCATCATCATTGTGAATCCTTCGGATTGCAGATCATTCTGTTTCATCATTCAAAATCGTTGTTGTGAACATTCACCATTGACCAGTCACTAGTCTTAGAGACAAAAATCTGTGCAAGTCACTATCAACTGCCTCACCATTGACATCATCAGTATTGTTAATTAAGCACTATGACTGCAAACCATTCCGTTTCAAAATCATTATCTTTAGTAAAATTAACCACTAACATCATGGATTACTACTTCATCAACCCTACCATTGGTTTCACGGTCACCCATCACCTGCCGCTCGAGGCTTCGTGTGCGCTTGCCCCCGGTGCCTGGAAGAAGGCGGCGCGCCGGACCTGTCGCCGCCGCCGGCGCAGCCTGCTGCGGCTGCCAGGAGCGCCTCCAGGGGTTCCGATGGGTGGTACACGGTGCCTCCAAGGATCCAGTCGCGATGACTCGCTGGGGAACTGCTGATGGCAACTTTGTACATATGGAGGTTTTGTTAACATATAGGGACCCCTTATAGGGATGTTAAGGGGTACATATGGGGGGTGCATTATTCATAATGATTTGTCAATATTTGGTACCCCTAAAGCATCCAGGTGATTCATCATTTTGAATAGTAAGCCAAGCATTTTTAGGGTTCCCCAATTTGAGAAACCGCCATGTAGTTGTGGTTCTATGACATCCCTGAACTAACTTCTAACTGCCGGGGGCAGAACTTGCAAATTGTGTGAACAGTCATTGTACTCGCTAATAAGTGGTAATAGATGGTCTGAATGGTGACTTGATTTTTGATGGTGGCCAGTTGATGGCGTAGTGATGTTTAGTTGAAAATGGTTGCTATTTTGATACTTTGGCGTATGATTTCCCAGCCGATCGGATTAATTGTTATCCAAAAGGTGGCAGCGGGTGGGACAGATCCGTCCTCCGTAAGCTCCCCCATGAACCCCTGCTCCTACTCTAAACCACAGTTTTGGGGGGTCGTTTTAGGACGAAGGAATGGCTAGGCGGCTAGTCATTTCAGGGCTGGAATGCACGGATACCAAGAATTGCACGGAAACCACTGCAGCAGCTGTTTTTGGCCGATGTTTGTTTCGACTGGTCTTGATTCCAAGCTAGGTAGTGTAATCTCAATTAGTCAGTCTCAAGCATTCGTTGTCAAGACAAAAATGCTTGTTCCCCACCTGTCAGGTGAGGGTTGTTAGATTTTATCAGAGTTGACTTCTCCTCCTCCTCCTTCTCCTCCTCCTCCTTCTCCTCCTTCTCCTTGTCTCGCCGGACCTCAACCACGACCAAGCGCGACTAGTGGTTGCTGCCGGACCTCAACCACGATCATGTATGCCTGCTGGTGGCTTCCGGACCTCAACCGCGACCAAGCGCGACTAGTGGTGGCTGCCGGACCTCAACCGCGACCATCCGCGGCCAGTGGTGGCT
>VSDK01017809.1:32652-74198 GCA_009767595.1 Symbiodinium kawagutii | reverse complement strand
AATGTCAGAGAGAATGTCAGAAGATATGTCAGAAAGAATGTCAGAAGAAATGTCAGAAGATATTTTCTGAGAGAATGTCAGAGAGATTGGCAGAAGGTATGCCAGAAAGAATGTCAGAAGATATGTCAGAAAGAATGTCAGAGAGAATGCCAAAAGATTTGCCAGAAAGAATGTCCGAGTAGACAGTTGTCAGAAAGAACGTCAGAAGATGTGCCAGAAAGGATGTCAGAAAGAATGTCAAAAGGTATGCCAGAGAGAATGTCAGAAAATTTGTCTGAAAGAATGTCAGAAGGTATGCCGGAGAGAATGTCAGACAAAAGTGGAGTCAACAAACGGTGATGACATGACATGGTGGGGATCACTCGAAGTAAAGTAATTGATTTTTTGATGGTTCGTTGTTCCATAAAGCCATGGCACAGCTTCTTAGCGGTCAACATCTTTGAAGCCGGCTCCTGCAGGCCGGCCTTGGAAGCCCAGTCCCGCGACAGAGCTGACTCCAGTGCCAGCTCTGGTGGCATTTGCTGGGACGATTTGTGTCCCTCGGCTGCATCTGGGCATGGCCACACTGATGGACCACCAGCTGTGCGGCCAGATGGCTGTCAGCCACTGGCTTGTGGATCACCAGCATGGCCCTGGGTATTTAGCATCCCACAGGATTGTCTCACCCGGGGTAAATGGTTGTGATTGCCACATATGACCATGGTGAGACCTACCAAATCTTTGTGTGAAAAAAAGGCATGTCAGCCGCGGTATCCCTGCACAGGGCAACCGGTGATAGAGTGCAATAGAGACGTCCACTAAGCTGCGCTGCAAACACTGGACGCATGGTTGGTGATAGCAAATGGTCATCACACCAAAGAGGAAGCTCAAATCAACTTTGACAAATATGAACCAATGGCTTCCTGACCTTGCACAGAAGGGATACTCCCTGCGAGCTTGGTGCCGCCCTGATCAGGCGACCCGGATGAGCTGCCAACGCCGGAGCCGAGCAAAAAGAAGAGCCGGGCGCGGCGTGGCGATGGTGGTGCATTGTTTGAGTCAGACTCGTCTTGGTCAATGATGGGGTGACGTCACAGTGACCTCACTTGAGATGACAGTTGGTTAGGGACGTGATAAGCCAAGATGACCTCCATTTTCAATGTTTCTGATTAGGAAGTTATGTTAGATATCACAGCCTTGTGAAAACCCACATGTGACGTGCATTGATTGTATGATTGTTCGGTGGGTGTGCTGAGGGTCACAGTTTTACTCTGCGGTTCATGGGGGATTGGTTTCTGAAATCACATTGCGGTCGGCACATGATGGAAAGTAGGACGGCACATTTTTTCAATGTGAGAGTTTGAAGTGTCCATGTGCAAAGAAGATGTGAACAAGA
Source organism: Symbiodinium kawagutii (assembly GCA_009767595.1). Lineage (NCBI taxonomy): Eukaryota > Dinophyceae > Suessiales > Symbiodiniaceae > Symbiodinium > Symbiodinium kawagutii. The sequence continues at coordinate 72,823 of VSDK01017809.1, read as the reverse complement.
ATTCAGGGAAGTTTCATTTCAATATGACCCGGAAGGAGGAGCCATTCCCTTCCCATGAGATATTTTGTTCCCATGAATGTCAATCATCCCCTGCCCTCCACACGGTGCTGAGGGCGGGAAGTGGCCATTTTGGCTATCGCCACGACAGTGCATGGTGGTCCCCGTGTCTGAAGATGCCTTCGAGCATCTTGGTGCATCAATGGCTGGCCATTGCAAGTCTGACTCCACGCCCTCCTCCCCCAAATGGCTGGTGCACTGCGACTTTGCTGAGGGAATGAGTAATTCTCGGGTACCCGAAATCCTTGTTTGCATTTCAATTGTCATGGCCTTTGGGAAGAAATGGATTCAGTGAATTCTACTTGGTAGAATGGGGGTCACACCACCATTAAATCACGACCGCTTCCCCATACCACCGCGGGCCGAGGTATGCCCAGTACGTGAAAGACACCCTGCACTCACGGGGCTTCCATGTGACCGACTGGGGGGCGGCCCCCAGCCACTGGGCAGGGCACACCGATGACTGCTTCTTTGCTAGATTTTACTTGCTTGGATTCCTTGATCATGTTGGTTGAGTCTTTTTTGTTGGCTGTTTTATTGTTTATTGCTGGGTGAGTTGACTTGGAGTGCAAGTGCTAGTCTCCTATGATCTCCGTGGAATTGGTCATGCCACCAGCAATGCCACGGCAGGCTGACAATCCCTTCCTCTACAATCCCTTGCCCTTCCCCAAAGGAACCAGGTCTAGTAGGGGAACCTGTTCATCAGCGATGGTTCTTCAATGGGAGGTCAACCTTGGGGCAGGTGATGGAAGGGACCCAAAAATAGGCGTATTGTAAGGCCCTGCTTGCATGTTCCATGTTCGCTTTCGGGCGTGTAGCATCACAATCATACCGGTTGGATGACAGCTGGAAGTATCGCGCCGTTACCCGTGCATGATGTGAGCTCATTAAGCTTCCTGGTTGTTGGGTCGATGCCAACCTGCGACCGGGAATCACTTGTATTGCGGACTGCACCTTGCGTTTTTGGTTCTACTGGCAGTGGCGAACTTGTGGAAGAGATTTGGTTTAGATCATGATTGTTTTTTGCACAAGCGGTAACACGAATGCAATCAAACAAGCCCATGTGTTCTTGATTTGCTGAGTAGTTCGTACCTTGGCCACTTCCACCATCAACAGCTTGATGTGAACAGAATGCGGACGTGTCCCAATTCTATACAGTAGCCAAGCCCTGATATTTTGAAATTGACATGGGCGACGGTTGACCGAAGGAGCACTTGGATGGCCCATGTTGCCCCTAAGCAGCCCATTGCCTCCAGCTCCATTCGTTCCAACTTTCTCCCGAGGTCGAAGCCAACCTGGGTGTGGTGCACAGTGCTGGTTGGTGGTTTGCTGTGTAGGGCTACTTTTCCTATGGTCCCAAAATACGTGGTCATCCCAACAAAGACTGGCAGTTGGGTTATTTAATAGCAATGTTCACCACAGGTGCGCGATATTGACCCTGTCCATATATTAATTAAGAAGTGAGTATGATCAAAGTATAGTGGGTCATCGTTATGTTTTTTCCGGCTTGGGAAGTGCCCACTTCTCCTATCATTCAGGCAACTGATTCCGGCAAACTCAACTTCCTGTTGATGCCCAGCTCCCGACGGGTTAGCAGTTCTGGGTGTTTTATCAAACCAGTTTCGCGCAACTTGGCAGACAGGGATTGCAATCAGCAGGTCATAAGTGGTTGGTGGTCCACACGCTTTCAATTGTCAACCGTACCTGGGGATGGGTTATAACCATCGACCAGAGAATGACTTGGAGGGCGAAACCACAGTATGGTAAATATTTTCACAATGATTCATACATCACAAGCTGCAAATCCTGAGCTAATTCAGTGTCTCAACTTGGTCAGCCATATTTTGGTTGGTGCTTTCACACATTTACCATCTTCCCCCGGCATTCAAAAATGGTTGATTGATTGAGATAATATTTCCATACGGGTTGAAACCACCAGCCAGTGTTGCGTGTCCTATGTCACGGTTGGTTCAGATGCATGGGCTCTGGGATGCCAGCATTCAAACGATGGAATTGAGCCTTCAACTGGTAGATCAACCCTCCCCCAGTTCAACAATGGTTGTCACAGTATTTTTTGCTCACTTTAAAAATAAAAATTACACCTTTGATGGTGGTATACAATCAATTTTATTTAACCACTACGGTTTGTTATGGTAAAAACTCCATTGAGAGCAAAGGTTGCTGGAATCCCATGATAGGCATGGTAGGCACATGCGCATGCGCAGTCCAGTGTGTCCATCATGGATTCCGATCAGCTACCAGTTTCCACGAGCATGTCAACCCCCACTGCCCATCAATGGTGCTACCCTAAGGGTTGATGTTTGACCCATTGAAACACCAACGTTTTGGATGAATGGTTGGAGGGTACCTGATAAGCTCATTACATATTACTATAGTTGGCATATGTTGGCATATTCCTTTTTACATCCCCTATCATTGGCTGCTCATAAACATCATTTATGAACCACCTCGAACCATGCGGTTCTTGACCTATGACAAGTTATGCATTATGAACTACCTTACAGTTGCTTTGAATCCCTATGCTAACAGTCATTCCTCAACGGGATTTGTGTAGATACAAGATCTGTGAGTCGATCCATCAGTGGGCCCTGGCGATGCCACAGGTGATGGCACTCTGAACAAGAAAGTCCGCGAGGCTCAGGTAGCGCTTCCAGGGTGGGCAGCCAGGGTGGGCAGCCTGGGTGACCAGGTGTGGCCTTGGGGGGTAGCCAGGAGTAATGGTTCAGAAGCCAAACCGGGTGGAGAAAAATGGCTGCATATGCCAAGCAAATGGTTGGTTAGATCAAGTTTATCGGGGGAAAAAGGGTAGTATAAAGCTTGATGATGAAGGAAAGCTGGTCGATTTGTGACATTCAGCATGCTGGGCAAACAAAACCAATAGTAGCAACTGGGGGGCAGATGGTTACAAAGTGGTTGGGCGCTGATTTGCAAATACGCTGGGATACCGAACAATAAGGTGGGCCGATAAAGATAGCAATGACCATCAACATCCACCAATAGCAGGATGACGCCGTCAAGTGCCATAGTTGTTGGGTAGTGCCTTCATATTTTTCTCAACCGTGCAGCTGGGATAGTGGTTGACCGCTGGCAGTGCGAAATCATCGAACAGAACTTGGTTGTCCTTGGTCCATGTGCGAAGCGACCGGTTATGCAAACTTGACCAAGGGCCATAGTAAGTACGCACTTTTATACGTGAACTATGCAATCAAACGACTATTGTTTAACTGGTTGCTTAAGTACATATTGGTACCATGGAGATGCTTGTTGTTTCAGCTAGAGTATCATCATGCCTCTGACCCCAAGATTTGCTGCTCAGTGTTGAGGCTGACCTCCCGTTGCATGTGGTTGTGAGATGCGGCTACCCCTTAGAGATCAGATCTGGTAGGGGCCACCACCCTCGGCTGCGCAGCATCACAGGTGGCGCAGTTTAACTACATCCTGGTGGTGGGTCTCGGGCTCAGTGGCTTTGGCATCTCCACGAACATCCGTCGCATGGTTGCCCTCCTTGGCTCCCCCAACTCTACCAAGCATCATCAGCGCCTTGGAGCCATGGCCAAGCATTTCTCAAACATACTGATTACTCGTACATTGCATGTACAAATTGGCTCATAACATGCTTGGTTGTGCCAATTTTTGCCAAAGTAGAGTGACAACTGAAGGGGCGCACGGTGTCTGCATCTATCTGCCCCTCTTTCAATCTATGCGTTTGTCTACCTGTTTCTATCGCCCCTCGCCGTTTTGGCTCTGCTAAGCAGCCCAGGCGTCACTTGGAAGTTTTGCGCCTAGGAACTTGAATCTTGCTGCACCAGTGCTGGAACCATGGAACCATCAGAGGCATCATGGGGTGCCAAGCCCTTCCACAACTGCGCTGATTCGCAAGAAATGCAGCTAGAGGTGGCAGGCTCAGTGAAGAAAGAACTTGTTGGTGGCGCGAAGGTCAAGAAGGAGAGGATGGATGAGCAAGCAGCCAACCTGGAAAGCCTGCAGAAGAAAAGCGAAAGTGTGGAGACCGATGATCTTTGGTTGCAACTGAAGCTGGAGATCAACGAGATGATGGAACAAGACATGACTTCGAGTTTTGATGATGACATGTGTGGAGTGAGGATCAAGGAGGAGATTTTAGAGGGGCCTCACCAAGATATCGAAAGTTTGGAGACCAAGTCTTACAATTCAGAGCTTGCAATCAGTGAAGAGGCACAAGAGCAGAGTAGCAGTGCTCCACATGGCCAGACACCGGTTGCCAAGCGGCGTCGCCTGACCCGCGGTGATTGGCCAAAGACACTTCAGAACGAGGTGGCTAGCTCAGTGAAGAAAGAGCGGGCTTTCGGCGTGAAGGTCAAGAGGGAGAGAATTGATGAGCGGCAAGGCAGCGTGGAAAGGCGACAGCAGGAAAGCATGGAGATGGATGATCTGTGGTTGCAAGTCCGCAAGGAGATCAACAAGCAGCGTTCAGTGCAGTCTACATCTGGCGGACAGCACAATCTGAAATCCGACATGCAACTGGGAAGCTCATTAGACATGGCAGTGGCTCTCAAGGCAGATGGTCAACAGGACAGTTCTTGGAAAAGATCCCAACCTCAACTCTGGTGGTAGAGCACCTTTTGACTCAACCCCATGTGGCTCATTAGATTCCATGTCTCATAGTGCAAGCTGTTTCTCTCTCGTCCATTCTGCTTCCTGGTAGGACTCTGACAGTGCCAGAAGAAGCTCGGTGGACACATTCGCTTTGCAAGCTGCGATGTGGGTGAACCAGTGCCTCGCTTATCGGAGCTCGCAGACGTGGAGCCCAACCAGGCAGACCATACCCTCAGATTCTCTGTGTCAGCCACCCCAAACCAAGGCACTCCAGTCTGGCATAAACAGTAAGCAATGGCCAATGAAGTGAGTTGCAGGGGGGATAGGGGTTTGCAGCCTACAAAAAAAACGGAGGGTGACAGGCTGGATAAACTTGGGAAAGCGACAGCGAAGTTTTTTCGCCATGGAGGTTGGATGATGGGAGGGGGTGATGCATGCGGGCGTGGTGCCGGTTGGAAGCAGACATGGGAGCAGAAAGGGTTGGGTGGGGGAACAACTCAAGCGTGACAATGGTCCGATGCAGTTTGCTGCTTAAGGATCTTAAGGCATCGGTTGAAATATGCAGATGCAAAGCTGAAACGAGGTTGAGTGGTTAGGCTCGGAAATGCAATGGGCTTGGATAGCATGAAGACTTGGAAAGGTTCGGAAGTGGGGACTGGATTGGAGAGTGGAGGTGTTGGCAGGGGTCCAGATGGAAGCTCATAGAGGGTTATGGATGCGATTGATGCTTGGATGAGGTTTTGCTGTGCCGGGGCGAGGAGTTTCTTCAACTGGTCAAGGTCACCTCAGCTATGAAGCTTGCAGGTCGTCAGACAAGCTAGTGAGATCCAGTGAGTAGAAGGTTTGGACAAGTCTGGGGGAGCCTCCACACCCTCGCCTCTTTGCAATCTCAAACGTGAATTTATGCCTACTGGAGCGAATGGCAGTGGGTCAAACAAATTGCCAAAACTGCATTGAGCTACCTGAGTCCGCCTGAGTCTTTGACATGGAAAGTCAGCTGCACTCCAAGAACAGACAGAGTAACTTGAACTGATAACTGGCTGGCATGTTCCCGTGAAAAGGGTTGTTGATTTCATTTGATTTCAACATTTGACGGATTGATCACCTGTACTATTTAGCCGAACTTTTGGTGGGCCCTTCCATTTTCTGCAAGGGAAGGTCCGGGCTGCCTTCTAGCATGGCCACTTCCCGAAACAGGCTGCTGCAAAGGATTGGCGATGAGGTCAAGACTGCCATGCCTCACCTACACACCAGAATTGCCGACCAGCGGACTCAAACAGCACATATTTAGAATACATCTAGCGGAAAGTAGTAAAGAAGCAAAGTGATCGTTTTGTGAAGTGCACTGCTTTGCAGGATCGTGCGTTCGGAGTGCTGGTTTGAGAAAATGCATGGCATTTGCTGTTTGTTTGTTCGTTGGTTGGTTGGTCAAGCTTGCGGACTGCATACAGCAAGTCTCTGGCTAACCCCAGCCGGGTTGGCAGGGCTATCCTCGCATGAAAAAGCACTTCCTTGAATAAGCAGTAGGAGATCAGAAGGAAAACAAAGGAATCAATCAGTGGTGTGGAAATGTCGGCTCACGGACAAAGTGCCACCAAAGCCCCATAGTGCCCTGCATTCGTCGCAGAAGCTCTTGCAATCACTGTTAGGAGCTGCTTCAATTTCGATGGTAGCCAACCATATTCAAAATAAGGTGAAATTATTCAAGCACTTGGTACTTGACAAGCGCTCTCCAAACTGAGGCTCTTTTCCGTCCAGTCATTACCCACATTTGTTGCCCCTCAACATTTCCCTGTTGTTCACTTCCCCTTCCAGGCACCAGAATTGCAACACATGTCGGCTTGATGAAGCGCTAGCTCCAAACAAACTGATTGGACTGAGAGCTGGTTGGGTTTGGCCAAGCATCTTGGGGTGTCCCTCCTGAAGTCAGGCCCTGTTGCCCTGCGAATTTCTTCTTGGGCTCCGCCAATGGAAGGCCATCAGCACCACTGAGCGATGCGCCAGCATGTGTGCTTCGTTTGGATGGGCGTTCTTTGCGGTGCTTGCAGCGATTTCATGAAAAGCACAGCCTGGGCACTGTGACTTGCCAAAACATTCCTGCCATTCTTTCCCCCGAGGTTGCTTTTCATTTCAAGTCACTGTAGTTCATCGCTTGCAACATTTGCACACGCACGGTATGGTGTCATGCTTTGCCTCTCCTCCCCCAACCTGGTTTAGGGCGAAACATCTCGTGCGCTAGCGCCGGCGTCACCAGAAGCGCAGTTGGATTGCGACTTGAACATGCAGGATGCATAATCTGTGGTGGGGGAGTATGTTTCAGTGCGGATGGCCCTAAAGCATGTAGTATAATTACAAGGATTTATTCGCAAGCAGATGGAGGCCGGTTCACAATCGCATGTTGACCTGCTCTGGTGGTGTTTGAGTTCTGTATTAAGCACATCTTCATATATATGTGAATGTTGTGACATGCTGTGCTGCCTGCGGCCAGCGCAAGGAGTGCAAGGTTCGGGGCCTGGACTGCATGAAGATGTGGCCTTGGATGAGGGACCTACCCACCTGTGTGTGGGCTGGTTGTGGTTGGGCTTTCGATGAGAACGGCCTGAGGCGGCTCTCATCCACTGGTGGCAGCTCTGCCATGCAAGGTGTGGAATGCTTTGAATCTGTTGGAGCGGCAGAGGTGGCAGCAAGAGGAGGGAACCCTACAGACAGGGCTGTCGCAGGATCGGATGGATCGGGTGGTGAGACTGCTGCGCCACCTGATCGGCAGAAGCCAAGTCGACCTCGGAGAGTCAATTCAGCAAAGCAAAGCGGGGTGCCGCAGGTCAACTGGAGCAAATCACTGGTGGCCTGGGAGGTCAGATTCCCAAATTTGATTCGAAAGGGAAAAGGATTGGCAGGACAAACCGGATCTTTGCGGTGAAAAAGTTTTTGGTCCCAGGCCGCAGTGAGTCGGAGGCCGATGCCGCCGCCCTACAGGCAGCCAAGGCCTTCCGCGCGCAGCTGGTACAGCAGGGCTTCCTCAGCGAGCCGAAGCCATTGGACCCCCACTTCACCAGCGAAGTGCCAGGGGTGTGGTGGAGCAAACGGGAGCGAAAGTGGCAGGTGCGGATGGATCTGAAGGGCAGCAAGAAGAGCATTTCCGGCGGCTACTTCACCGAGAAGGCGGCTGCGGAGGCGAAGGCTTTGGAGCTCCAAAAGGAGCACGGCCTGGAGCGCCAGGTGAGGGTGGTGAGCACCCTGGCGGCCCTGGCGGAGCTGCCGATCTTTCGCCCCAAGGTCCCATACCCTCGGGTGATGTGGAACCAAGCTGAGCAGCAGTGGCATGCCAAGTGCGACGTTGGCGGTGCAACTCGAAATTTCCGCATCAGGCCCAAGGACCACTCGGAGGAGGAGCTGGAACGCTCCTTCAAAGTCGCCGTGGCGTGGAAGAAGAAGCAGGAGAAGGAGAACAGCAAGTCTGCGAAGCCCAAGGCGCCACCCGTAAAGAAGCGGAAGTGAATGCAACAGCCACAGATGCGAATCTGCATCAGCGCTGACGCCCTGACCCTCACAAACTACATGTGCACGCAGACTCCTTTGGATGAAAGAATGCGGCCTTTTACTGGGGGTGATCACACAAGGTTTGATTGGGCATGTGATCACGCCCTTGTTTTACTTTTGGCTTCGGTGTTTTTTTTCCTCTTTTTTTATCTCTCATCTCTCTGTCTCCTCTCGCTCTCTCTCTCTCTCTCTCTTTTTCTGTTCTGTTTGAAGAGATCTTCTTAACTTCAGCTGCAGGGCACCGCCGCCCCAAGGTAAGGATGAAGAAGATCAAATGGCCGTGAACGTCCGTGTGCGTGGCGAGCCTGCGGCCTAGTGACTTTGGGCGCTTTGCTGCGCTGGGATCGCTGGTTCCAGCGTTGGGACTGGTTGGCGGTGACCGACGGTATCAATTGTGCAATGCTAATGGTGATGATGCCGATGCCTCAGACAAACCAGTCATGTATTGCAGGTCAAGAGGGCAACAACTTGGATTGATGTAGCCTTTACAACGTGAAACACCCCATAAGAATCCATAAGAACCACAAACCATTCATAAACGATTGGCTGGACGTGCACAAAGACATGGATCATAATGCATCCATTTACAGGTTTATCCGAGAGTGTATCACATGAGCAATCAATTTTCAGAGCGATTTTTGAAGAACAAGCCTGCAAGCTCTTGAATTGCATGGGACCTATGCAATCTTTGGAACACGGATTATGAAACCCGTACCCCGTAGCAATCGATGAACCACGGCAGAAGGTGCCATGAAGGTATATAGCAGGTACCTGACTATCCGCCGCCTTTCTGCTAGGAAGAGACCGGTGGGCACCAAAAATCTGCAAGACTTCATTGAACAGCTCCAGGCGCTGGTGCTTTTAGGCTGGCTGGATGTGGATTTCTCAAATGGGCTATGATGATTACAAGAGATATCAAAGGATCATGCTAGCCTCTTGCTAGTTCAGTTAAACAACAAAGAATCAGAAAGAACCGCTTTAACGACATAATGCTGTGCTGTTTAGTAATATAGTTGCTAGTTGAACCAGAATAAATTGCTAGTTTAACAGTTTAACACCATAGTTCCGTGCTTTTTCTGGTTGATTGAACCTACTGCAGGTGGTACACATGGTTGATTGAAAGCCCAAAGTACAACCGCAGCTTGCACGTACTCATTTCCGTTTCCAAGGTGATCACCCTGTTGATAGCTACAGGCTTGTCACCCGAAGATTGCATGCCCCGCCATAGGGAGATCGCTGATGAGAAGCTGCTCACAGGTGACAATGTTCACAGTCAGTCGTGGAGAACCCTCCATCAGCAAACACCGTTGTACCCTACAATGTCACACGGCATTGGTGAGGTGACCCATGGCTATAGGTCAACTAGAGAGTGGACCGGCTGTTCTTTGGACATGCAACGAAACCTGGATTTGGGGGTTTCATGAAATGTTCAAGCGCATCTCTCATCCGTAAGTGGTCATCTTCAACGGGGGAAATCTGCGTTTGGTACAAAAATTGTGAGCAAACAGATCAAAGATCGCACTCAGCACCACCCCAGTTGTGGCAAGCACCTTTGGTTCGCTCGTGCCGTCGCCATCTCACAGCACGTCAGCACGGCCCCTGTGGAGATTCCTGCCCCCACCCGTTGAAGATGATGCGCATGGTCTGGAGCCCTAGGCTGACCATCGCAGCATCCCAGGGGACCTTGGACATAACATGGGACACCTTGGCCATCCTTAGTCCATGTCTGAGGTATCCACAAGGAAGTTCTTGGTTAACTTGGCTATGGCTATTGCAGATAAAGCTTTGCGACTGAGCACATCTCATCGGACCCCACCTGGCAAAGAAAACATGGCTGATCAAGCGTGGTAAAACAATACGCATCAGTACTTTGTGTATCCAAACAACTCAGCTGCTACCACCATCATGGCATTGTCAGACATGGCATTGTGAGATCAGTCTCAAGGTGAAGCTCTTGGTCCTGGCCCTGGCTGTGCCTTTCGTGACCGCTGTTACTTGGGTGCGGGGCCCGGTCGCAGGTGCGCTTGAAACGGCGGGTGGATGGCTGGTTCCAACCGCTGGGCCAATGAATTGCTGGCGATGGCTGGCTGGTGGGTGGGACCTAAGGAGCAAGGGGTATCCGGATAGCCCTTTCAAGGGGGAGTGCTCTAACCAAATGGTAGTAAGGTGATAATTCTGAAGCTGACTCATGGTTAAGTGATGGCCGGCTGATGGTTGGTTGATGGTTGTGGCTGGTTGTCCGTGGATGGAGCCCCTGCTGGTGGCAGTTGTGTCCCTATGGGACTTCAGTTCCCTGTAGAAACTGGCTGGTTGATGGTGTATGTTGATGTTAATGGAGATGATTTAGAACTGAGTTGGTTGATGATTGGGATTTTCTGATGTTGCAGTCAAAATTGGAAGTGCTTGGGTTGTGAACGGTGATCCGCGAGGTTAAGCATAGAACAGGCAGGTTTGGTCCCCCCCTAGTTGGTCAGTGAATCACCCCAGTTCAGTTCCTTGTAAACCAACATCTCCAGCCATTGTCGGGGGACTTGAAATCCCTAACAATCCCTACCCTCCCAGTCGCGATTACAGTAGGTAACCAACTGGTTTCTACCAAGGCTCAGCTCCTGGCGATGGTTTCCTGCTGTTTCATGGTGACTGGAAGGGTTGGTTGGAAGGTTGCACCAACCGCAAGCGAGGTGAAGAGCGGCGCAGGGCAGAACTGCGACAGCACCTGTGCCTCGCGTTCAGGTGGCGAGCCGCCATTGGATGCGGCACTGGTGGCTGGTGGTTGGGTGGCTGGGTTAGACCGTTGGGGACCTAAATATATCTTCTTAATGACTATGGTAAGAGTTGGGGACCTTAATCACCATGGCTACTCACCACTTTTACTAAGTGGGATTATCATTCGTAGAAGTGCGGCCCCCAAAGTCCGAGTCTTTACTTGATCGTAAGGGGTGCCGGCGGGGTGCCAGCATTCATAGCCATCATGAACCAACTGTATTGGTTTACACTGACCGTTGTGAACCACGGCAACCCATATCAAGCCAAGCATATTAAAAACTTGAAATTTATAACTTATAACATTTATATATGTTATTCATAAACAGGATTACTAAGCCATGATTGCTTGTTATTGCTGCATGGTTTTGCTTGGCTCAGGGTGCAGTGAGGAAAACTGGCCACAGAGTGAGGATGAGTTCAAGGACTGTGGGCGGCGCCGTGCGAAGCGGAAGGTACTCGCTCGTGGCTTGCCCACGGGTAGCTATCAACGAGTAGCTAGTGGTGGTTGGTTTAACCATGGTTGGTGGCTGGTTAATCATGACTAATGGCTAGTAATGGTTGATAGTAGGGGATAATGACCAGCACTAGCGGTTAAACAACTACTGGTTGGTGGTTTCAATCTTTTTTGTTTTCCCTAGTAGTTGTTAACAATTGGTTGGTTGACTATTTTTCATAGGGGTCGAAACCACCAACCAGTATAACAAGTTTTGTTTAAGATAGGACAAAAAAGTTATGGTTGGCCTATTGCCATGCATGATTGCTTCAAAGGTTGATTTGGGGGTACCCCTGGGACTTGAAAACCACCATTTAGTAATTATTGCAGTACAAATGGTTACTTGGCCATACCGGGCCATTATTCCTGGTAGTAGAGACCGCCATGGAACCGACCAGTGATCATCTAACATCGATTTGTGTTTTGCCGGTAGCTATGAAATGGCGATAACTTTGAGTTATTAAGTGAGCATGCAAAATGAAGCGGTTGGTGACGTGCGTGGCCTTTAGATGATCCACGGCCAGTTGACATGGAGCAGCAAAGCAGAGCATGTTACTGAAGCAGTTGCTAAGTAGCACGATCATCCATATTGGTTTCAAGTTCAAGGGTTGACCCATCGTTTTTTTTGATGATTAGTAGTTTAATTCCTTATTCCTTACTTTCAACGGTTTAGGTTCGGGCTTCATTTCGACTTGGATGATCATCCAACTTAGTATATTTGGCTTATAACCATGTTTGCTAACCTCTTGCTAGCTGAGATGCTCGTCCAAGTACACCACCCCGGCGTAACGCATTTATGTTGGTTTCTCAAACAAGGGGACCAAAAAATGATTGGTTTATTACTATAAATGATCATTTTTGGATGAGGGGCACTATCATTTGAAGAAGCCACAATATGTCACAATATAGCCTTTCTCATTCCTTTAGAGCAGCATATGCATGCCTACGCCATGCAGTACCCCCATGACTTGAGAACCCACTCTCCGAAGCGCTGTTCAGGACATCGCCTCCCTGGCGGGACAGATCTGCGAAACCACACAGGCAGGTGGTGCCAAGTGCCTTGGCAGACGAGTAGCACCTGGGGGTGGGCTGTCACCGTGGGGTCCGCCACGTATTGATTGTCCCACACCCAGATCAAATCTTCATGCCAGAGCCAACCCAACACAGATCATGTAACATTTGCAAGCGAAGTAACGCCGGCCGAGGGAAGGTGTCCGTGACAGGTTGAATTATGAGATTAGTTATAAATGATTGGCATGGTGGTGATTGCTCATTAATTACAGATATCTAAAGGTTGGTAATGATAATTCTGCTTCAACGTGGTTGATAATGGGCCCACCAAGCCATATCAGGTTTACACAGGGGTGCTACAACCAGCGAGCTCCTTGACCTTCCAACATTGACCAATGGGGGCATAGCCGCGTGCCAGCCCTGCCGGGGGATAAGCAGCAAGGAAAACTTGAGCGCTTTCTCAAAGACAACCAGTAAGGAAGGAAGCAATCTAGGAAAGACGGAAGGCATAGAACAAGGAGCTATTGAGAAGGAAGAACGGAAGCAATGCAATAAGAACAGCAACAACAACAGCAACAACAACAACAACGACAACAACAACAACAACAACAACAACAACAACAACAACAACAACAGGGCACGTCAGGGCACTACCTTTGGCAATGAATGCCTGTCGGGCGACCGGGGTAAAGCAACCTCCAACACTAGCCTTCATCCATAGGCTTTGGCGGCATCCAGGTACGATCCGAGCACAGACGGACACCACTGCGGCTGGTCGGCCGGGGGGGGCCAGCCGCTGTGGTGCGGCTGGGGACAGCGGTACCTACCGATGCTTGGCGCCAGCAGGTGGTTGGGAGGAAGCTGCTGGGAGCCGGGTGTGGCCCCCTTTAAAGGCCCTTTGAAGGGGGAACTGTGCTAGGAGCCGCCCCAGGAGTGGCGGCTCACATCCGTTCACCAAATGGTAGATCATGTGCATCTATGTAGGTTTGACGGTGTCATTGGGCAGCAGAGGAGTTCTATAGACAACTCTTTCGATGCCGACCCAGGGTTCAAGGTTCATGACCGCGAAATCTGAACATATCCATCCACTGGTAGCTTTTCAATGGCAAGCTGTGGAACGATTTGCCGAATTCTTGGTGCTTTTTTGCGGGGACAAACTCACTCGAGGAAACACAAGACACACAGCCAACAATCGCTCGCGGAAAGGCTTGGTCGCCTCAAGATTGGCTCGTTTGTTGGATTAAAACACCTGACAACTCACGCAGCATCGGGCAGATAATACTGCGTGCAAGGATATGAAAGCCAAGCAAAGCTCTCACTTTTTTGTCAGCAGCAATGAACGAATTTGGAATGACGTTTTTTTCGCATGTGCACATGCATACTTTGTGTTCGTATCCACGGTTTCCATTTAGATCCATTTAGTCGAGTCTAAGATGTACATTGTATATGGATTCGTGTGCTTTCCTGTGTTCTGTTGTCATTTAAGTCAGGTTTCTGAGTTTCATGGCTGTTTGTTTCGCGTCCTGGATCCCAGGATTTTGCCCATGCAATTCTGACAGGGAGTTGTGAGTGACGTCGAAAGTGAGGCACACACACTCCAGGCGAGATTCCACTGAAGTGTTGGCTTTGTTTGCCAATTCATCAATTAAACCACTTAGTAGTTAACTAACGGGTATAACCATTTATTATAGGAGTTGAGTTAATTAAAGCAACGGTTTCGTTCCAACTCACCCTCTTGATGATTTCGACGTGTGTCCACTTGCGATGTTTTACCAGTAGCATACAGCCACGGATGGCGTGCAACAGCGCTGGCGATTGACACGGATCGCGAATGCGCGCGTTGTGGTGAGCTGGGGACGTAGATATTCGCTCCCAGTGCCTTCGTTTCCAAGGGCACCCAGGGGTGGATTGGCATTGGGAACCATGGAAGAATGGAAGAGCATCCAAGCATAGGTTCAATTCTCTGGAAGCGAATCAGCCATCATTGAGGGATGCTTGTTTTGGTATATGAAAAGTGCATGTGCATGATTGAGCGGATATTGGTTGGTTTTAGCTGTACAGAGGGTTACAGTTACAACTAACAAAAGTTACAACTATAGAAAAAAACTCTTCAGACTTGAGACTTTATCATTCATGTTACTTCTTCATTATATGACTTTACTGTTCGTGTCTATGAATGGTTCATATCTTAGCTGTAGTGGTCAATGGTTTACCGTCAGTATCCACAGGGCATGGCCGTTCAACTCCAATCGTTAGCAGTGGCGAATAGCAAGCAGCATGTATGATGCTGGAAGCAGTAGGCAGGAGGTAGAATGTAGAAAGTCGCCCATGGAAGAGAAGGAATAGGGAGAAGGGTGCAAGTAGGAAGTAGCAGGCAGAATCAACGATTGCAGGATGGTGCGAACAAGTCAGAAAGTGGGAAGGAGCAACCTGCAAGTTAGCAATCTAGCATCGGCAGCCATCACCGAATTCTCTTGGCACTATTCAGGGGGATGTCAGCATTTCTTTCATTCAATTCCATGATGATTCCTGGACCATCCCCTTGAAAATGTGTGTTGGCAAATGTTGGCCACGATTTTTGAGCTGAATCAGCCTAAATGGCCTAATTTCAGCCAGCTTTACCTGCCATCAATGAGGAAATGGGCTAAAGATATAGCTTTTCATTGTACCAGCTGAGGATTTTGTGCAACATCTGAGAGGACCGGCTAGAGATCTCACCTTCACCGTTCACCGTTCACCGTTCTACCCCGGGTGTTCCACGCAGGGCGCGGGAGGCAACAGAAACCAAGAGCCTAGTGCAGGGCGGGTTCCGAAAAAAAAGAATGGCAGCGCTGCAAGGCAATGTGAGAATCCAGCGAGCGCAGCAATGGTTGGTGGTGGGTTAACTATGGTTAATGGCTAGTAATGGTTGATAGTAGGGGATAATGACCAGCAATCAAGGTTCAACAACTGGTGGCTGGTGGTTTGATTCACATTTTGATTATTTTCCCTAGTAGTTATTGACAAATGGTTGGTTGACTAATATTTTTCATAGGGGTTGAAACCACCAACCAGTTTTACATTGTATTCTGGTTGGTTTTAGACATTGTTGATTTTCTTCAGTGACTTTTAACAAATGGTTGGTTGACGATATTTTTTCATGGGAGTGGTTCAACCACCAAACAGTATTTGTATGTGATTATATTTTTTAATGTTCATGTCCTTGTTGATATATGTTTTGCTTATTTGTTTGTATGCATGTCTTCCTTTAGCTTGATTTATGGGGGGTTTTGTGAAAATAGGGGTGCCCCCAAAATGGTTGATGTATTAGTTATTAATTGATAACTCATATTGGATGACTTGGGGGCACCCCTACTTTGAGAAACCATCATATAGCGCCACCCTCCCAACAATTCAGTGCCACGGATTTGCCGTTGTAAGTGCGGTTGATGCAGTGGCACTACTACGCCTGCGTTGTGCCAGGATGAAAATACGCCCCGCGCATTGAAGAAACCAAAGGAGCTCGGGCTTCTGGCTCGCAGGGATTGGTGGATAGGTTGGTGCTACCATGGTAGTTGGACAGGTGCATTTGATGGCTTGCGCAAGCAGGGAGTGTGTGATTTGGGTATGGGTCAAGGAAATCCAAAAACGGGTAGGGGAAGATCCCAACAAATACGAGTTTTGGTTTGAATCATGTACGGGATGTTCACCGCAGACATTCGTGAGCTTGGTGAGGACTAGAGTATGGAAGATACATGCCAATGCGTATAAATCAAGCGACTGCACCTAACAGAAAGGACTTTCCGGATGAAATTAGCGGCATTCAGCCATACACGACATCACTATGGTTTTCCCATTTTTCACCTTTACTGTTAACATCTTGTTAGCCAACATCAGCCAGCATCAACATCCACCAGCCAGAATCAGCTCACATCACCCAACATCACCCAATACCTACAAGGTGGGCCCCTGGCAGATATAAGTTGGGTTATAACCCCTATAACTGGTAGTTAACCCTAGTTAAGATACTTCTAAACCAACTTATAAGTGGTTGGGGGCCCACCTTGTAGCCAAAATCAGCCAACACCCAACTGCAGGAGCTGGCGCCTTTCAAGCGAAGCACCTCCGAGGAGTGCAGAATCCGCGCTGGAGCACCAGCTGGTTGCCGTCCCTGGATAGTTCACCATGGTAGGATGTACATTGGTTGTAGTTGTTTAGGTGTATTTTTCGATATTGTTTTGGTGAACTAAGGTTAAATCTACATGAAATATGTAACCCTGTTTTTGTTTTGTATATTCTTGTTTTTTTGGGTGAGCTAAGGTTAAATCTATATGAAATATAGCCCTTATCGCCTGAAATGGAAATGGACAGATTGGTGAACTAACCCCTAGTAATCATGGTTAGTAACACCAGCTGGTGATATTGGTTGAATTGAGAAATCTCTGCTGGCTAAAACTCAAAGCATGATATACATGAATCAGCTGGCTTTCAATTTGAATTTGTAACTCGTTGAACTTTTGAGTTATACTTAAGCATTCATAGTCAACCAGTTGACGTTTAGCGGGATACTAGTTACTAGTTGCCGGAAAACAAGCTGGTTATTTTCTTATGTCATTATTTAGTAATTAAATTGCGCAAAAAGTAGCTGTTATGGTTCTGTTCCAGCTCATTCAGGGACAGCTCTTGCAGTGTTTGAAAGAGATCATGCAACTCCACGCAGCGCCAAGCCGCAAGGAAAACACTTCTAGCCACAGCTGAGGGGCACCAAGTGAGTTTGATTTGCGACTCTGTAAGTTTTCAGCCACGTGGCTTTCTTGAGAAGCTGCCTTGAAGATGACTTGTATGGCTACAACATGTGCATGGGCCCAAGCTGACTCCGCAAAAGATATTCCAGTTGCCACTGCCAGCTGACGTGTCAGGTCAGACTCATTCCGGCGAAGTCATTATTTCTGACCCACTGTTTTTCTGTGTAAAGTCGGTGATTCCAGAAACAAGCCATTCTGCTTGGTTGTTTTGAACATGTTTCATTTTCCCTACTAATAGTAAACAAATGGTTGGTTGACGAGCATGTTTTTCATAGGGGTGGTTCAACCACCAAGCAGCATTGACCTGGCCAAGCCCTTCTCGAAGAACACCAGTCGTACCAGGGCTCGATACTCAAAAAAAGCCGCGTGGCAGTTTTCAGCCCCAAACGGGGGCCGAAATCGATCGAAATCGTTTCAGTCCTCTGCGGTGCTTGGCCAAAGATTGAGCATCGATGCATCCGAAGGAGTCGTTTTGAGGTATTTTGCACAGGTTGCTCACTCTAGTGTTTTTTGATATCAAGGGTGACCAAGAATCGATGAAAAGAAGAGGCTCCTGCAGATTGCATGACATTTTGTTGGTAAGCACCAGCCATACATGATGGATTCTACATCAGGATTCAATTGCATTGCAGGGAGCCTTCATTGTCGTTATAGATATGGCTGTGGCGAGTACATTCAGGTTCCCCACGCCCTGGTTTGGCATTGAGATGGCTGCAAAATAGCATGATCTTCATCACTTCGCAAGGATGGAGCTATGCAAGGATTCTACAGTTTGAATTTGACCGAACGGCATGCTGGCTATGGTGGCTTGGGGCCATCCTGAACACCACACGTGCTTTTATATCCAAAAAGAAACGATGAAATAAAGCCGAAAAAGGTGGGATGTGGGTGGTTCATTGCCCTACCAAGCATCATGATGAGTTGTGAGCCAGCTTTGATCAGGAAGCATAGTCAGCATAGGGGTCAACCAACATGATTCACTTGTGTTTTGGTGACATCCGACACTACCTGGACACCGCTTCAGCTGGTGCATCGATCCTGACGCAAACGAGACTCCGGTTTTCCAGAACCCGCCTGCGGTTCCGACTCAGCGTCGAAAAAAGATGGGTACTGAGCTGGTTGGTCAATCCCTTACCCCTTCCTTGGACCCTCAACGGTCCAGTGGCGAAGGCTTATGCAGGGTTCACATTGGGGGATTAGGTGGCACGGGAATTGACAGCACTATCTATATGTGAGAAAGCATCTACGTTGTCATGCAACCGGCGTGCTGGTTCTGGGAAGACGGTCCCCTAAAGGTACTTTGAAGGGTACACCCAAAACGATTGGACGTGGAGAAATCAGCTAAATAATCGTGAATAATCTACAGAAAAAGATGCTATTGGATATAAGCATGCAGGGGTTGTGTTGGTCCAAGAACCAGCAGTTGCAGATTTTCTCGTTGGGCTAGCAGCCGCGTTTTGCGGTGGTCAATATGGTAGTGCCCTGTCGTTGCGTCACAATGCCAGCTGTGAACCAACACAATAGTATGTGATTCTCAGAATTGACCAAGAAGTAATTAAGTCCTTTTTCCAAGAGTGGACTAGCATACATAGATAGCACTTGATTCTTGATAATTGTTCATTTGGCTCAGTATATGTATCTGTATATATATTATTGTTCATATTCATTTGTACCTAGTCTGTTCAGTGAGTTTTTGCTAGCCCTCTGTGCGTTGCCGTGATGCTGCTGATGTTGACCATGGCGGTCATGGTGAGAATGATATTGTGGTGATGGTGGTAATGAATGCCGAAACCGACATCTGCGACATTGTCTCACACTTTTGGAGTAGACATGAGTTTTCGTCACCAGCTGTCCTCTCACCTTTGTCATTCTCAGCGTCTGCTAAAAGCAGGGCCAACCCTCTGAGATGCCCTAGCAAGAAATGGTGATGATGATTATCTTTTCGGAGTGCTTGCAGCTTTGGCAGTTCGGTGTCGAAAGGATTTTCCCGATAATACAGAGCGGTACCTCCCAGTTTAGTCCATTTCGGTTTCAACTAGGGTAACTTCCAGGATTCTAGTGGGCACCACTCTTCATGATAGTCACTTAGCCCAGAAAGAAATTCTTGGACACCATTGCCCTCCGCGCGGTTTTGGCCCCAGCCCGCTGCAACGTAGCTAGATCGGCCGATCTGTGCAAAGTATTTGGTCAGCATACCATTATGGCCTTCAGATATTCCACATGGTGGAAGTTTCAGGACCACATCACCTGCCACCCGTGGATTGCAACCCTGGCAGAACCAGCACTCGGCCTTTCGATTGGGCGCCTGCGTTTTGTCAGGCCAGGCTTGATGGAGCTGATGGCTGGCTATAGGTGTTTCGCCCCAAGATGTTGGGTTTCCCTCCAACGGTGCTGAGGTGCCAGATCGGTTGGAATCGCTGACACGTCATGAAGTGTTATGAATGTTATGAGCCATCACTTTCTGAAGCATCAGCTTCTGATCCATGACTTTCACCTCCTTTCTTCAGGCAACATTTCACTTGGCGGCCTTTTGGGTTTTCTTAGAGGATTGCCCCGCTATGGTGATGGTAGCTTCCCAGGTTGGTCACCTTCGAAACACCTCATAGATGGCTCGGTTGCGACCACCCATGACTGCCGGTCGGTTGGCTTCACCGCTTGGGCCCAGCCTCAGCTGATCACCGCATCAGGTTGCAAGCCCAGATCGCCGGGATCACAGGTTCACCATGGCAGGGGAACTCAGAGTACTGCAGCATTGGGGCAATGCTGCCCCCGTAATCACCTAACGGATATTCATGCATACAAACCCTGTGCAAGTCCCTGTGTCGTTCACTGAACGCACCCACAAGCACACAAAATCAAGCATATGCACATATTATAGTGAATGTGCTCATCAAATTACATATGTGCAGGCGCGGAAACACTACCAGTTATAGGGGTTATAGCGGAACTTTTAACGGTATGCATTTTGGGGAGGTGTTTGGGGTGTTCTGATGGCATGAAGCGCCCAGGTCTTCCCCATGGGGCCTATGTTGGTACTGGGCTCAGCTGCAGATGTGGTATGAATGTGTAGTGGGGTCACATGTTTCTGGATGGCTTATACCCACTAACTTAGGTTTTTAGTGTTTTTGGGATATGATTGATTTACCATGTAACCACTAAAAATATATTTTTAGCAAGGGATCTATAAGCCACCAAGGTCGAATTATTGGGAATGGTCAAACAACGCTTAACTGATGGCTAGTGATGCTTCAGCGATGGGTACTGATGGTTAATGCTTGATGCTGGTTAGTCATTCTTGTTCATGGCTGAAGTGCAGAATTTCAGGGACCAGCATCGACCGAGCTGAGAAAAACACATCCCGTGACATGCCATTCCAGCGAAGGCGCAAAGCCTCCAGTTCGCTAGGGAAATAGTATAATTTCTGCTGGGCAGGTTGATTTACAGGTTGGATTTTCCATGTTCTAACTGGTTCTAACCAGCCAACATGATTTACATTGATTGGATTCT
The DNA here is from genome assembly GCA_009767595.1 of Symbiodinium kawagutii. Classification (NCBI taxonomy): domain Eukaryota; class Dinophyceae; order Suessiales; family Symbiodiniaceae; genus Symbiodinium; species Symbiodinium kawagutii. Next base: position 52,069 of record VSDK01017809.1, on the reverse strand, counting down.
ATCAGCCAACCATATGGCCGGATTTTCTACCAGTGCTAACTGCTAACATTTTTCATTTTCTACTCGCATATGGTTGGATGATGAACAAAGAATTTTTTGAGAGGCTTGAAACCACCAACTTGGCCTCCCGGTGGGCAAGTGGACGATCTCGCAGGGAGATAGCTGTGGGTGGCGCACTTTCATTCCTCACAAGTTATGATTGGTTCTCTTATGCCCCACAGATTGGATGCTCAAGATTGACCCATAGCCAGATGGTGGTTTCTCAAAAATGGGGTCATCCTGATTCAACAATTTTTAATGGTCAACCAACCGTTTTGAGGGGTTCCCTAGTTTGATTGACCAGCTCTGAGCTTTCTGAGGGCTCAGATTTTTGCGTTGAGGCACAGAGGGAGGTACCTGTCCCTGAAATCGTGTCGGAGAAGTATGCCAAGTATTGGCGCCTTGGCTACCCATGGAAAGCACTGTTGTGCCGCCTTTGTTTTAACGCTGAGAAGGGAAGGTGCTTGATGAGCTTGGCTGAAACAACCTGTGGGGATGGCTGGCTGACAAGGACTATATGACTATATATATATATATATATGATTGAAAATTGCTAAGGATTGATCATAAAGGCTCACGCCGATTAAGGACGATGTTGAATCAGTCGCTCACAAGATCAACAATTTGCCACCCTGCGGGTTGGTGGGATCGATCGTATGCTGATCAGCGAGCCCCCACCATGTTGCCACTACAATATGGACATGGACAGCAAGAATTGTTTGCGCATGTGTTTTGAACCTCGCATACATACAGATGTGTCATATGTCCTAGTATATTTGTCAACATATACATGTTAAGCTTCGCATATGACTATGCGCATATTTGACCATTCTCTGTTGGTTGTTCAATGGTTCGGTTCATGGCTATCCGTTAACAGCTGAGTCGTCCAACTTCGCCCCCGGGTTCAAGGTAAGGTGGGGCATACGACTGGGTTCACTGCTGCCCACATGGTCCATGTAAGGCATATTCACCTACATTTGTACATATTTGCACCGATGAGATGATCCCAAACATAAGTAGATATACTGTACATCGAGTATTTGCGCTAGTTATGAAACAAATGAGTGGTCTTTTTTACTTTAGGTCAAAGAGCCAGCATTTGGCAAAATGCAAATGATCAGTGAGATAGAGTGAAATGTTTTGATCAACTCTTTCCATTCGGTAGGAAGCAGATTTACTCATAGCATACAATATGCACTAAATACACGCGTTTTATTGGCCCCTAAATACACAGGTTTTCCATTGTTTCCCCTATAAAAAAGTACGAAATGCCCAGTTCGCGCTACAGCTACAGTAGGCATATCAAAGCCTCATGTTACCTCCAGCCCTAGGCTCAAGCCTTTGCGGTTCCCCCTCCGCCTACCGGATCCCATTTTCGCAGCCCATGGCGCCAGCCTGGCTCTGCCTTCCATTTCTCTTCAGCGCCAGCGAGGGCCTCCGCACCGCCAGCACCTGCACGCTGAATGCCAGCACCGCATGTCCCGGCTCGCCCATCGACTGGGCACACCATGCGTCCTGCATAGAGACACGGCGCTTTCATAACCCCTGCGACAATGTCCAGGAGGAGATCCAGCTGAGAATTGCCGAAAACTTGGATCGCAAGAAGCTGCCGGGGCAATACACGCTTCTCTCCACTCAGAAGGGCACCTGCAGTAAAGGGAGTCGTGACACCAACCCCAGTGCTGATCCAGGACCTTTCACGGACCTCTTCGGCTTCCTCTACGAAACCTCCGAGGACGGTGGCTGCTTAGTCACCAGTTGCTCTGAAAGTCAAGTGAAAAGCCTTTGCGACTTTTCAACCAATTTCTGCAACATGTTCAACCTCTTTTGCAATGAGATGGATGGCTGCCAAACCTTGAAACACACATTGAGCTACGAGCCAGCTCTTTTTGGCAAGAACTGCTTCCACACAGAGAAGTGTGGCGGTTGGGAGACCAACCAGACGGAGTGCACTCGAAGATGACGACGCCCAACGGTCGCTCTGATTATGCAGGCACCAAGAAAAGGTGGAGCAAGCTGCTGGGGAGAGAAGCCGCTGAAGCTGCGCGATAGGTTGCTATGGTAACCCCATCTTGGGTACTTAGCAAATAAAGCAAAGAGTAGAATGGTTGCAGTTGCAACTATTTTGGCACCTATTTCCATCAACAACTAGAGATACATGTATGGATGTCATATGGACATCATACATAGTTTCCTCACGGATGTGTGCGCCATGGTGTTTTTGTTCGCGCGTACAGGTCTACTGTATTTGTGGACTTGGGTACTTGGATGATCATTCCACTTGTAAGTGAAACCTATGGTTAGTGACTACCCCAAGTGGCGTATACCATCGAGAAATTGGTTAGAAATTGGTTAAAATCATGGTGAATTACAAAGATTTACTGGCTGGGCTACATTTTCTATCACGGTTTTGCTCAACCTATAGCCCAGCCACTAAATCTTTGCAATAGTAAGCTAATCCTATAGGCTAAGGATATGTGGCCGTGGGCTATCCTGGCTTAACCTATAGCCCAGGCTTTAGGTGGTTCTTGACCATGAGTTCTTAACCATTAGCTATCCTCAACCATTAGCGGTCGGCTACCCTTAACATTCCTTAGCTATCCTTCACTATTCTGACCCCTTAGCTCTTGTCCTTAACCATCAATTATCCTCAACTATAGCAACCATAGCTAGCCTTAACTATCCTGAACTAATGGAGGGGTTATCGTTCGAGCACTTGACCCTTAGCTATCCCTAGTTGGTCGCTCAGGTGGACGCTTGGAGCTTTGTGCTTGGTCATTGCTGCCCCTTGGGCGAAGACATGGGAGCAGTGGGGATTCATAGGGAAACCATGGGATTTCCTATGCTTAACTAGGGGTGATGATGGTGAATAATAGGGGATAATGACTGCAATAATGATGGTTTTTTCAACTTTTGATTTTTAAGTAGATTCTAGGGGATATAGTCATGATATAGTGGTGAATAGGAGATGAAAAGCAAAAATCGTTCCCTTCCAACCACTTCTCCTTGGCGGTTTGATTGGCTAAGCACAGACTGGGCCACGAAACGTCCACCCTGAGGCCATGCAAGTGGTGGCTATGGACATCATTGCCACCTTCTTCTACGGGATGATCGGAGGCAACAAGCGGTGGGTCGATTGGCTGGTCGCTTGCTTGGCCTTGCAAGCACTACAAAACACTTCAAGAGGATGTATCAGCAGCTACGCAGCGATAATTTTTCGAATCAGAACGGCAAGAAAAATGTGGCCAACGTGCTATGCCGAGTTCATCCCATGCACACCATGGTACACACACCTGGAAATGGAAAATCATGGAAAATACAGCATTTATACCAGAGTTTTGTTCTTGTCCTATTTTTATCGGGATGCGCTTGTTACTAGTATAATTGTTGGTATTTAGCGGCTGATCATGGTCAATTACTCATTCAGAGGAATGGTATATTAAGTAATTTCTCGTTCAGAAGAAAAGTAGGACATGGTTATCTAGTCAGCAAATGAACACATTTGGAGATTTGAAGAATGGTTATTTTTTACATCGCCGGAAGCCAAACTTGCAGTAGGGGCCCTACAGCATCCTACAGGTCTACCTTCACAGTGCCCTAGCAAGGATCGGGGATAGCAGACTGATCAAAAAACCTTCTGGCGGGTTTGATGTTTGTTTCCGGGAGGATATGGAAATAGCTTAAAAATGTTTGACTGATATTTTATACCTGATTCTAGCGGTTAAAGCCTAGATGGGAATGCAAGTAACTATGAGGAAATTGTTTCAATCTACGATGTGAGTGTTTGACATGTTTGTCGCATTGACTGTAGGCTATTTCCCTTTTATGTGTGACCGATGGCCTTTTCTGTTTCAATGCATCCCTAGTGCTTTGGTTGTCACGAAGTGCAGTTGCTTGGCTCCCCCATCGCAGTAGGCCTGTTGGTTCGTTGATTGCCCGAACGGTGGTCACCTAGGAATGGTCGCATGCCCAGGGTCAGCTACCAGACATAAAATTGTTTGACAAATCTGGTGGCATCGGTTGGTGGTTTTCTGCACAAGCTGCAGGCTGGGTTAGTGCGTTTGTTGTCGCTTCTAGTTATAAGTGATGCCGCTTTGCCTATTCCGGTTATACCTTAAGCCATAAGTTGTAAGTTATGCCTATTTGTGTTTTACCTTATGCTATAAGTTATAAGTTATGCCTATTTCCGTTGAACCTAAAGGCATCGCTATTGTCGGCCAAGACCACTTTAATTGTTCTTGGTTCTGGTTCCGCCGATCCTCAGGGATCATCATCTACATGGTCCCGGCCTTGGTTGAATCACGCTGAGATCAGCGGGGCTACGTGCTCGACTGGACCTCTTATGCAGTATGCATGCAGGAATTCAGTCATAGCATGGCTGGTTGGTTTCATTCCTTGACGTTTGGCCATACCTGGGAATGATTTTCGAGTTGATCGGTTCCAGGGATGAAAAAGGTCATCAACCAGATAGGTACATGCATAAATTGCAGATGAGACAGGCAGAGGGGGAGAGATACAGACAGACATTGCAGATTGTGTGTGTTTGCCCAACTTCTTCATGAGTGCATGGAAGTGAGAGAGGACAGGGTTAATTTGTTGATGCTGTTTACTCTTGGGTAGATAGCCTTGGCCATTTGATTCAGCAAGAAACGCATCTCAGTCGAACAACTGAAGGGCCAGTTTCGGTGGGGTTTTGTTGAAAAGTGTGGCTCCATCGATCAGCAAAAGCCTGGTTGCTTCTGTCGCTGCTGCCAAACCACCACGAGTTTAACCAGCTCAAAAGGTTATGATTTACCGTGAAACGTAGGCAGCTTAGTCACAGGTGAGTCTCCCTATGCTTGGGATGTGGTCCCCATGATGCTGGACACAGCTTAGGCCAGAGACAATTGCAAGAACATGTCCATGTCCGGAGCTCAGAATCTGCATATGTTCAGGATATGTCATCAGCGTTGAGAAGTGAACAATAATGCGGCGTTGGTTTTGAAGAAAAGTTGTCGGCATCATTTTTCCATCAATTGAGATGGTTTCCTTGACACAAAGATGAGCGGATAGCTTGACATAGTGCATTCCATTCTGGACGATTCGCATGCTTTGCCCGCCCAGGTACTGCTTGATGGTCACAGGAATGATTTGTAGCATCCAGGCGTAGCGTTGGGAGCTGCGTTGCTGGAGTTGTTCTGGCGGATGGGAGGACGGGAGCTGGTCCCGCTCGGAGCTGGTCCCGCTCGGAGCATCCGAGAGCAACGTCTTCAGAGAGCCTAGGAAGATGTTGCGCAGATTGACAACACAGTAGTCGTTTCGGAGACGGTTGATTTCTCAAAATTGTTGAGCAAGATAGGCATGGCTAATGCAAACCCCGGATTAATAAACCCCCCCCCCCTCCCTCAAGGTCGACAAGGTCGACAAGGTCTGACCATAGGTGTCCAAAAGTGACCACCCCCAAATAAACGCCCTCAATTGTTTTTAAATTGATTTCAATTGATTTTGAATTGATTTCAATTGTTTTTAAATTGATTTCAATTGTTTTAAATTGATTTCAATTGTTTTTAGATTGATTTCAATTGTTTTTAAATTGATTTCAATTGTTTTGAAGTTGATTTCAATTGATTTCAATTGTTTTGAAATTGATTTCAATTGATTTTGAATTGATTTCAATTGATTTTAAATTGATTTCAATTTTTTTTAAATTGATTTCAATTGTTCTTAATTTGATTTCAATTGTTTTGAAATTGATTTCAATTGATTTCAATTGTTTTGAAATTGATTTCAATTGATTTTAAATTGATTTCAATTTTTTTAAATTGATTTCAATTGTTCTTAATTTGATTTCAATTGTTTTTAAATTGATTTCAAAAAGGGGGGTTCCAGGCTTGTGGGGGGTACCCTTTGTGAGCTCCTAAAAAGTTGTTTTTTTAATGGATTTTAAAAGGCGGGTAATAAAGAAAAACACATAGACTTTTTCGGAAATCTAAGCCCACTAGCCATGAGAAGCACTTGGATTGATAAGGGTTTTCAATTAAAACTAATTTAAAACTAAAGGAAAAAGCAAAAAAAAATCCTAGGGATCCAGAGGGGGTTGATTAATTAGGGGGGGTTTTTGGCTGTACTTAACTTATTGCGGGGTGAAATCAGAGCCTAATTAACTTTAGTAAGGACCAGGGTCTGGGGATTAGGAGGGGGTTGATTAATTAGGGGGGGTTTATTAATCCTACCTTTGCATTACTACTATTCGCTGGGTTGATGGCAGCGATTCGATGCTTGGGTTTCATGCTCGAGGCCATGTGAAACCAAGAAATTTCACACTAGAAATCCACGGCGTACGGAGGTGTTACTGTCACCTTCGACAGTCATGGCTCAGTATGGCTCCAGTGAAGCAATGTTCATCTAGGTTTCACGGGTTTCGAAAGGTGACTGATACTCCGATGAAACAACCGGAAGCAATCAGCACCACCAGTGGTCTGGGGATATCCGACCAACCCGCTTGCTGTCGCACCCTTCAGTGAAGAAACTCCGTAGCTGGCGGCAGTGGTTGCACCTGGGACTGATGTGTTGCAAGTGCCGCGAGGCCATTTTCGATACCATCCACGTCTTGACCTGTTTGTCCGGGCGAAGGCTGGGAGCTCTGGCGGGAGGATGGATTGCTGTGTGACAGGGCAGTTCAAATAATGAAATATAAAATTTAGAATATTTGAAATTAGCTTGTAGAGTATTCACATCAATACTAGAATACAAAAGAAGCATCACAGTTTGCATTCCAAACCAGTCATAACCAAATGGGTTTCTCAATAATAGGGGTACCCCCAAACCCCCTAATCATCTCTTACTTACCGGTTTTTGATCATAAACTCACCATTTTTTGGGGGTCACCTATGGCTTGAGAAACCACTACACCCAGCCTTGACCAAATCCAGGACGACCACCACGGCGATTCAGCCCGGCAGTAGCAGCCCGGGAAGCCTGGAGTTTGGTGGTGAACTACCGTGGTGCGTGGCAGGTACCGATGGGTGGAATACAATAGTTGCTTATAATTGATGGTTTATGATGGTAGGCTCTTAGTACAGAAGTGGATAAGAATGATTGATAACTAGAATTTCTGTTAATCGTGCGTAGTAGTGGTTGTGGTTAGTAACGATGCTGGCTGATAGGGCTAAATGATTAGGCTTAATGGTTGATCCAAAAACGCATGGTGGATGCCGTCCAAAGTACCAACTGAATCCGAATAGAGCTGGAGCTTTGTGGCGAAGGTTCCCTGTGACTTCAGCCCCTGCAGACCGAAGAAAAGCCGAATGATGCATAGGCAAACGTGACCCGCGATCATGAGGACTTGATGGTTCGTTCCAGTAGATGACCCAGCTGAGAATGGGAAAAACATTGAAGGTCATTCCGCAGTCATGTTGCAACTGGATGCATCAAGTAGGGTGATCCATCAAAGAGCAGGAAGTTGGACAACTGGCCATATTTATTTGCCAAGTTCGAAACTGGGAGTTGGCAACCATTTTTGCGAGGTCGCGGTGGCAGGAATGCAGGAATTTGCAAGAGAATGGACCACAGGGATGGAAGCGTCGACTTACCCTCTGGCAATCAAACATGGCCATGGAAAACCACCATTTTCAGCCATGGTACCACCAATCCATATCACTAAGAAGGATCAAACATTAACAATTTTCCATTCAAAAAGTACTTAAAACTTAAAACCATCAATCATTACCCACTATTCACTTCACCATTGACCATTAACCAGCAACTACCCGTTTAACATAGTACTTAAACCACTAACTATCAACCCATCACTCAGTTTTTAAACCATCAAGCATTTAGTATTATATTATAGACCATCAACCAGGAGAATTTTTAATGATTCAAAACCACTAATCACTACTGACTGCTAACTACCCATTTGATATAAATCGCCTTTAAGCCATTAGTAGTTACACCATCAATCATCACCCATCATCTCCTGACCATCAATCATCTAGTAGCTACACCATTTACAGCCCCATTTAAGCCATTAACCATCAGCATTAACCATCAACACCCATCATTTAACCATCTAATCATCGCCCTGTGGTGCTTCGCTACCTCGCCCTCAGGCGACGTCACCACCTACACGGCCCAGGTGCTACCGAGATCGAAGGTTTGATGCCACCTACGGGGTGCTTAGTGGATGGTTAATGATGGTGACCTGGGTGGCTTAAACGATCGTTTCCAGTGGCTCAAATGATGGTTCATGATGGTTTCTAGTGGGGGGTAAATGGTTCATGGTGGCTTATGGATGTTGATATTTTCTTTGGTTTATGGGCGTGATGTGATGAGTCCTAGTCGCAAAATATACTCACAAGAAAACCAACCCAATTCAGCCATAGATAACTGGAGCCCCACCATCAATAGGTAAAAATTAGAAAGAATTAGACATGTGTGGTGCGTCAGCAGCTGCACAGAAGATGGGTAGTTGCGAACCTCCTAACGTAGCTCCGTAGCTATTGTGTGAAAAATTCTGGAAACGGTTGGGACTGGGTGCAGGGTTTTCATCCACAGCATTTACGCACATTTGTATTTGCAGCGTGGTTACAGCAGCCAATCGTCCTCGAGAACCGTGACAAATCATCAAAATGGGTGTGCACCCTTTGTGCCCCTCTATCCAAATTCACCATCAAGCATCATTGTGCATCATCAACCGGCATGGATCATCGCTACGCATCATGAACCATCACCATGATCCATCACCATGAACCATCATCATGAACCATCATCATGAACCATCATCATGAACCATCATCATGACCATCATCATGAACCATCATCATGAACCACCATCAATAGTGCTGAACATCATGAACCATCATCAATCATCCTCACTAACCTACTCAGCAGTGAGACGAAGCATCACTAACAATCAACGATCATCATACACCATCACTTCAACCCCACACCATCAGGGACCACAGTGGCAATGCCCCAGGTGACGGTGCATCCCTTCTTCGACAAAGAGTTGGGGATGGTGTACAACGCCACAGCCTTGGTTGGGCCGTTGTTGGTGTTGATGAATCTGATCCGCCAAAAATGCCGGTTAGCCACTTTGACCCCAGATGATTAGATATTCATAGCTGGGTGATCCCCCCTACGAGTTTAAGCTATGAATTCAGAAGGGGATGCTGGGTCAAGATCATGACCCTCCACAGATTTCGCCCAGTGCGTGGCTCACCGTGTCTCACACGAGCTCTCAAAGGTCCAGGTGAGTTGCAGGTGGTGCGTCCAACCTGGGGTGCCAACCTTGGTGATGGATAGGGTCCAACCGCTGTATGACCGTGCCCGGTTCCCCCGTCATGAACAACAAGCTTTCCTGAGAAAAGAATGGTTCTCATCAGCCATTAAACCTTGATGGCTTAAGCACTGTCAACCGTTGGGACTCCCTACCAGTGCTCCATCCGTGTCCATTCGTGCCGGGGTTTGCAGGTTGCACAACGTTCGCCCAGGTGCAATCTGCCTTGTTGATCATCACACCAGTGGTGCCGCCAGCATCGAAATGGGTAGTAGCAGGTAGCAGCTTGCGATCTCTTCCCCATCAGCATTCAACCCCGAGGAAAACCTTGCAATGAATAAATCGGAAAAAAGTATTGAATAGCTCCCTAGCAAACCAAGGCTCGTAGGAGTTAGGAAGGGGAAGGGACGAACACAAAGAAAATGCAAGTACTGTACTCTGTACCTGTGAATCATTCAACGGGAGCAAGTGATTTACGTGTTACTGCATCTGCGAATGTTTCTACATTTGCGAACGGCACAGCGTGAACTCTGCCTTCCCAATTTTTGGATGTTTTGGATGCTTGGGGTTACAGAGTTGTGACCCAGAACATTTTGGACAATGAGCACACTTTGATGGCTAGAGATCGGCTCGGCATTTCCTGCCACAATTCGGAAAGCAATGGAATTGATGCTAACAGCCAGCGTCAATTGTTTTTATCGTGTATCCCTTGGGCTACCCAAAAGACGTTGCCTACAGTCATGGCAAGTGACAAGGGGGCAATTAATTTGCATGTATGTTTAGGGGTTGCGCCGCGTTTCTCCTTTTCCTTGATTCGAACGCGGTCATGCTATGGAACCGCTCATCATACATTGCAATGCTGTGGAGCCTCAAGAGTCATGATGCAGGACTTGGATGAATTGCTGGTACTTGGTTTGGGCTGAACTTGAGCAGCCGAACGAAAGTGGTTTTTTGTGGAATCAGCTCAAGAATCATCACCAGCACACCCATGATATTAGTCATTTACTCGTTCGGATATGTTCAAATCCCCGAGGTGCAGCTTCCAGTTGCCAAGATATATAGACAGATTTGCACAGACAGATACAGAGGATCACGGAGGCAAAGTTATTCTTACATACACATGTGCACGTGCAAGCACAGATGCACATGCAATTACATGCATTAAGGTTTGTATTATATACACACATAGACCCACGTAGACACACATAGACACGCACACACACACACACATGGGTTATTGCAACTCGCGTGTGACTCAAGGTGATGCTCTTGACCGCCGTTTTGTCCTACTACTCCTATCGTTGGGGGCGCTGGGTTGTGGCCCGGTGCCGGGTTGGGTGGTTAAGAAGATGGTTACTAAGCTGATGAGTAAGGTGGTTAGCAAGGAGCTTAGCAAAGTGGTTAATTAGTAAGGTGGTTAATGATGAGCATTCCACTGGTTAAATGATGGTAGGTGGCTGTTGGCCCTTTTGGTTAATGACACCTGGCCTCAAGCCCAGACGTCTCACCAATCGGTTGCCCTGAGTGGTGAACCCGGAGCCAAGCACACGGCTTGATCCCCGTTGCTGTTTGGCCATTGGTCGCTTCTGATTTCGTCAATAGCCCATGCTTGATGGTTGATCCCTAGTGAAGCTCATGATCTTTGACGGTTGTAAGTCTTGATGAGGGTTTAATCCACCACATGTAGAGACTGCTAATTGATGGACTTGGATGGCTATCCCACTTATTATCGATATAATAACTAAATTGTTCATCACGTCTTGTAACCTGTGGTGCTAACCACCTACCACCTGGAATAGTCATCCAAGTACCCTCCTCGAACTTCGGGGCTTTGCATCGATGGCCGGGCGCTGAGATTCCTTCACCGTGTCTCTCTTCCCGGACGATGAAGAGTCTGGGAGCCCTTCGGAAGACCTAGCGAAGAAAGAGGAAGGTGATATGACTTGGACCTCCGGGGTGGTGGGAGACTCCTGGGTGCATGTGACTATTGATATTCATTCATGCACATGTGGGCATAGACATATCTTTTAAGTAAACGCATTTCGAGTTCTACACGTTTGTTTGCTGCGCAATTTGCAAAACTTTGCGGCGAGATACTTGTTTGAAAAACGGTGGCCCCTTCCAGCTGGATAGTTTTTCCTGTTAAGACTGGTCAGGAACAGCTGGATGGTAGGTACCACCATGGCTATGGCATGTGCACAACCCCAGGGCCCCAGGGCATGTCTGACACTTGCTGAGGGGTAGCCTCATCGATAATGGCTTCGGCAACAACTTCGGCCGCTTGGATTGGGTGGCTGAGGGGGGCCTTTCATGGGGTCATGAAGGTTGCCACTTTTTTTGAACAATTGTTGATCCACTTTTTCTTAAACACTCATTGAATTGATGGGGGCAGTGAACGATTAGTGACGACCAGGCTGATCTCGTTGGTGCTCATCCCTTCCCCAAATGAGACCCGGAAAATGTGTAGATTGCCCGCTAGACCAATGCATGGGCCGGGCCATGCCGATGGGAGATTGCAGAAGGACCTCCTTCTACTGTGGTCATACTGGGGACGGTGGTGACGGTCCCATGGTAGTACCCTCCATCCCAAGTGACCGGCAGAAGCTCACTTCAGCTGCAAGCGCAGCATGGAGAGATGGCAAGTAGTGGAAGCGCTGACTGGTCATTCTCGGTCCAGTGCAGTTGTGATTGAAAGTTACAGTTCCAAAGCATTCCACAGCTGCAGCAGTTGTTTCCTTTACCAATGGAGAGCCCACTGGGCGCAGCCATGCGCAGTGGAAACTCGGAAACTGCCGAGGAACTTATGGTCCTCCCAGCTATGGCGCCGCTCAGATGCAATTGAGCTAATCCCGGCCATGGATTCAGTCGAGTGAATGACCCAGGGGCTACATGTATGGATATTCACTCGCATGTTCGATCACTTTATGGATCTTTATGGGCAAATGCCACTTGATATGCATGGAGGATCTGGATTATGATTGCACTAGCTCCAATGATTGTAAGTACTTACTGCAAGTTGAATGATTGTTTCAGTGGATTGGTTAATATTAAGATGATTGCAGTTGGACCCACTGCGAACGTCCCAAGGGCATGCGACCTGTGGAGCAGAGGCGGCAGATGGGAGGGCAGACCCAGGGCAGGTTTGACCCAGTGGCAATTGCCAGTGTAGGACGTCCACCGAGGATGTGTTGCCGCCACAAGCAGGTCAGTGTGTTGAATGCATCAACGTTTGGCCAAATGTAAGGGATATCCAATTGACTTGGTGGTTCTCAGCTATTTGGGATGGTTGGTTGGTTGATACTTTTCAGAGGGGTTATAACCTGGCTCATGACAACCTATTTACCTACCAGTCATTTCATGATATCAGTCAATTTCGACATTTTTTTGCCAGACAAAAATCGAATCTTTCGCAGAGCATCCAAGATTTGCCATGACAAACGTAGGTCATAGAGGATTGGGATCCACAGTTGTCAACTACGATGGCTAACTGATGGATGGGTGGCGTCATGGATCCCCCATTCAGACGAAATGGATAGCGGTGAACATCGAGTTTCCCCGGAAGAATAGCGGAAAACACCCGACATGGGGGTTTCTCACAGTAGAGCACCCCCAAAATTGGTTGGTTTACTGTTGACTATTTTGAATTTTATGAATGGTTAGTATTGGATAGTATTGGATGATTTGGGGGGCCCTGCGAAACCATTATTGTCATGGTAATCGAACATCATTGGGGGGTGATGCAATTGATTCACAGGTTCTCGCGAATGAATCCTAGTGGGTCCTCAATCTGAATCAATGCACTCCATTCGCAGAGTGAGTTTCAACATGTTTGATTTTTCCCCAGAATTTTGGGATAGTTGGGAGGTTCATCCACAGAGTTTCCGGCTGTATTTTGGGATGGGTTCAGCTGAACGCACCGATTTTTGATGCATTTCTCATCGTTTGCAGCTTCCTTTCCGGGCAAATCCCCTGGACGCCCTGGCAAAAAAAATCCATCTGAATCTGTGGATGCCGCGAGGCCCTCGTCGAACCAGTCCGCGGTATGGCGCCAGTCTGTCTTCAGCGGGTGTTGACCCCCAGACGGGCGGCCAGGATTGATGGAGTGCCAATGGTGATCTGGCTAGTATTTGTCAATGGGTCCAATGTTAAATAATGGGACATGATAATCAACAATAATGGTAAAGCAACTACTAGGTGGCTGTTTGATTGACATTGACATCTCTTCTTTTCCACGGATGTTTGGGATGGTTGATTAATGCATATGTTTGCAGTCGAATCCACAAACTAACTAGAGATGGCCGGACAGTTGATGGCAAGGATTTAGACTTAGCCAAAATGAGTTGATGCTGGTCCCGATCCAATTGGTCCTTGCTGCTGGGGACCAAGAAACATCTTCGGCTGTTGGATTCACCAGCCGCAGCAAGCCACCCGCCGTGGGTTTCTGTCAACCGGACGCCGGCGAGATGGTTCACGAAAACGAAAAGGTTGGTGAACGTCCCAACAGCCAGACGAGTTTGGTCATGTGAGCGGCAGGGGTATCAGGGCATTGACCGGCGGCCGTGTGTGCGCACGATTTCTTTGGCTGTATAGGATCTGACGGATGAGAAAAGTAAGAGCATGGAACCGTGGAAGTAAGGCAAATCCGGAATAACACAACACGCCTCCAAGTTGCTATCCATAGCTGGTGACTTAATGTGATTTACCATCAAATGCAAGGGGTTCCCGTGATGGATGCAGCAATGCCGGGGTCCATACCAACAATAGTTGGTGGTTTAAACCACAATCCCATGAAATATCAAATATCATATCAAGGATTCCGAAATGTTTATTTAGCGAGAAATTGGCAGATCGAGATTGACAACGCCCTTAGCTCGCGATCATCCATCAAATATTATTGGCTAGGGGGTGCATGGGCTGGAGTTCCCAACAGCTATGCTTTTTTTGGTGCAGAATCACCTGCTATTATTGGTATTTAACCACTAGTCATTCTTGGTGCATAGTCTCCTGCGGTTGGCTGCGCTACCCACCTGCCACGTACTGGTTTGTTAGGTCATTCGTTTCAGCAATCGACCAATTGTGAGTCATTACCGGCTCCAATGAGTTGACGTTATGAAGCACTGCGAATATGGATCTCCCATTGGGATCTCCCATGATTAGGTGGTTGATTAATATTGACCCATAGCAATCTGAATGAATATCATCCAAGTGATGAAAGTATGGTTAGTATCCTGTTAATTAGTAATTATGCAATATCATCAGTGCAAGATTTGTGAATATCCCATGCCAATACCATCCAAAATTCTCAATTACACACCGGCAAACTTACCTGGTTGCGTGGAACATCCACCATTTATAGCTGGTTTTACCGCGAAACAAATGTGATTTACTGCGATTGGTTTGCCAGAGGATAGCCATATTTATCATATGGGCCATATGGGCGTTTCTCAAAATATGGGTGCCCCCAAAACATCCATGATTATATAACCATTTATAGTAAGAAGCCATACATTTTTAGGGTCCCTTATTTTGAGAAACCACCATATCAACCAACTACATCGCAACTGGAGGTACCATGGATGTTACTATAAATTGTTAATTGTGGATGTTTTTTAACATTATTGGTACATTCCTTATTTAAAAAGGTTCCATGGTTTCTCATTTATAAAGTACTTTATAATAGTATGGTAAATGGTTTCTTACTATAAGCAAACCATGGTACCCCATTATTTTTATAGTAAGAAACCATCCTTATTTAAAAAAGCACCATGTTTGCTTCGAATGAAAGTCGTTGGGTCGCCCCCCAGCCGTCCCCAGCGACTTCGCGGCCGCCTCAAGGACTGGACAACGCTTGGGCGGCTAGGCGCGGTGACGACGAGGCTTGGTGGCTGGGGACCCCCAGGGTTTGCCAAGAAGTTACAGTCGGGTAAACGAGTTTGCCATGGAAATTCACCATGGTTTATAGAGAAACCCTGGGAAACTATCAAGTTTGTGATACTCAATTAATAATCCTCAAGTTCTGGATACTCAAGTTAGGATACTCAAGCTTAGAGAAACCCAAGAAATTAGTCATTTTCAATGAATTATTGAAAATCAGCAGAAATGCATCCTTTTCAATCATCAGCCATCCAATTTTTAAGGTTTCCAATTCTAAGACACCACCTTGGCAGATGATTGATGGGAGATCTATATCAAATACCCAACTCATATTTGATGTTCAATTACCAACTAAATATGGTACAACTACGGATTGTTTACTATGGATCTCTCATTGATGGCAATCAGCAAAGTTCATCGCTTCCGATTGTTGGTTATTGGTTGTGGGATATTGATGTGTGAGCTAGTCATTGGTAATGCAGCCGCTGACAACCAAGAAGAGCGAATCAAACATAACCAGTGAAATTTGTTCTAATGATTACCTCCACTAAGTGAGCTAAGAAGCCCCTAGAAACCCTGAAACCACTGGTTCGCAGCAACCAGAGACAATTGGTATGATATGAGGAGAGTCAGGAAAGTATTACTAACAAGTGTATTGTGTTCAGGGATATCGCTAACTATGCTTGATGTTTGGTGAATGGCTGGCTAAGAAATAACAGTAACCTTTTTGCAGACTAGATTGGGATGTTCACCATGTTGCAATTTCTGCTGATACTATGTGGCGGGAACAACGGCTTCGTGCGTCATGATTGTTGCTTATGATTCGCTTTTTTGGACACATCAATCATATCGTGAAACCTGATCTGCACAGAGAGAGATAATGGTTGGATTGAATCCCGTGTTTTCCAGTGTGTTCAAATCCGATTGGTGATGATTATAGCTTCTTGTTTCTCATCAACCCTGGTGCCTGAGTGTTAAGAATTGATCATAGTCCATTCGCCATCATTGTTGCTTCCTGATTCTTTACATGCAACCAAATTATCACATGAAGCATCAATCGCTTGATGATTTCTCGCCAATTCTTATCAGTTCTTAATTCTTAACATCAAGTGATTAATCACGCAAGTTCTTGATTCTCAATTGATTGTTAACATTGTTTATCAGTTCTCAACCACCAAAACCCCCCAAAATTTGTTGGATTCATCAAGTGATCATGCACCAACTGATCCATCCCTACACGTGGAGATGTCACTTGTGCGGCGCCGCCGCAACGTGGCGCCGCCTGTTCGGAGGCCTTGATCGCGCCCGCGGCCGCGACTGGGCCACTGCGCGGCTTCGGAAAAACCACACGAAACGATTCGCGGCGCAGCGCCCTGGGATGACACCGGGTAGTCCCATGTAGTCCCGAACAGGGCAATGGAAAATCACTGAAAATCCATGAGTTATTCATGGTTTCCCCGGATTTTTCTTTAAAATATGGTGATGTCGGTGATGTTCCATAGCTATGTTTACCAGAGCGCAAATGTTTTCAGGGATGTTCAGAGCGTTTCCGAACAAACAATTTTTTTATGGGGGAGAATGACCAACTAGCACCTCAGATACAACGGTGTTTGTGTTCTTGTTTGCTCATGAGACGTCATGAGACACTTCAATGAGCAGTAAATATTTGTACCTTTTCTAAAAACACTGTTTAGTGTTGCGATACGTTTATTCATAGTTTGGCATCAAATGCGGAAGACTCGCTTGAGGAGAGGCCAACAACATATATCGAATGCAGACGCATACCCGGCACAAGGCGGTATACCAATAGCTCTGAATCAGACATTCTTTGACTGGATTTATTATATATTCCACTCGCGGTGGCTGGGGTTTCTTTAGGAAGTCCTTGCCTGGCCTCCTTGTTATATTTACAGGTTTTTGTACATTACAGTGATTTTCGTTTGGCTGGTCCAAGGGGACCATGGCCGGTGTTTCTTCGCAGGTATGTCTAGGTATGTCAAGGTCACCAATGATGCTCGGGCTGCATCAGAAACTTTCTTCAAAGCTATTGATGAATCACAGTAGGCCGCAATGGATGTTTGTAATGTTTGTCAGAATCGGAATCCACGAATCGACTCATCACCAGAAATGATCTCCTCAGACATGACGACTTGTGATCCTGGTGGGGATCCCCTATGATTCCCAGAGCCCTCCAGCATTAACCTCAGGTTGAAGCCGTCATGTCACTAGCTGGTTGTCGCTCGGGAGATCCACCTGCGGCAGTGGATGGTCTCCAGCGGATTTTTCATTTGATGGGTTCTCAAGTCATAGGGATACCCCCAAATCATTCAATATTGGTCGTTTATACTAATAAACGAATTTTTAAACTTTTATATCCTTTTATATCCTTTTGTGGGATCCCAAACTTTCTTGAGAAAGAACCATTTGCCGGTGCCTTTCAGCAGCAGCGTTTCGCTCGCCCTTCTGCAGCCACGGTGAAGAAACAGCTGCGTTTCAACGGACTGCGCGCTGCAGCTGACTCCAAGTGCCCAACTCAGACACCAGAAGGAAGTAGGAAGCAGCGCCGGTGGTTGGGAGGGGGCGGTTGGGAGCCAGGGGTATCTTTATGGCTCGTTAAAAAAAGGGAGCCAAGGAGCTAACAGGAGTGCCCGAGCCAAGGGGTACGGTTCATAGAAAGAAAGCAACAACGAAGTAGGCGGATCCTTTCGTTTGTAAAGTAATTTGATTTAGGATGATCCTTTGATATGTCCAAAGTCATGCTGCAGCACTAGCAGTTGTGTTTGCTGTACGTAAAGTCACCCGTTTTGGAGGATGGTTTGTTGGCAGGGTACTCCCTCCTCACATGATTAGGTCCACTATCCTTCAGGTCAATAGTTGCGCCGGTTCATGTAACCAAGGATCATGATCAAATCATCGACTAAGAAATGCCAGTTTCAACTCCTCATGATCATAACATGCTTCACTGCATTTGCTGCAGGTAATGCTGCAAGCTTCACCCCATATGGCTGTGGGTCAAAACCCTGTGACCCTGGTTCCCCACCATTAGCCATTGTTTTCCCTTGGTTTGTTGGTGGAAATTCCCCATTAGTTGGTTGTTTAATATTGACCCATCATCATATGAACTCATGCGGATCTATATATGGTATTACCAAGTCATGTGGCGAGACCTTCCCTGGTCCTTCCTTCGGTCGTCCCCATCCATGGTTGAAACATGCCCCGCTCATCGTTCCAAAGGAACGGAGGTTATGGCGGAAGGTGGGAGCTGGTGGGATCAATGGAGGTCTCAGAAATGATAGATGGATTGGTTAAGGTGAATAACCAATGAATGCAATGACTAGTGAGGCTTATAGTGGTTAATCAACTGATTAAACTGGTTGATAAACTGGTTTAAGTGGTTGATTGGTTCAATGATGGAATCGTGGATATCACCTGAGGATAACTAGGGATCATAGGCTTAAACACCTCACTACGAACCAGTCGGAATGGCTCATCAGTGCTTCACTATCAAGGGTTCATGTGGCCAAATGAAGCATCTACCTGTTAAGGATTAGGCTGCATCAGCTGCGGGAACTGCGACCTGATTGCCATGGAGAGAAGACTAGGATGGTAACTTCAGCATCTCGGGATTGGGGATCCCCAGTAGCGGTATGGATACCATCAGCAAGAACAAGCACTCGGATAGTAACAAGATCTACTAGCAGCATGGAGTAACAACATCCACTGTGCTAGCAATATGGTTGTTGTTCGTAGCACATCCCTAGAGGGCAAATCCTCAGGTCCTCATGTCGCCCTGGCAAAAAAATATCCAATCTCTATTAGATTTACGTCCGCATTGCTATCCAACTCTGAACTCTTGGTGATCAGCGGAGAAGAAACACAAATGCTGGTGATGGTAAGCAGCTGATAAACCATCGCGTGGCTAGCCCCTGGCCTAGGGATGGTCACACAACTCAGCAGCCATGCGTGGGATGTTTTTGATTCTAATGCAGGAACATCCCGCCTCGAAAGTTTCAGCAAATTGATCGCAATGGTGATGGGAGATCCAAATTGACAAAGCTCTAATATTTTTTGGTGGATCACCACCCATTTCTGCTGAAACATATGTTGACCTCTGCATCTGCCATTGCCAGTCATCATCAGCTATGAGCTATTCCCAATCACGGCCGATTGTTATCAATCAGCCCATATCACCAGCTGATGAACCATCGTTAAACAGCTGGATCCATCATTCGGTGATGGCTGAAA
>VSDK01017809.1:11760-32642 GCA_009767595.1 Symbiodinium kawagutii | reverse complement strand
TGAACCGCGTTTTTAATTCTCCCTGTCAGCGGCCTGGTCCCGACGCTGCGCCAGATGGAGCAGCGTCGAAGATGAAAGCGCTGCTGCCATGTTGGGCGGTGTGGGTAGCTGCGACCAGCGCACGGGAAACCTGGAAACCCCTGGGTTGCACCATCCAGAAATGGGTGGGTTTCCGTTGCCGGAGGATGCCGGAGGGTAGATTCTCTTCAATAAGGAGCTGCTTCACGAAAAGCCTTGAGGAATGCTCAAGGCACATGAGTGCTTCTTCACTCCCCTGACAACAATTTCTCGCCAACTCAACCGCTTCAATACCCCGAACCGAACCATCTCACTGTGGTCGTATTTCGGGGCCGATGAGCAAACTTAACCTTTTTGCAATGAGGGCAGTGACCAAACCATGAATCTTTGGCTGCCTAGCTCATCATCGCAAGTGGCTAGCCTTGGGATGACAAAGTTTTGTAGATACATTTCAGCAACGACTAATCACTAAATCACTAAATGACCAGCTACCTGCTCTCATTGCTTCATGATTTTTTATGACGTATATAGTTGTTTGAGGTTTCCCGAAAAAAATGCCATACGGCTGGGATGTCCATCCAATTGTGGGATTGCTAAGCAAGCCAAGGCCCAGGAAGTCATCCTCAAGGCACCAGTGCGTCCCACCAGCCTTCCCCAACCGACCTGCCTCGGCCAGAGCGCCTTCTGCTCCATGTGCGCCGGCATCGTGCTCTTCCCCCTGTCGTTGTACTTGCTCGGGAGCGGCTACTCCCGGCATGGGTGGGGGATGCGCAAGTTGGTTATAGTTGGTTTTGGGCGCAAGTGCCAATGGAAAACAAAGGTTGCATTCTTCTGACTTTCTTGTGTTCTTTGGCGCTTGAGTTCAAAAGAGCTTTGAGTTAGTTCTGCGCACTATGTTTTTGTACATATGGGTTGGTCGACGTTGGTAGTGCGTCCCTCCAATTTGAGCTTCATGACTCTGAAAATCGCAGCCTGCAGGACAAACGAGCAGCAGTACATGTGCACCCAGAAGAGCATCATCTTCGCAGATCAGAAAGCCAAGGCCAGGGCCCGGGGGGCCATGTGCATCCCATGGTAGTTGAGTGTTGGAGTGGGTTGATTCCAGGGTACTATCCACAATCTTGGTGGTATCATGGATAGCCATTAGCAGTTCGCACGGATAAGCTAATACAAGCACAATCAATTTGAGCAGATAGTGGTTTACCGCTTGCTTCAATGCTGATCATGGTTCACCGACCAACCATCCAACGAACAACCAGCTTTCCATAACGCCACCAGGCTGAAGTCACCATTTGTGACGACGGAGGGACCATGATCTCAGGGTACTCTTCGGCGGTGGGACAACTTTGGCTCAAGCGACTTCAAGGGGCTCAAGGTCAGGGTTGAGTACTGCGCATTTCCCTGGTAGAAATGGCGGAGAAGTTCAGGAGTCAGCAACGCCAACAGAGTCAGTTTCTCAAGGCGAACCTGGAAGAGCTGAAGCGACAACAGGGGAACTGCCACTGCTGCGACTGCAATGCCGAAGTGACCTGGGCTTGGGTTTCAGCTGGGCATCTTCCAGCGACCTGTTCCAACATTCAACAAGCAGCTAGACCTCACATCACCTGCGTGAAGAATTTCAGGACCTGTGGTCCCCAGCTCAGGTAGAATTGATGGTCACGGCTGTGAATCGCTGCGCTTGGATCTACGGAGCTGAGGCAGTTCAGTGTGCCGTTCAGCAGAACATCGTCAGTGCAGCCGCGGCCAACGGCACTGCAGAGGGCACCTCGCCGGCTGCCGGGTATGCAGCGCCGCTAGCACCGGCGGCACTGGTGAAATGCATCGAAGAGACCTTCCAAAAGATCCAAAATTTGAAGGAGGAGAGCGAGTGGAAGGTGCAAGCTATGCAACAAGACTTGGCAGCCACTCAGGCTCTAAAGGAAGAACTGGAGTCTTTGATTTCTTCCGCCGAAACGGCGCAGCTGGAGGTTACGCAGCTGAAAAAACTGCTGGCTTCTTTCAGCCAGCTTGTCTTTCAGCTGCGTAACCTCCAGCTGCAGGCGCAACAAGCTGCAGCTGCCCAAGAGAAGCTGCAGCAGATTGCGGTGGAGGACAGCTCTAACTGGGTGGATGACTGGACTGTCACAGGAGGAAACCTCTTGGATGGGCCAAGCGAAGCTGTGAATCTATCGCCAGTTGTACAGGGTGGCGATGGGAACCAAGTGGTCGCGCCAGTTCCATCTAGCAAACCACAGGAGGACCTCGCTGAGATCTTCCCGGCCACATGTAGATCCCAGGCCGTGCGGCGGACGCCCTCCGCGTCTGAACGCTGTGGCATGGCCACGGTGCCACTGGGTGAGTGTCAGCTGGGTGGTGAACCAGCACGCGGCAGGCGGTTCACCTGTACAGACTGTGCCCGACCTTTGTGCCTTCGCCGTGTGGGGAAAACAAGGGCAGTTTCAGGACAACGACGAGACCTTCCAACCGGGAGATTTGTTGGCAAGTCCCTGGACGCTAGATAAACCGGTGGTTGGTAGATGTTAGCAGTGAGACCAGTAGCCACCACAATTGCAATACCGGTTTAGCTCAAACTGAATAGTATGGTTTCAAGTTCCGGTAGTTGAGTCTCTTAAGGAAAGCAATCATTAAAACCGGTGAATTATCATTGCCTCTTGGTGGCTGAGGTGGTCGACTGCGACCAACCCGACTTGGAAGATGGGATCGCCTTCATGTCATGTCCCATCAAGGAGGCGAAGTCGCAGCGGCTTGGGGAGGCTTCAGGTGCGTTTCCACGCCGTTCATAGCAGTTGCCGCCCCAGCCTTATCCAGGAAGCTGGGAATTCTTTGCAGTAGCAAACTGCCACACCGGTGCTGTCGTTGTCGTGATACTTGTTGAATCTTGATATTATGGGTTTGTCCATGCTGTACCTCGATATGCCCCTATGAAATATGGTGGACTCATCAGACCAGGTTTTTTTTCATTTTTTCTACGCCATTATGAATGATGGATATACACCCTTTAGAATAACCCTATAGATGGCCGTTTTTTGGGGATACCACCACTTATGAACAGCGCCAAATCCACGTGCTTCGCCATGGTCACTTCACCTGCGCCACAGGACAGTCTACCATCATGGAACGGCATGAGCTTCGGTGCGCACGGCATTGGAGACGCAGTGAATTTCAAGCGGGGAAACCCAGTGGTGTGGCCCATTCCCCCCACAAAAAGCCCTGAAAGATCCCTGCCCTGCCCTATGCTTCCAGTTACCATTACAGTAGGTTTCTGCCTTTCTTGTTTGGGGGGCTGGTTACTTTCTGGCAACTTGAAGGGCCGGGCTGTGTTGAACGATGAAGGATGTTGCGAAGTTGGTTTTGATGATGTTAATGTTTTTGAGGATGCCGTTAGCCACATTCAGTTGTTGAATCCGGGTTTTCAAGTCTTGGTTTCGTGAATGATGTTGATGATTAGTCTTTCTGATTGTTGCAATGAAGGATGCATGATTCATGGTTTTCACATGCATGGTTTAATTAACCATTAATCATCAATGATGGGATTGTTTTTTAATGATGATGTTTCTGATGAAGTATTTTGATTCATGATGATGGTCCAAAACCATTAATGATGGTTAAACTTGTTAAACATGATTTGTTTTGCCATGTATCCATGATTCACCGGTACTTCACAGGCTATTCAACTATAATCACCACTGACCACTATGATAGAAAGCACCCTATGACCACTATTCATCATTTTCCAGCAAGGGCAGGGCCCCAGGCGGCGCCCGGCGGCTTATGAAGGGGCGGGTGTAGCCACACCACAACCAGCCCTAAAAATGCTCATGCTCCATATGGTAGACCTTTCGGGAGGTGCTACGCCTTTTGCGGAGGCATCCAATGTGTATGTGGTATATCCACCTCCTCGTATTGTTGGTGGCCCCCTGTTATTCACCGGGTCATCTACCACCATGAGCCCACAGTTAACCGACACAATAAGGCAATGCCTACCTTGCACCACAGTCCATGCGCTCCGGACTGGTGGTAAACCCGCCTGGGCTCATGCTGAGCTATTCAAGAGCTTGTCATCCAGAAATGTTGACGCCTGGTTTTTTGGGGTTCAACGGCGGCATTCCGTGGTCAGATGCTCGACAAAAACATCTATATCGGCTTATGTGAGTACATGTGGTGTTCTGAGCTGCAGGCCTCCAACTTCGCCATGGAAAAGATATGAAAAGATATTCCATGTCATTATCACCTCCTTAAGTGTACAAAAACATATCAACCACACTAGACATTGTGTTCACCTGATTCCCATCGACAACACTCGACATGGTGTTCACCTAATTTGGGCTGATCATTGCCACCGACCATTCAACAGTATGATTGTCATCATTGTTGGTTACAGTCACTTGCAACCGCCATTGGTTCTTCACCATTGCCATGTAATTAGTCATGGCTATGCTCCCCACGATTATGATAAGCTCTTGGAGCCATTATCAATCATTATGAACCAGTATTACTCGTTCTTGAGCATTGCCATCAATCACCAATTATGAGACACCCTTTTACAATTTTTTCTGCAGTTTGTGAAATGTACACGTCTCATCTTCGTATGAGTGATCTCCGTGACGTATCGTATCAAGCCCCCTTAGCTGTGACATGTGGAAAACAGTGCGATGCTAGCCATGTCCCATCGGTGTGACACGCTCTAGGCAGGTCAGTCAGGTGGTAGCGGAGCTCCCGGAGGTACTGGCAGGATAGCCCCAGCCAGTGCCGAAGGGAGCGACGCTTGGCTGGTGGAATGGCGACTGGGTCCATGAGTTCAGTGAAAGAAGAGGCAGGAGCTAAGCTGGAAACGTTTTCAGGAGAAGATTCTTCGCTCTATCGGAAATGGAGGCGTAGGGCAACCCTGTACTTACAAGCTCTTCCAACCACGGTGCCGGAGAAGAAATGGGGTGCTCGACTTCTGGAGCATCTTTCAGGAGAAGCAGAAGAACTAATGGAGAGCTTGGACATCGATGACATAGTGAAGGATGAAGGCTGGAAGGCCATCTTCAAGATTCTCGATGAGAAGTACAAGGAGCCGGAGAAAGACGAACTTCAAAGGGTGCTGAAGGAATATCTCTACACCATTGCCATCAAGGAGGGTGAGACCTACCGGAACTTTACGATTAGGTTAGAGACCTCCTACAAGGCATTGACGAGGAACCAGGTGACGCTCCCTGACGAAGTTCGAGGATGGCTGCTGCTGAGAAAAATGGCCTTAGATGCAACGTCAGAGGCCATGATTTTGACATCCTCAGCAGGTTCCGTGAAGTATGATGATGTGGTGAAGGCGATTCGAAGTGTGTTCCCCAACGGCAAGGCTGGGAAGACCGTGAAGGCCAAGGACATCTTCCTGACCGAGGGCGACACCAACGATGGCGATGAACCACGAGACATTCACCACGATGATGAGGACTTGGAACCCTATGAAGTGATGGAAGCAGTGGCGAACCAAGTGCAGGATCAGGACGAGTACGAGTCGGAGGATGCATTAGATGCATTTGAAGCTTACGCTTCAGTCCGAAAGCGTATCCAGGAGAAGAAGACGGTCCGCGGCTACAAGACTCCTGCTCCAGCTTGGCAATTGACAGGCACGGTGAGAGGAAAGATAGAATCGCTGAAAGCGAAAACCAAGTGCCATCTCTGTAAGAGAGTTGGGCACTGGAAAAGGGAGTGTCCACTGAAAACCAAGACTTCCAAGGGAGAAAAGAGTGGCGCTCCATCAAGTTCAGGAACGAGCACCAAGGATGCCTATGTGGTGGACATCATGGGTGCCATGGATGACTTCAGCGAGATCTACCAGACGGAAACCGTGAACCAGGAAAAGATGCCAGGCAAGAAATCTTCGAAGAAGGATGAATGGATCCTCGACCAGGACAACAGTGCTGTGATCCGATGTCATCACAAGCCTCGAAAAGGGCTTTTCACGCCACATGGGGTGGCCGGTCTGCCCATAGACATCGAGGAGTTGAGTGGCGAAAGACGAACGGTCATGCACTTTGTGAACGGCAAGGACGGAGAGAAAGTCGACAACTTTGCAACCACACGAGTCCCTCATGAGAAACAAGAGGCCCTGTGGACGGGGATGACGACGTTCATGCTGAAAAAGAAGAATGTGAATCAAGATGTTGGTGAAGCCAAGCGTCCTATGACCTTTGAAGAGCACGATGTGATGATCGCAGCTTATGCCGAAGAAGTACTGAGTGCAGTTGGGAGCAGTCAGTTGTCTGAGGGGGCGAAGCCAAGTCAGACCAAGCCTCATTTTGAGGTACATGCATCACAAGTTGGTGCTGATTTTGCAGCATTAGATGAACATGCGGTTCCAGACACGGCCTGTCGCAAGACTCTCATTGGTGATTACACGCTGCGGGGATTGGAGTGTAAGCTTGGGTTGAGAGGTTTGAAGGTGTTTCGTAGGCCGGAGGTCAATGATTTCAAGTTTGGAAACGCAGGGACTCTCACTTCCACTGAAATTGGGGAAGTAAGAGAGTCATTGTTCATGCTGCCATTTTAACTGGAGATGGATCAAACACACCGTTTTTGCTTTCCAAAGAATTGTTGAAACAACTTCATTGTGTTTTGGATATGGATCGTGATGTTTGTGTTTTTCAGAAGCTTGGTAATGAAACAATCCACTTGAAGAGAACTGCCCGTGGTCACTATGCGATACCAGTGCTCGAGCCTAGCAAGAAAGCGATTCCTGAGACCAACCCTGATCACAGAAGTGATGCCCATGAGCCAGCTTGCTTTGGACCTCTACCAGGGGGTGCTTGCGCGCAAGAAGGAGGATGCGAACCAGTCCAGTTACCTGAACAAGCAAGTGGACATCCTCTCAGACCATTCAGAAGACGACGCAGATTGTCCGTTTTCTGGAACCGAGATCATGCTGGAGGGAAAGTTCAAGGGCAAGAAGAACAGGAAGCAAGTGTACTGCCAGGAGAAAGAGTACCTGGCGTGGTGCCGCAGTCATGTGAACAAGAAGTCGTCCCCAGAGATGATGACCTTCCGCATCTACATGGACTGCCGAGATCAAGCAAAGTTGACACGTCTTCGAGGACGTGGGGAATTGAGGCAACAACAACATGTGAACCAGATGCCAGTGATTCCGAAGGCCAAGGCGGCAGCCAAGACACGTGGGCGCGAAGGAGAAGGTTGGGGCGTTCCAGTGACACAGACGGGCATGGACACGGACGAATGGGAGTTGGCCCCAGCTCAAGTGACGATGACTCAAGAGGAGATGAACCAGATGGCAGAGAACTACGAGATGATGGCAAAGATGCTTCGTCAGGGATATGCTCAGAGCTCGAATGCATGAGCCAGCTCAATGAGCCGAAGGCCATTGACTCTGTGACGAGTTTTTGTCGTGTTAGTAGTTTGGAAAAGGCTGTTGACGTTTTAGTGGTTAGTCCATATGAGGAGTCACCAGATGTGGCCGAAGTTTTCAGTTTACCACGTGTGTGTAAAGCTGCTGCTGCTGCCGGACTCACATGTGGGGGTTCCTACGACATCCTGAACGGATGGGATCTGCGAGACGAGGGAAAAAGAAAAGAGCTTCGGGAACATCTCATGCAGATCAAGCCACGTCTCCTCATTGTCTGTCCTCCCTGTGGTCCCTTCTCTCAACTTCAAGAGCTGAATAAGATGAAAGATCTTAAGGGGTACTTGGGTAAGCTTAGAGAGGGACGGTTACTGTTGCGGTATTCCATGATGTTGATTGAGGATCAGATTAACCGGGGCGGTTTGTTTTTGTTTGAACATCCACACGGAGCGAAATCATGGAGAGATCGGTCGGTATGCCGGATTGCGGACAAGGACGGAGTGCAACGGACAGTGTTGGATCAGTGCATGTATGATCTCAGAGACCCCCAAACCAAGAAGCGGTATCGGAAACGTACGGGAATCATGGTGAATAGTGAACATATGGCTCGTAGACTCATGAAGCTGTGTGATGGACAACATGAACATGAGCATGTCATGGGACAGACATGGGACGGAACTTCATGGAAGGCACGGTCACGAATTGCTCAAACGTATCCCCCCAAACTGGTTGAGGCTATGGTTTTGGGACTGAAGGATGAAGACCAGAGTAGACAACAAAGCCTTGCTACCTACTGTGTTTTCACGGTTGAGAATCTGGAGACCGATGATGAAAAGAAAATCATGAGGGTACTCAGAAGATGTCATGAAAATTTGGGACATCCTTCCAATCAGAGGTTCGTTGGCATGCTGAAGGCGGCTAGGGCTACGGAGAAAGTGATCAAGCTTGCGAAAGGTCTCACATGCAGCACATGCAAGGAAATGGATGGAGAAAAGAGTCACAATGTTGCCAAGGCCATAAAGGACTTGGAATTCAATGAGCTTGTCAGTGCTGATACCTTGGAGATTGAGCTTGAATGGAGAAAAGTGAAATTGTTGAACATCATTGACATGGCTACCAGGTTTCAGGTCGTGGTGCCGTTGTGGAAAGGGATTGAAATCAAGAAGGTTCGGAAGGCGTACAGGCGGTCGTGGAAACGGTGGGCCGGGAGTCCTCAGGTTCTTCTTTCGGATGGCGGTCCGGAGTTCGGTGCGGAATGGACGGATATGTTAGCTTCGGACGGGACTGAACACAAACTCACGGCGGCTTATGCTCCTTGGCAAAATGGTACTTGTGAGCGTGCCGGGGGGGTCTTTAAGGAGGCGTTCTTGAAGGCTGCGTGGGAGGTTGATCCGAGGTCCAAGGAAGAGGTTGAGGAACTTTGTGACCAGCTGTGTGTTTCTCACAACATGATGGCCAGGAAAGACGGATTCTCACCGTGTCAACATGTCTTTGGCGTGGAGGCTAGGTTTCCGGGGCACATGCAGTTGGTTGGGAAGGACGATGCTCGGGAATCTGCTGAGTTGTACAAGGAGAAAAGGCACATGAGGGCGAGATGGTGTATAAGGGGATACTTGGATCCTGATGTGTGCAATGTTGAAACGGCTAGTCCCACGTTGTCGTCAGAGGGTTTGTCCATTGTCCTTCAAATCATCTCTTCATTTGGATGGGTCATGCGGCTGGCGGACGTGGAAGCGGCTTTCCTCAGGGGTGAGGATCTGAACCGGTCCACGGGAAGAATCCTGGTGAAGCCCCCAAAAGATGGTATCCCGGGAGTTGGTGATGGTGAACTGGTTGAACTGGTTAAACCTGTTTACGGTTTGGTGGATGCGCCTAGATTATGGTGGGAATCCCTGCGGAAAACCTTGGTTGGTTTGGGTATGGTGGCTTCTGAGTTGGACGGTTGTATCTTTTACAAAAGAAATATGGCCAATGAACTTATTGGGGTGATTGCGTTTCATGTTGATGATTTGGTGTTTGGTGGAACCCAACAGTTTTTGGATGAAGTGTTTACTCCTCTTCAAAAGAAATATCCTTTTAAACATGTGAAACAGGGATCCGGTGAATTTCTGGGAAAGATGCTCATACAACGACCGGACATGGGAATCACGATTCAGCAAAAAGAGTATGTCAAGAATCTAGAGTGTCTTCATATTTCTAAAGAGAGAAAGAAGCAAAAGGACGCTGACACCACTGACACGGAGAAGGGACAAATGCGAGCTGTGCTTGGTGAATTGAATTGGTTGGTTACTGGATCTAGGCCTGACCTCGCGGCTAGTTGTTCTCTGATGCAGCAAAAGGTAACTAAATCTAAAGTGCAAGATCTCGTTGAGCTGAACAAGATTGTTGCCATGGCTCGAGATCACGCTGCCGTAGAAATCCATATCAAGCCCATACCTCCTAGTGAGCTAGAGATATGCACATGGTCCGATGCTTCGTTTGCTAACGCTGAGGGACTGAAAAGCCAGGGTGGATATATGATCTGTGCAGTGACTCGTGGACTTCGAGAAGGGCACTGGTCTACTATCTCCCCGTGGAGGTGGCGTAGCTTCAAACAGGAACGTCAAGTATCTTCGACGTTGGGTGCAGAACTCTTAGCTATGTCGAGGGCTATGGCTCGATGTGGAGTGAGGCTGTCTTTTCTTCCTATGACTTGAAGGATGATAGCGTATGGACCAGTAGAATACCAATTACCCTGGCAATGGATTCCAAACCTGCATATGATCACATTCGTGGTCAGAGTATGACGATCAAAGACAAGAGGTTAGCAATTGAGATGCTTTTGATCAAACGAGATGTGCAGAAAGAGGGAGTTCAAGTACGATGGTTGCCTACAGAACACATGCTGGTGGACGGACTGACCAAGATTGGAGCTCCAATGGAACCACTTCGTAAAGCTCTCGTTGAAAGCAGGATGACTCTCCGTGAAGACCCAGTGATCTTTCAGTGGATTGGAAAGAAACGAAAGTGATTGGTTTATGTACCAGTTTGATCCATCTGTTTGACTCATTCGAAGATGAAAACCGGGATGTGTGAAATGTACACGTCTCATCTTCGTATGAGTGATCTCCGTGACGTATCGTATCAAGCCCCCTTAGCTGTGACATGTGGAAAACAGTGCGATGCTAGCCATGTCCCATCGGTGTGACACGCTCTAGGCAGGTCAGTCACAGTTTCAGTATCCTTCTGCTATGACGAAGAAGTTGTTATATAATTTCCTTTGAATTTGATAGAACAGACTGTCATAGCTACATACCACCATACGAGTTTCCATTGCTATACCGTTATTCCACCCTAATTAGTAACTAGTATTCGGTCTAGGGCAAATCCGTGGGAAGCCCGGGCAAAAAAAACTAGTATAGCTAGTATTAGCTATATAACACTACACTTTTGTAGTGAAACTGGTTTATACCGCTATATGTACCAGTGATAATAAGCGACAACGACCTGAAATTTGCTATAACGTTATCGCATCCTGTGGCGGCACTCCCGAGATCTGCTGCCGGCGCCATGAAGACTGAGATGTATCAGTGTGCCCGGGGACTCGGGCGCGTACCTAAGGATGCCTTGGCTGGTGAAGTGATAAGCCAACTCATGGTTGGTCAAGATTGGTTGGGCAATAATGGTTAGTTACAAGGGGGCTGATTGGCTAATTGGAAGTCAATTCATCTCCTTTTTGAATGGTTAATCAGTTGGTATCTGAATAGTATATTCAATAGGCAATTGATTTTAATTGTTGGTGAACTGATGCTAATTACTGGTTATCAGCCAGTAATGGTGTTTTCATGGCTGACTAATCATTTGTGGACATGTTTACTAGCAATTCTGTTGACAATATCTCTCCCATTCTTTGCTACTATTCCATATTGCAGCAACCACCATTAACCATCCGTGATGATATGACTGGCATTGGGGGAAAGGAATTCAGAATCAACCGCCTGAACTCTGAATTGGCTGACACCTATTGACTATTGACCGTCCTGCATCCGCCTGGTATCGCTGATCCCGGCGCCTCATCAGCTGACAGCGCGACCATCGAGATGGTTGCCGTTTGCCGTTTTGTGGGAGTTGCCGGTCGTGCATTGTTAGTGAATTAATAGTGGCTCATAGATAGTCTAGGGTTCAGTCGTGGTGAATAAAGGGTCAATGTAGAGCGAATAGATTGTTAGATGTTAGTACTGGTAACATGGTTGAAAGATGCTGAATAGATGAATAGATGCCTAATACTGAATAGACGTTTTACAAATGCTAAGTATGATAATCCACATGCCTCATGCTGCTTGATGGCTAGCTTCTAGCCCTGAGCAAGCATACGTGGACTAGGCAATGCGGCAAAACATACGTTCACGGATATGATGGTCAGCCATTAATCATGCACTTATTAAAACATCATCAATTAACATAGGCTATTGGATTAGGCATGATTAGGCAGATGTTATGGCATATTCATGTAAATCGATGGTTAGCAGATGGCTAATGCCAATGCAATGCTAACGCGATTTTTGCAGATCATCTCATACTAGTTGTGCTGCGCCTAGATTTGTAGATGAATGGCCATTGCATGATGACATGTGCAGATTCGCGAGGGATGACATTCGCCCCTCGCATAGTGAATTGTTTACTGTCAAAGTCTCATCATTTTGGGGGTCCCAACTTTGGTGGCGCATGGATGCCATGGTCATAGCAAGTTGCAGCTGTCCCTGGCGGGTTACCGCAGCGAGGTCGAGTCCTATAAGACGGAGAAGCATGGCAACGTCTCCGTGAAGGCCAGCGGGGAAGGGCACGCAACTGGCAAAGCTGAGTGGTGAGGGAGCGAGGCTCGGACCCAGGGGGACCATGTTCTATCCCTTTAAAGGGAAGGCTAAGGAGCTACAGCGGGGGTTTCGAACCACGTGGTTTGTATAAATGTTTGTGATGATGATGGTTGCCTGGAGGTTCGTATCCCTGTAACTGGTCATATTCTGGCATGGTTACAGGCAGCATGACCCGCCTTATAAGGCTGTTTGTAATGAGTACATGCCGGATGTAGTGTTGAGACCATAGCTCGTAGCGATCGTAGTTAACAGTTGCAAGCCAAGTTGAGAAACATGTATGTGTGCGTGCTTGTACTTGGGATCACAGCGTCAAAGCTGGGACTTCTCCCATGTTGAGCTCCCATGGCCTGATCCCAAGCTGTGGATTCGCTGGGCCCCAGGTGTATATGTACAAGATGGATTGGACGTCCACATTGATCGACGTCTATCAGTTCTCTTGGACGTATCGCTGGCACGTTAGCAGCGCCTCCCTCCGTCCGCTGGGGGCACCCGGCTTACGGCGATATGACCCGCAGCAACAGGTGAATGACCTCCAAATGCTTCAACTTGTTGCGACCAGGGGATAGGTAGCCCACCATCCAATGGCAAGATTGCTTAGCCATACTTGATTTGGCTGATGGTTCTAAACATTTGTTTATTTCCCACATGTAATTATTAACAAATGGTTGGCTGACAAATATGTTTCATGCTGGTATCACCAGTATGTTTGACTCATTTTGACTCAAATCACTGGGTTGAGACCACCAACCAGCGATGGTGGTTCCTCAATTATTATTATTGTTATTATTACTATTTTTTATTATTATTGTTATTTTTAAATATATAGTCAATATTTATGTGTGTATATATATATCATTCGAGAACTTATCATAATACCAAATGTCGGTACCCTCGATCTCTAGTGGTGCCGCAAGCCGCTTCGTCGTTGCCACATCGTTGCGAGTGGCCTATCTACACTTTGGTCATGTATAGTTCCTGTTGATCACTGGTCAACCATTGATTGAGCACAGGTTACACAAGCATTTCCAAGATTTTCAGGTGACCATCCTATCCTGAACCGAAGGGTCTAAACGGGCGGGCAAATGCTCAGCATGGAAGGGGGCATGGCGGTTGATAGTGGCTTGGTATTGTTTGTGATGGCCCATCTTGCTGACTATAATCTGGATAATGATGGCAACTGATGCTACATGACGGCTATTAGCTAGCTGGTACTACTCCAATACGTCCTGATTACCCATTGTTGGCGTTGATTTGTACTTGCTGTTTTGTCCCAACGGGATGCCACCGCAACTGCTGGCTGGAAATGACCATGGCTTAAAATGGTGTGACTTTGGGGGGTGCCACCATCAAGAACTCCAGATACACTCGTTCTTTTGTTGCTTGGACCCGGCTGGGACGAAAATCTGGTCCATGTTCACGTGACTTACCCTCCCAAAGACTCACAGACCCTACCAAGGAAATCCAAGAAACGGGGGTATCCGATCCGTGCGGAAACAGATCAAAACCAAGCCCGGCTACTGGGAAAATCAGTTGCTGAAGGTTTCCAGGAGAGCCCTGACTCTCAGATTCCCGTCAGGCAATGCGCAGGTGATAAAACTTGATGGTTGAATCTTTGACCTGCCAACTGAGCCAAACCAACCTGCCATGCTATCATCCCAATGACAAAGTGGTCAACTAGTGGTTAATGATAAGGGATAATGACCAACAATAACAGTCAAACAACTACTACTTGGTGGTTTGATTGACACGTTTCATTTTCCCAAATATCATCATTAACCAATAGTTGGTTGACAAACCTACTTGTCATAGGGGTTGAAACCACCAACCAGTAAAGCTTGATGGTTGAGTCTAATCATTGACCCGCCGCGAGTGAAACCGAAAATGTTTGGTATTTTTGCCTCTGGTTGCAGCACGGGCACCAAGCAACCACTGCTTTCTGGGTCGAACTCCAAACTACCCATGGGCCTCGTAGTATCAAATGTGAACTTCCAATGCTCGGCTTCGTGTCGGTTGTTTTTTTTTTGGTCCGCTATGAAACATATGGCCTTGCTTTCGGGCAAACACCCTGGACGCCACGGCAAACAGATGAAATATATGGAATTGGGATAGAACATTTGCTCAAGATATGTTTGGGTCCACATCGGTTAGACGGTCAGACCATTGCCCACCCAAGTGCCATTGGCTTACTGCAGAAATGGCGTTGCCAAATCGTTTGGCGCAGTCCGACCAACCAACCTATGGAGACTTTTGGCAAAGCCCACCAGCAAAAGGGCCACCGGAAAATCCTTGACCTGATCGATCATTCGTGAGCAATTTCAGTGTGCATCACCCAGTGGCGATTTCATTCATCTACCATGCCATGATAAAAATGATTTTCATCAACCTATCGCTTGATGAATCTATCATTGATTGATTTGCCTTATTATGATCATTGCCTCAATTTCATTATGATCCATTGACCCAGTGTATCATCCTCGATTGGTGGGACAAGCTGGACCAACTTGCGACCGTGCTTGTACCCAACCAACTGGTGAACTCGTGCTGTCCCTGCCCAGTCACTAGGGACTGGCCATCAACAGCCACAACAACAGTGGTGTTTCATCGCGAATGACAAGTGTATGAACCAAACATGGTGATTAAATTAGTTATATACGTTGCAGATAAGATGCTTGATGAGGTTTATATATATATATTTACATGAATATATGCTTATATCCATGTTCACTATCAATGATTACTAGGCAAGTAGGCTAATTAATAGGTGTTTGATCCACTGCTTCACCAACATCATGAACCATCATGAAGCATGAATTAATCACCACTATTGAACTTCTTGAACCATCCATCAATGGCTAATCATGAGTCATTATACCATATTGGCCATTGCTAGCATCATGGGTTAATCATGATTAGTCATCCTTATCGACCATTCTTAGCGACCAAGAAGTCTTACTTAACTCGCCATCAACAACTATCCTTGAACGTGAATTAGGCACTTTTGATCACTACTTCACCATGGTTACCATCAATGACCATCGTGGATCCTTACTTCACTGGGTTCCTGATAAAATCATGTAAAATGCTCATTTTTTGGTGTGTCATTGGTTACCCCATTTTTGCACAAATCCACCTTTGAACCATGGTAAACCGTCAACAAATCCATGGCTCACCACTCCTCACAGCAACACGGCCAACGCCAGGGAACAGGCGATCCGAGCGCGGGAATATGCCTGTCCCGGCCTCGAAACGAGCGCGGGCCCCCAGGTTGGGAGTTGCGCGGCTGACCCAGTACGGTTGTGGTCGCTGCTGGGGATCATGTTGCTCTACAAGGGGCCCCCAGGACCCACCTCGCTTAACCAGCTAGGCTTAGCCTCCTAGGGTTTTAACTAGAGTTAGATTGCTTTGAGTTGGTCAGACTCGCCATGAACGCTAGTTATATCTCGTTAGCCCGGTAGTTAGCCTAGCTTTAAACCAACCAGTCGCTAAAGATTGGGGGGGTTCCACAATGCAGGTGGCTGTTTGATGCTGGTCACTGCTTAAGGCATTAGTTTATAGTTGTGCTTTTTTGATGTGGCTCCCTGTTTGCTGCGTTTTGGTGTCGGAAGGTGCGCTTGTGGGGAGGGGGGCAAACTTGCGAAACACGGCTTAGCCCGAGAGTTCAGGTGGTGCCAATGACTTACCCATCCGTACCTGGGAGAGTTTCCACTGAGCATTTTTGACCACCAGATCAGTTTGCAAACGGGGAACTGCGAACCTTGGACCAGCACTTCGATACAACTTCATCTCTTGCCACATGTAGGGATATCTGATATCGATCATAACAAAACGACATGTGCGCCTTGGGTTTGCAGGGTATTCATTGGTTGCCGTGTTCATGTTTTAGTGATTCGCCCCACGATGAACCGCCCCAAAGGGGAAGCATTGGCCGGTAACATGGCCGTTGTCTTGCCATTGTTAGATTGTTTGTTGCTGGTTTTATACTGGCTGAATGCGGGAAAAACATGTTCATGGAAGATTCATTTGTTCATAACCCCCCAACATTACCTGCTGTAACTGGCGATGGTTGATTCACATCTGGATCTACCATTACTGACAATTAACATGAATTACTGCACAATTATATGTGTTAATTGCGGCTCTCCCCTTAGGTCGATGCCACACAGGGCAAAAACAAGCTTGACTACCTGCATGTTTACAACTCACGCATCCTCGTGGTACGTGCTACGCCTGCAAGCACAAACTGTTGATCATGATGCATGCGCTGAGCTGGAAAAACAAAGTACGCCAGTGCTACCGGGGGGTGGTTGGCACTGGTCGTGTGAGCTTTTTAGCTGCTATAAATCCCAGGCGTGTGATACTCCCAGGTAGGAAAATCTACAACCTGGTTGATGAATCTACCAACTACCAGGGTTCTGGAAGCAGGGTCAACAATCCACCAGCATCATATGACCCTGGTATACGCTTCTCACCTATATGGTAACAACCAGGGTCAATAACCAAGGTCAATGCCCAAGGTCAACAAACCAAGGTCAATCACCAGGTTGGGGTCCCAGGGTCGTTCACCCTTGTCCTTCACCCTTGGGGGGCCTTCAATCACCCCTGCCACTGGTCGCAGGGTGAAACAGCAGGGTCAATCACCAGGGTCGTTCACCCCTGGGCTTTGAACCACAGACCTGGTCGTCTCCGCGAGGTCAAGGCGGACACCTTTGGCCACAGAACTTGCCTCAGGGCACTCAGACGAAATACGTGCGGGACCTCTGCTGCGGATGCCACCGTTGGGGTTCAGTGGATAGCCTGGTCTGGTTGGACCATGTTGGACCCCCCAGTCGTTGAGAGTCTTTGGTTTAAGTCAGTTGGGGTGAGTCAGTTGGGCATAGATCAGGTGAATTGCCTGGTTAGTGGCTGGTTTTTGGTGATGCAATCTTGGGCAGTGGCTGGTATAAAACAGTTGGTCAATGGTTACTGGTTGATGACTGGTTCTTGGTGATGAAGTCATTGTTAGGGGAGATGCTGCTCCGAATAAACCACCCATGTTTTGAGATGGTAAATCACCCGTTTGTTCCCCACCTGCCAGGTGGGGGGGGTTGGATTTTATGAGACTTGTCTTCTCCTTTCCTTTTCCTTTCCCTCTCCTTCTCCTTCAGCTCCTTCGCGTGATCCTCATCACATTGGGCCTTGCTGCCTTGCAACTTGACACTTGGCTGACCACCGCAACAACAACAGCAACAACAACAGCAACAACAACAACAACAACAACAACAACAACAACAACAGCAGCAACTAAATCAGTAGCCATCGGCTTTTCGCGCTCCCTCAAAGAGGGTCTTGAATTGATGGTGCTGAAAGAAAAAGGACACCAGCAGCAAAGACAGGGACTGCGACATCAACAATGAGAGCCATGGCAGTAGCAAGAACTTCAACAACAAGATACAGCCATACAGCAACAAGATACGACGACCAGATAAATCACCTTGATCACAACGGCAGCCGCTTGAGCCAAAGCAACAAGCAACGCAGCTCAGACAAAAAAACCAGGTCTACCAGCCCTTCCCAAGGCGCAGAGCGTCAAATCGGGTCCGTTGATCATCGACACTGACCTGCTGAGAAACGGACTGCCCAGGGGCGTGGGTCATGGATGGGACCATGGGAGGCCGTGGGGTAATGATGGCAATGAATAGCAATGAACGGCCATGATCACCAAGAAATACCCGGTAAGAATAAATGAACTCCTTGAGATGGCGATGGAAAAAAATAATCAAGAACAATGAACAACCAGAAGTGACAACAGACCATAGACAACAGAATCAATGTGCGTTGCCATAATCACAAATACATAAATTGCACAATGCTCAGCGGCAATAACATCATCGGCAATACTGTTTTATTACATTAATGAAGTTGGTTGATGTGGGCCTTGCGATAATCAGCAAAACGGTGCCGTACAAAAGTGCAGCTGTGTCTAGCAAGGGCCAACTTGACCTCACAAGGGAATGGATGGATGCAGGCAAGATGTATATCTATGGGCAATCGATGTAACCTATACACAGGCAAATGACTATCTCGTGCCTCATTTGGGCAAATCGCTTTAAAACGTTGCAAATACCATATGAAACGCCACTTCTGGAAAGCGTCCCTTTTTCGTGAATCGCAGGCGAACTCCATAGATTTGGAAACCACCTCCAGAAACGACATTGTTTTTGAGCATGACCAGTTTGATTGCCCAATACCATTGGAATTCACATGTTTCTCAGGCAACCCTTGGGACAACCAATCATCATGTTAGTGTAGCATTTAGTATGGTTTTTTTGATTTCTTGCCATTTGCTAATGTTGAGTGGGTCGTCTGATCACTGGCCGGTCTGTTGGGGCCATAAAAATGAATTTTCCCTACCTCGTCCGTACCTCGTCCGGGTACCTCGTCCGGTTCAGGTTTGGATTTGTAGCATAGATGGCAGACAACAGTTCAACCATTGTTTTGGCAGCGTTTAGATGCAGTTCTTCAATATATTTGGATCACTAGCGTTCCATTGGTTTTCGGATGTTTTGGCGACAAGAAATGTCAGTCAGGAGACGTTTTCCCGTCAGCGTTCCATTGTGTTTTGGATTTAGGCATGCTTTAGGCATGCTTTCTTTCAAACAGCGTTTACATTGTGATTTGACATCAAAAAAGGGTCGAGGCACGCTTTAGGCATGAGATTGTCGGGTACCTGTACCTATCACGTTCCAGGATGGTGACACAGAGAGAGAGGGAGAGACAACGCGATGCACACGTACAAGATATACACAACATTTTGTTCATTTGGTGGTTTCTCAGAATAGGGGACCCCCAAAATGGCTGGTTTATTACTATATAAATGACCAGTATGAGATGATTTAGGGGTACCCCTATTTTGAGAAACCACCATTTACTGTAACTTCAACTCACTCCAACTTGCATGGACATGCGTACACGCACACACACTCTCACACACACACCATCTGTAGCATCTCCCCCAGGAGGCTTCGGAAGCGGGCTCGGTGTCCTAGCGGCCTTGGGAAGGGATGAGGGGTGGATCATGACTTGGTGGCGGTAGCAAAACCCTGGTACCTGGAGCTGGTAGGAGTACCACCAACCAGATGGGTCAGTGGGGATATGCTTGATGGTGATTGTAGTGGCAGAAGGCATCATAAGGCTGGCTAGTGAACATCATGAAATGAATCACCATATGGGTCACCATCATTATTGCATATGGTTGATCTTATGAACCAGTATGTAGTACGCACGCGTAAGTATAGTCATTTATAATCACCATGAGCATCCATGTGACAAGGGCATGTAAGCATTTGTACTCGCAATGAACCACAATCAGATTGGCCTTTTGAATTCTTGCGCGCAGCTAGTGTTGATGAATCATGCTTACAGTAACAAGCTGATTTTGCTTAATTAATGAGGCTTCATGTCGGTTGCCAACGGTTGTGAAAAATATTTGATCACAATTTTCATAGATGGTTGACGATCGGGATTATATAACAACGGCATGAATAATGACACAGAGAGAGTTATGGTTAGCCAAGGTAATAACAAAAAATGCTTGCAAACATGTATCAACTTTTATGAACGAACCATTTTTCACCAAAAGCACCGACCATCACGACATATTATCATTAACTATGAGCTATCATTGCTATCCAGTCTCAATGACAAGTGCGAATCATGGACTACCACATGTGATCACTAACTGTTAGCTAGCATGATCTAGTATGATTTTTCTCACACAATCACCAATAATAGTTATCACCAACCAATATAATATGTGATAATATGGTTATTCATCAACATGGGTGATAATAGTTTATGATAGTTC
Source organism: Symbiodinium kawagutii (assembly GCA_009767595.1). NCBI lineage: Eukaryota > Dinophyceae > Suessiales > Symbiodiniaceae > Symbiodinium > Symbiodinium kawagutii. Next base: position 12,589 of record VSDK01017809.1, on the reverse strand, counting down.
TCACTAATGCCAACCCAGGATTAATAAACCCTGGTTGATTGAGAGGGGGTATCCCACAAAAGCCTCGGATTCCCATTTGAATGGTACCCCCCTAGGAATCAACCAGGACTTTATTAATCCTGGGTTAACATTAACTATTATCACTAACTATTTTGCAAGTCTTAGGGAATATCGGCGTATGATCATGGCTGTGATGCGGGACGTTGCGTGCCTGGAACTGTCGGCGGGCCGTTGAACCCGAGGGATTCGCAGATCCCGAGGGATTCGCATTGCAAGGATGGTGGGCTATGGTTGGTAATGGTTGATAATGGTTCCGAGCCATGGTTAAAAATGGTGAATAGCCCAGGATTTCTTTGTATATCATAGATGGCCAGGAAGTATGGTCAACAAATAGTGGTTTTTGAAGCTATAGGGAACCTCACAGGTACGCTTGGTTTCTTACCATTTGTGTTCAATGGCTTGGATGATAACTGGATGTCCCCTATGACTTCAGAACCATCAAATCCTCAACAATGGAAATTCATGGAGGTTCATTAGTTCACCGGCGCTATTACCACACTGTTTGATACCATGATCCATGGTTGTGGGACACGTGCCTTCACAAACCAGTGACTCCCTTACCAACCAGCAGCTAATGCATTGCTGGTCATCACCAAGCCTTCCCATCAGCTGCTTCCGTTGGCAGCTTTCAGATGATCATTTTGGGCTATCCATGATCAACCCATGACTTGATAAGCGCACCAAGGTCAATCCATGTTGATTCATGAGCTACTGTTCCATGTTCTGATGGCCACATGATCATGATCAACCCATGGGGAAAGGCATTCCT
>VSDK01017801.1:529716-552318 GCA_009767595.1 Symbiodinium kawagutii | reverse complement strand
GTGAACGCTCTTCAGCTGCAGCAGAGAGTTTCCTCGGCGTCAGTTTTGTGACATATGGTATTAAGCGGGTACCCTCATCGTCATTTGCCCCGCCGTGACGTGTTGCTACAACTCACCTGCTTAGGTGATTTGTGGCTACCTATTTGTCATTTCACTTGGTGGGCTGAGACTGCACCCGTCATCGACCAGTGCTTGTAGGTCTCTGTCGATGGCTTGGAGTTTGTCTCTCTCAAACCCTCTGCCCTCGCGATTTTTGTTGGGGATGTGCGCCTGTTTCTTGGTGCCCAACCTCATTCACTCGCGGGAGTTTTCTAGGTTCGACTCGGTATTTGCAAGGGCATGGCCACAGCCCCATGCACCTTCCATAACATGAAGGTAGGGACTCCCTCTGAGCTCGTACCTCTGGCTGTAGGAAAATGGTCTGCTGCATGCTGTTATCGTGGTCTTGCAAGCAATTTTCGCTGAACCAGGTGCCTTGCAATTTTGGGAAGAAGAGGCCGGGGTCCACCATCCTTTGGGATACATTGAAATTGATTGAGGCCCGGAAACCACAGCAGACATAATCACAATCTTGAGCCAATTGCAAAGGAAACGATTCTCAAGATGAATTTCACTGCCCTATATACCTACAAAGACTAAGAATTACTCCAGAGCTGCTGCTTTCATGCAACACGGGTTGAGATACCTCGACAAGGCGCTGAACCGACCAGATTCACACCCTGGCTTTACCAGTAGGCAGTAACTTCGGTGAAACTGACCGTCTGGCCTTTGTGTGAAAGGTTTGGTTCGCCCCTTGACGGTCTCCCCATGATCTCTGGGCACTGCTAGCCCACCAACTCTGGAGCTATCCGCTCTTGAGGATGTCACCCCCAGATATCCCATGGCTCCCTGAGCCGGCCAACTCTTGGGGGTCTTCTTCACGGCTTATCAGCTCGCTTTTGCTGTCGTGTTACGGCGAGGCTAATAATCTCTCTGCATAAGCTTCGTTGCGCAATTGCTGGACAGATGTATCACATCACTAACATACGACCGACTCCAACTCTGGCAGCATCACAATTTTCCGCCGAATTGGTTGATGCACACTGTGAGGTATGATGCACGAGAAGACTCTGCTAGATATCACAGCTCCATATGGAACGGACTTATTGAACTTTACGCAGGGTTATGCAGAGGACTTGTGAGGCGGGGAATTCATTGCATGTACATGATTTTCGCAGTTTACTGCCTTTGCTTCGTTGGCTTCCACGCTTCATTGCTTCGAAGCTTTTTTTGTTTCACCATGTTTCACTTTGTTTCACTTGGTTTCACTGCTTCTAATCGATCTTAGCTTAGTGCTAGCAAGGCGATGCAGGCGAGCAAAAAAAGTGGACGCTCTTCCTTAGGGCGGATTGCCGCAGCACATTTTACCTACTTGGGGGGTACACCGATTGGTCTCAAAAATTATACATCGTTTTTGAAGCTTCAAACAGCATCGATAAAGTTGCAGATAATTATAGCGCTGTCCGAATAGATAACTGAAGATTTACATGTTTTACACTACTCCTCCGCTCCTCCTCCGCAAGTCTTCCCCAGAAAAATTCGAAATTAGCGTGGGGAAAACAATGAACTTTCTTGTAGATTAGCAATCCGCGGAGGAGTTCCAAGCCTCCTCCGCTGGTTTCGCCAATATGAAAACTCCTCCACCCTGTTTTAAATATATCCTACTATATAATACAGGGACCCTCTCCTCCGCCACTTCAACATTCATTTCTTAGCATGTTCAAGCGTTAGGAGTCTAGGGGGGGCGACTTCCAAGAACATCGCAACGAAGATGAAATGGTATGGGCGCTGCTGATCGGAACATAAACATCAACTTCACCCCGGAAATAAAACGCATCATCGTTTTTGTCTCGCATACACCTTTGCTTCTCTTCGCGCGCTGCAAATGAAAACTACCCTTTTAGCTCCACTAATCGAAGCCGATTTTGATTTCGTAAACAACACCAAATTTCGAAGACCAATTCATGGACCTCTGCAGTTCGAACGAATTCCGCTCTCGACTGTCATGTTGGCGACATCAACATTGCCTGATAATGAAACAAAGCAAACTGCCTTTCGTAATTCTGTCGCTGTGGCTGGGCAGAATTCTTTTTGGGCCATCAATCACAAATTAGCGTCCTTTTTGGGAATCAACATAGCCTACTTTCCGCGATCTGAATGGACTACGGAAAAAGCGCGCCCGCACCGCATGAAAAGCGCAAAAAACAACCGTGTTTTTGAAGCCAAAAACAGGCCCAGATTTGAAGCCATTTTTGGCTTCACCTATTGAGATATAAAAGGGAATGCGCAATTTTTTGGAAGCCAGAACTGGCTTCAAGAACAAGAAGTTTTTCATTCCCTTGGTTTACGACCTGGCGGCTCCATTTTTCATTCTTGCCACTCCAGCACACACAAACTGCGCCGGAAAAGTCTCTGCTTGTTTGCCAGCTCTCGCGTCTTCACGCTGGAACGCTTGCGCCCAACACTCCTTTCCACGCGCTGCTCTTGCACACCATTTTGGTTTAGCTCACTTGTCTAGGGGACACTACAAAACCTTGAAATCTGGAACTGTAGCCTAAATGGCTATCCCGGGGCGGGGTGGGAAGCAGGTTTGCTCACAGGAGTATTCCTGCACGCGCGGCCGATGCCATGGTTCGTGTGCAGCGAATGAGCTGGTAGTTAAGCACGTTGGTGACTGTTTGGGCATCACTTTGAAGCTGGTGCTACTTTAGCTGGCCGGACGCACTTCGTGGTGTTGCCGTTGGGAAGTGGATTTACTACTGAAAGTGATTTGGAGTAAGTCGTACTTGCCGGTGGGAGCTTTTGTTTCGTTACTCTCTGCTGCTCCTGTGTGGGTCGAGAGATATTTGCCTACAGAGGTATTTATCGTGCTTAGTGGACTCACTGACTGGCTACATGGACAGGGATTGAGGTGTGGCTGTTTGCTAATGTCGCCCCGATGGTCGGGAAGCTACCTGAGATTCTCTGAGAATCTCTGACTTTTCAATGCCTCGTCGCTGTCTGGTGACGGTGCTCCAGAGAGCCTGACAGGAAGCGTGAATATATTGCGGGAGTTCATTTCAGCTGCAGGCTCTGGGCATCAAAGAGCGGTGCCTTGACAAGCCAACTGCTGCTGAAACGCCAAGCCTTGGCTCCGGCCTTTGCTTTTCGTTTCTACGGCAGGTGGCTTGACGGTTCTGCTCGAAGTTCTTGACCCGCCATTGGTTACGTCAGCTTGGTCGATGGAGTGCTGCTCTCAATAGCATGCTGGGCCAAAGACACGCAAAGGATGGGTGGACACTTGGTGCTCTGCCGGGGAGGTTTGATTCGCTTACTTGGGGGGGGCTGGGGCCCCCCTCTTTCTACCGTTTTCTGCTGTTTGGGTACGGCTCTTTTTACATCTTCGCACTTACTTTGCTGGCTTGGAATTGGTGTCTTTCTTGGTACGAAGCTGTAACACTTGGGCATCTACAGCTGGCTTGAATCGTGGGCAGTCAAATGGCTTGTGCAACTGAATCTCTCTTCGTCATAATGCTGAGAGACGGATGAACGATGCCTAGTTGACCGCCTTTTGAGATGAGTGAGTGCGGAGTGTCATCTGTTTCACCCTGTGCATATAGTATGTCAACTAGCTTGATGACCTTACGATGGAGCTGGTTTGTCTCTTTTGGGGGTGGTTTTGGTTTGCTGGTTTGCTTTGTTTTGGTTGGTGCTGGTTGGTGTGGTTTGGTTTTTGTTTGGTTTGCGCCCATCCGGTCATCATGCTTTAATTGAAGCTCATGTGAAATCATGTGCAGTCTTTGCAGCTTTCCGGACTTGTAGTGACCTGCATCGCGTGTGCAATAGGCACTTCCTGGAAAAAAAAGAGTTCATGGATGAAGATGAACCTGAAGGTGAACCTTTCGATGAAGGATCCCCACCTAGCCTATCTCCTGAAGCCCTAGAGCGAGTTGAAGTGGCTGCAGGATTTGAAGAAATCCAACGACTTCTTGCAATGGGAGTCATTCGTGAACCTGCTGGAGAAGAACTACACCGTGGTAACCCTTTGACTACAAGGTCGGTCTATGATTGGCGTTTCAGGGATGGACGTTGGAAGCGCCGTTGCAGGTTTGTGGCAAGAGAATTTCGTGGTCATGACCGTGGCGATTCGACTACGTTTGCTCCTATTTCAGGCATTGGTGGGAAACTGGTTATGCTTTTGCGTGTTTTGGATGGCTGTTGTCCTTCCTGGACATCAAGGACGCTTTCCTTTTGGTACCCCAACTGGAGCTGGTGTTGGTGGCAAGACCATCATGGTGGGATCCTACTAGCACTCCTGTCCTGGCAACGAGAAGTATTGGGTGTTACAGCGTTGTCTACCTGGCCAACGTAATGCTGCTGCGCGGTTGTTTGACTTCCTCATGGAGCACTTGATCGCGCTGGACTTTGAGAACACGCCCTTGCTTCCTAGCCTCTTCAAGCACAAGACCAAAAATGTAGTGGTTTGCTCACACGTGGATGACTTGATTGCCAGTGGTGAACGTCGTGAATTGGCATGGCTTGTGTCTGAGCTTGAGAAGAAGTTCACGATGTCTGGTGGTGAGTTGCTACCTTTAGCAGATCAAGATCCTGAAGTACCAATTCGCTTCTTGAAACGGAGGCATTTCTTCACCCCGAAGGGTGTGGTGGTGGCGGCTCACGAGAAGTATGTGGACGAGTTGGTTGCTTTGTACCAGCTATATGGCAAAGCTGCCCGTGCTACTCCAGATGTGCCATCGGAACAAGGTGTTGGCCGAGAACTAGGTGAGTTGGAAAAGCACCGTTTCAGATCAGGAACGGGCACATTACTCTACTTGTGCCAGGATCGCATTGATATCCAACATGCAGTGCGACACCTTTCTCAATGGATGAGCAAGCCAACCAAAGTGGCTGAAGATGGCTTGAAACGTGTCATTCTGTATTTGAAGGGCGCCTCTGACTATGGCTTGCTACTTCCCTACAGCGTTCAGAATGACAGCAAGCTGGACGAGATCTTGCAACGAGACTGTCATCAACGAGGTGACCAACTGGTGGAGGTGTTCACTGACTCGGATTGGGCAGGTGACAAATCAGGGCCCAGTCGAAAGAGGCATTCGGTTTCGTCAGTGGTGATTTGTGTGAATGGCCGAGTAACCACAACTTGGTCCAGGTCCCAGAATCCATTGCCTTGAGTTCTTGCGAGTCTGAGTATTTGGCCTCGGTTGGTGGCGCAGCAGAAGGATTCTTTGTGGCCAGATTGTGGAAGTTCCTGGTGAACAAGGAGGTCTCCCTGAACTTGATTGGCGATTCAAGCTCGCGCCGAGCTTTTGCTCAACGCCAAGGCGTTGGGAGGCTGAAGCATGTGGAAACCAAGTACCTTTGGCTTCAGCTGTCCATCAAGAATGGCTTAATGGAGATGAAGGCAGTCCCAACTCTCTTCAACATCGCTGACCTGGGCACGAAAGGACTCAATCGTGCTCGACGTGCTTTCCTGATGTTCTTGATGAACATTGTGCGCTATGACGAGAGCGCCAAGACATACATTGCTGTGGGCGGGGATGACCGCAACGAGTGCCTCCAGAAGAAGAGCCTTGCCAAAACGATGACTGAAGTTCGAAAGGTGATGCTTCGTTGCGTGGTTGGTGAGGAAGATGGTCAACCTATGGCACCTAAGGTTTCGAAGAACCTGGTGAGGACTACTGCCTTGCTTTCTATTTTTCCTGGAGGACAAGGCGTGAGTCCAGATGAGTTGCAGAACGTGGTGTCTGCTCGTGGCTTGATGCTCTATGACCTGGTGGACTTCATTTCAGGATGGACCTTCATGGTTGTGTATACCCTGGTGATCTTCATTGCGGGCTTTGCAGCTGGCTTCTACTTGCGCAAGATGCAATATGACTTGCGTGTGAAAAATGTTGTGGACTGGGCAGTTCAATCAGTGACCCAGATGGTTGAAGCTCAAGCCCAAGTAGCTGCCGAAGATGCTGGCGGTGCTGAAGGCGGACTGGATCAGGTGTTTGACACGGTGGAAGAATGGGACCCAGATGCTGGTTGCGTGAGAGAGTGCCGGATCTTGGATAACCCTGATGATGCAGCATCGGAGGAGGAATTCTTCAAGGTGACTACCGGTGAAGCTGGAGAGGAAAAGTTGGTCCGGTATTACCGTCCCAATTGTCATGTGAGAAGGGCAACTGAAACCAAAGAAGTATGTGCAGAGGAGATGGACGAGCCCTATGCTGACAATCCTTTGGTGAATGACCAGAGTGATATAACGCTGATGGCATTCCTCGTCTACGAGTTCAACTTGCACGTCAAGTGGTGCTACCTCAAGACCTTCCTCCAGATGATCTCTCAGCGTTGCCTATCCCTTGTGTAGGCATGGATTGGAGTCGCAGGATCTGTCTTTTGAATCACCTACCTCCTTAAGAGAACGTGCTCGTGTACAGAGAATCATAGATGGTAGTGTGTTTTATTCCAATGACTTGGATGAATTTCTTAAAATGAGACTTTCAGACATTTACCCACGCCAGCCTGACATGATGTGGGACTTTCCCGCTTTTTGGGATGCGCGAACCCAGCAAGATTATCATGTGTTCCGCCGAATTGTGGTTGATGGATTGTATGATTACGAATGGGCCTCATGGTTGGAAGCTTGGCACACTTCTGATGACTATAGAGATGACCACAGGGCGAATTTTGGTTGAATCAACCATAATTCGAGGCGGGGTGCTAGATTTGATAGTACAGTGCATGGCATTCACATGCTGCCTTTCATAAGACCTGCGGTGTTCCGCTACAGTGGTTCAAATGGACCGGTAAAAAGACCGAGCTGCGCACCTCCGTTTGCCAACATGATCGCTTAGAATTATTGCGAAGAGAGTTAGTTGTTCGAGCAAAAGAACTGAAGGTTTGCAATTTGCAGAAAGTTTGCTTCGGCCACTTAGTGAATGGGGACACCTCGTGGACCCGGACAGTGAAGACTGAGTGTAGTGAAGCAGGGTTTTCCGATAGGGTTGTAAAGATATTCAAAACATTTCGGTTTCTCACTCTCTAAGGTGGGGTGTTAGGTTTGGATGACCCACTCAGCTATCCTGTAAAATGAGATATAGTAGACGTAGGTAGATGAAGTACACAGTTGTATAGTTTCATGGCATAGCGCAGTTCACAGTTGCTGACGCCTGTAACGCCGTCTCAGTTGTCAGTTGACTCGGTGCCAGTGATGGAAAAACATTGCATACCGTTAGCGTCGTTTTATTGTCCGAGAAAAAATGAACTGCCCACTATTTTGTTTAACAGTCACAAGGAGTCGAAGGTGCTTCGACAATAATTTATCAGAGACGCTCGCCTTTGTTCTGAGCGCGACAAGCAGCAGAAACGAAGGTTGTGTTCGGAGTTGAGAGGTGAACATCTTAGGTGCTGACAATTCTTTTCTGACCCTATGGGTTTGCTCATTAGCTTTGGAAGAATTGCTTGTGCTTTGCATCCGGTGTTTGTTAGCATGAACTAAGAGTCAAATTCATTCATTTTTCGCCCCTGAATGACTTGCCAGTGAGAAATTTGAGCATAACTTCCAAATTCATTGCACTGAGTTTGTTTCTACTTTGCCATTTCTTGCGTTTCTGATTCATTTTTGTGACCCTGGCAAACACATTGGCGGCTATAACAAGGGAAAAAAAACAAATGTTTTTTCACTTCAAAATTTTCGGAGCTGATGGTTCCGTTAAGTTAATTGTTTGTGGTTGAGACAACTGACTCTTTCTTTTGCCCTTGGTTGAGGTGGGATCTTTTCATGCCTTCTCCTCTTGAGAAAACATTATATGTTTTCGTTTGCCGGATGCTTTTTGTGCAGCTCGTTTTTTGATGCTTCTTGGCGGTCGATGAGGGTGGTTGGTTGATCACGATGAAAAGATTGTCAAGTGGACGACCGACAAACCTGGTGTTATGAACCATGTGTGTGTTCTGCTTTTTGACAGTTTGCGAATTCGTTGACCTCTGAAGGCCATTGTTCTGACAAAAATTCTGCAGGGGTGGTGTCAGGGCCCCGCCGTCATGGCATTGAAGTTCCTACAGGAAACTGGGTCTGACTAATCATGGAATAGTGAAAAGGTGTGATGGGACTGCCGTTTTTCCTAGCGCATGGTGGACTTGTGCTGCTGGACTTTTCTGCAATGGCGCTGAACCTAATGCTAGCGTCCTTAAAATTTCGATCCGAACTCAGCAACGATCCTTTTTATTGGCACTTCAAATGATTTTGCCGATCGTGAGCTGAGTGTGCGTGCATGGCCTGCGCCGACGTTTCACCCTGGCTGAGATGCAGTGTTGGCATTTGGCGATGAGTGGTCCGGACAGCTGGGAACCTGGCTGGGGATTCCTGGCTGGCCGCTTTGGTTCTTGTTTTGGTGTTGTTTGCTTCGCCATTTTTTGGTTGTTGTCACATGCCTTTCAGTCTTGTCTTCACTGACTTGCGAGTACTGTAGGCACTTGCAAACCAAAAAAGGAACCAAAGCTGTCCCCACCCAGCTTTGGAGGGTTTCAAGATGAGATGAATGAAAAAAAATCTGCAAAACTTCGCGTTTCCATCTGGAAAGCGGTTCCAGGACTTCTCGATGGCTTCACAATTTTTTTCCCCAACAGCGGAAGCTTATGGGGTCTTCAGCCCAGTTGAGCTCCGGTGTGAGCCGGTGCAGCTTCCAGGCTCAGGTTCCGGAGGTTCTGGAAGGTTCCAGGGTCCGGTGCAGTTGCCAGGCAAGGTTCCGGAGAGTTCTGGAAGGTTCCGGGGAGTTCCGGTGTGGATGGTAGGCCAGGGTCCGGAAGGTTCCGCAGGGTTTTGGAAGGTTCCAGGGAGTTTGCCAGGCAAGGTTGCGGAAGGTTCCGGGAACGTTCCGGGAGTTCTGGTGCAAAGGTTCCAGAAGGTTCCGGAGGGATCTGGAAAGTGCCGAGTTCAGATGGTTCCGGAAGGTTCCGAAAATTCCGGAAGGTTTCGGGGAGTCCAGTGGGTCGGGGTCTCGCTTCCAACGCCGGTTTTTGACTCGCTTCCAACGCCGTTTTTTGACTCGCTTCCGACGCCGGTTTCAGCCCCAAAAGTAACATCCACATGGACAGTACCTCATCGAGTTGACAATTGGTAGGGTCGACAAGACGTAGAGTTGACAAGAGGTAGAGTTGAGAAGATGTAGGGTGGACAATGCGTAGAGTTGACAAGACGTAGAGTTGACAAGAGGTAGAGTTGAGAAGACGTAGGGTGTTCAATGCGTAGAGTTGACAAGAAGTAGAGTTGACAAGAGGTAGAGTTGGGAAGACGTAGAGTTGACAATGCGCGGAGTCGACAAGACGTAGAGTTAACAAGACGTAGAGTTGACAAGACGTAGAGTTGACAAGAGGTAGAGTTGACAAGACGTAGGGTCGACAAGACGTGGAGTTGACAAGAGGTAGAGTTGAGAAGACGTAGGGTGGACAATGCGTAGAGTTCACAAGACGTAGAGTTGACAAGAGGTAGAGTTGAGAAGACGTAGGGTCGACAATACGTAGAGTTGACAAGACGTAGAGTTGACAAGAGGTAGAGTTGAGAAGAGGAAGAGTAGACAAGACGTAGAGTTGACAAGACGTAGAGTTGAGAAGACGTAGAGTTGACAAGAGGTAGAGTAGAGAAGACGTGGAGTTGACAAGAGGTAGAGTTGACAAGACGTAGAGTTGACAAGAGGTAGAGCTGTCAAGAGGCAGAGTTGACAAGACGTAGAGTTGACAAGACGTAGAGTTGACAAGAGGTAGAGTTGTCAAGAGGTAGAGTAGACAAGACGTAGAGTTGACAAGACGTAGAGTTGACAAGAGGTAGAGTTGAGAAGACGTAGGGTGTTCAATGCGTAGAGCTGTCAAGAGGCAGAGTTGACAAGACGTAGAGTTGACAAGACGTAGAGTTGACAAGAGGTAGAGTTGAGAAGACGTAGGGTCGACAAGACGTGGAGTTGACAAGACGTAGAGTTGACAAGAGGTAGAGTTGAGAAAACGTAGGGTGGACAGTGCGTAGAGTTGACAAGACGTAGAGTTGACAAGAGGTAGAGTTGAGAAGACGTAGAGTTGACAATAAGCGCCTGGCTCTAGTACCAAAACCGTAAAGGGTTGGTTGTCAAAGGTCGTCTGAGTCATCCATCATTGTTGCCTGGCTATGTTCCCACCTCAAAACCCTAAAGGTTGGTTGCCATGTGTCAAGGTAGTCATCCAACATCGTTGCCTGGCCATGTTCCCCCCCGCAAAGCCCTAAAAGTTGGTTGCCATGTGTCAAGGTAGTCATCCAACATCGTTGCCTGGCCATGTTCCCCCCCGCAAAGCCCTAAAAGTTGGTTGCCATGTGTCAAGGTAGTCATCCAACATCGTTGCCTGGCCATGTTCCCCCCCGCAAAGCCCTAAAAGTTGGTTGCCATGTGTCAAGGTAGTCCTCCAACATCGTTGCCTGGCTATGTTCCCCCCAAAAAACCCGAGAGGTTGGTTGCCAAATGGCAAGGTAGTCATCCAACACCGTTGCCTGGCTATGTTCCCCCCCCAAAAAAAAACCCTAAAGGTTGGCTGCCATGTGTCAAGGTAGTCATCCAACATCGTTGCCTGGCTATGTTCCCCCCCCAAAACCCTAAAGGTTGGTTGCCATATGGCAAGGTAGTCATCCAACATCCTTGCCTGGCCATGTTCCCCCCCCAAAACCCTAAAGGTTGGTTGCCGTGTGTCAAGGTAGTCGTCCAACATCATTGCCTGGCTATGTTCCCCCCCCGCCCAAAACCCAAGTCATCCAACATCATTGCTGGCCATGTTCCCCCCCCCAAAACCCTAAAGGTTGGTTGCCATGTGTCAAGGTAGTCATCCAACACCGTTGCCTGGCTTTGTTCCCCACCCCCCAAAACCCTAAAGGTTGGTGGCCATATGGCAAGGTAGTCATCCAACATCGTTGCCTGGCCATGTTTTTCCCCCCCCCGCAAACCCTAAAGGTTGGTGGCCATGTGGCAAGGTAGTCCTCCAACATCGTTGCCTGGCCATGTTTTTCCCCCCCCCGCAAACCCTAAAGGTTGGTGGCCATGTGGCAAGGTAGTCCTCCAACATCGTTGCCTGGCCATGTTTTTCCCCCCCCCGCAAACCCTAAAGGTTGGTGGCCATGTGGCAAGGTAGTCCTCCAACATCGTTGCCTGGCCATGTTTTTCCCCCCCCCGCAAACCCTAAAGGTTGGTGGCCATGTGGCAAGGTAGTCCTCCAACATCGTTGCCTGGCCATGTTTTTCCCCCCCCCGCAAACCCTAAAGGTTGGTGGCCAGAGGCAAGGTAGTCATCCAACACCGTTGCCTGGCTATGTTCCCCACCCCCCAAAACCCTAAAGGTTGGTGGCCATGTGGCAAGGTAGTCCTCCAACATCGTTGCCTGGCTATGTTGCCCCCCAAAACCCTAAAGGTTGGTTGCCATGTGTCGAGGTAGTCATCCAACATCGTTGCCTGGCTATGTTCCCCCCCCAAGGATTTGATATGTTAAGTCATACATGCACAGGCCACAGGGGTGGGAGATTGGATATGTTCAGTAGGGCATGCAGAGGCCAGAGGGTGTGGGAGATTTGATCTCCATGTTACAGCAATGCCCCAGCCCAGTCAGTCGGTGTCTGAAGTGAGTCGCTTCGGTGTCTGAAGTGAGTCGGTGTCTGAAGTGAGTCGGAAAACGGTGTCTGAAGTGAGGCGTCTGCCAGTCCAGTGCAGATGGCAGGCCAGGTTTTGGAAGGTTCCGGGAGGGTTCCGGAAGGTTCCAGGATGTCCGGTGCAGATGGTAGGCCAAGTTCCGGAAGGTTTCGGAGGGTTCCGGTAAGTTCGTGCAGATGTAAGGCAAGGTTCCGGAAGGTTCCGGGAAGTTGCGGTGCAGCTTCCAGTCTCAGGTTCCGGAGGTTCCGAAATGTTGTGGGGAGTTCAGGCAAGGTGGTGGAAAGTTCAGGAACGTTCTGGAAGTAAAACATGAGATTGCGCAGAAGCAGCCTGGGCGATATTTACACAAACTCAGTGAATGCTTCTTCGGCATGCCAACGTGATCATGCTTCAGATTTCTTTGTTACATACCAACATGCCGCAAAAAAAATACGCGCGGAATCATTCAGATCTGTTGCTCTTGCTGTTGGGGATACCACCTTAGCTTATTTGAAACTTAACAAAGGATTCGTGATCAAAATTGCAGCGGCCGAGCAAAGTGAAACGGTTGTGAGTGCAGACAGTGATTAATGCAGCTAGCTTGGATTGAGGTAAGAATTGATTTTACGGTGAGTTGATTTTATGGTGAATTGATGCTACCGTGAGTTGAGGATATTGCTAGTTGTCTTGCGAGTTCATATTAATGTTATTCAATTATCCGTCATACGGAAATTCTGCACTTGGTACTTTTTTGATAATCATTCAAAAAGGATATATAGATATATTGAAATATAAATATGTATGTATATTCAAATATTTAAATAGCTGTACTATGTGTGTACTTGTTCGTTTCGATTCTGGGTGTTTCTTGCTTTCACTGGTCCCAAAGTTGCATGCCCTCCGAGTTTGACCCCGGTGTTGCCAGCGTAGCAGGTAAGAATCACCGATTGTTTGACTGAAAACCTGGCACAAATAGAGACCATCATCAAAAACACCACAACACGAAACGAAAACCGTTTGCACAAACAAAATTAGTTGCACATGCGCGCAAAGTGCCGCTTTTTGTATGCCAAAGACCGCCCAGCAACAACAAAGGCATTAGGGAATTTTTCTGAAAACTTTGTGGGCCATCCCTGCCACACAAAATCCCACGCCAGCCACACTCAGTGCATGTGGCCTGTACCAGTGTCCCGCATGTAGCTGTAAAGCGCATCACTTCCCATCGATATTGACCGCTCTAGCAACATAGGTTCAAAAAAACGGGATGCTGTGGAACGGAGTCGGCCGGACAGCTTGACTTTTGCGGGCGATCTTTGCAAAACTGCAAGCAACTTGCTGGTTGACTGAGTGACTGAACCAAAGCTGTCGTTGTTTCATCGCGGTTTTATATGATCTGTGTCAACATAAAATAGATTAGATACACGAAAACTGATTGCTCGAATTTGCTCCGGCTACCATGGCTCAAATCCAAAGTGCTGCGCTTGCCACAATTTTTCTTCTCTGGCCGAGAAAGTTGCCCAGAACGCTTTGTTCTTTGTGATCAACAACTTGGAAGAGGGCCTTGTTTTAACGACCCGAGGCTGTCCGCACAAACCTGTCAACCATCTGAAACCATCCATGAATTTGCCAGTGGTTTTTCATGCTCTAGAGAGAAGCTTAGGTTGTTTTCGGTTCGAATACCAATCCTGCAAGTCCTGACACGCATGGCGCTTCAAATTTACCTTTCTTGCTTGTGCTCTTGGCTGCCTGCCGCTGTGTCTCCAGATATTGTCACTTTTGGCGACTGTTGTTTTCGGTGTTTTTGCCTGTGACTTTAGTCTCTGACTTTAGTCTCTCTAGTTTCTTCTCTATGTCTCTCTTTTCGTTTCTTTCTTTTTGAAGGCGTTACTTTAACGCGCTAAAATGCCACTTTGTCGCCATTGTCTTGCTTTTCTTGGGGTGCTTGACTCTGCAGATCAAACCAACGTTTGGTCAAATTCAACTCTGCTTTTGGCAAATGGATTCTGTTTTGTGTGCGATGGTTCTGACGGATGGCACTACATATTTGTGAGAAACATGTGCAAAGAAATTGCGCATGATAGCAATGCATGTATGGCACATACATAACTTGCATAACCTTGAATACATTTTATGCTGCTAGTAGAGTTCAGCTGGTTGCCGTTGTTGGGTTTCACGGAGTGACGTTGGTTCAAAATTGTTCAACCCCAAATGCCCTGAACCTTGGCATGATTCGGTGCTAAAGGACCAACCTTGGAATTTTTTAGCGGGGTATTACAAACAACAAGTCTCAAATGTTCTGATTCTTTTGTCATTTTGACGTTCCCTCTACTGTTTGTGTCTTCAAGACAGCAGGAACTTCCAATCTGGTTCAAGGCAAGAATTCACATTAGTGGGCGCGGGCTTCGTAGAGATCTAGTCCCGCATTAGTCGGCACCCGTGTGCCACCGGAGTGATAGAGGCCACCGGATGTCTTGTTGTTTCGTGTCCATTCGTGTCCTTTGTCTCTTCAAATTGTTTCACGTTTGACAACAAAGCAGGAAAGAGAAAACAATGAGAAACATGTGAAAACATGTGAAAACATGAGAAAACAATGGAAGCCAAGAAGGAAACGGAAAACATGTGACTTTGTTCGCCTCTATGGCGCACTAGCCTTGAAGGTGGAGCACTTTTGGGTGGTCATGGCACTGGCCTGAGATATACATACAGATATAAATATGATATAAATACATACTTTACATGCTTTGACTTTCAAAGAATCTCCATTGGTTTTTGCAGTTTTAGTGGCCATCCAATTTGGCAGAGACGTTGGATCCTGAGACTCTATGAGGTTCCTAATGCGCGGCTTTTTGCGCGGAGTTGCCTTCTTCTCCTTCGCGTGTGTGTTGATCCTTTGGTAAGAATATTTTCAAGGTTGTATCCCACCCAAGGTCCCACGGATCTCTGGACAGCCTTTCGGGCTTGTTTTCTGGCAGTTCTCAATCTTCTCCAGTGTTCAGTGCATTTGCGACATGGTTGTGTTGATGCAGCATTTACGCATTGATTTTTAATGGATGATCTGGTGTCTCGGCTTCTGATGACTTGGATTTTGTCATGTTTATATGACGTTGGCCTTGCTATGTTTGAGTATGTTTGTTCATCTCTAGCCTTGGATGGCTGAGCAGTGATGATTTTGAGCTTATCTCCGATCTGTTTAGGATTCTGGTCTTGTCTTCATTTGTCTTCCAGTGGTTTTCGGTTGGTCTTTGGCTTTCTGTTGGGTCGAAACCAATGACTTCCAGTATCTTCTTGTTGTCTTTGGTCTTTTGGTGTCTTCAAATTGCAATTCACATGGCAATTGTCTAGTCTCTTTGTGCCTCTGGACGGTTCATTGTTCAGTTTGCTTCTTGTGCTGTTGGTACCCTGTGTCCCAAGCGCCGGTGGATTGTGCGCCTTGCTTCGCATTGCAGCAATACGTTGCCCGGCCATTGTGCTCGCGTATTGCCTTGGTCCTCCTATGTTTTTTATTTAGCTCTTTGGCAAGTGTTTCAAGCGCAAAGAAACAAATGTGGTCAAATTTGAAGCAAGAGCTGTTGGGGATTGGTGTTAATCATTGGTTTTTCCATGATTGCAATTGCTGTAGTCTCTCTTTGGGGACTTCTGTTCGCTGAGGATCGGAGCGTGCTGGCCACGCGGCTCCACGGAAGAGGGTTTCAGGTGAGCAGCGAGTAGCAGCACTGGGCTTGTTGTCAAGCCGTTTGCTAACCAAGCTGAATGTACTTCCAATGTTCCAGTTCAGGGTGCTGGAAGTACCTAGGGACCATCAATGATCTTTAGGGTGAAAGATGGCGAAGTTGTTGGCAAGAACAGATATGCATCGATAAGCCAAGTTGGTCTCAGCTCCTTTTGTATCGGGAGCCTGCAGGTGGTCAAGCCGTTTAAATGCGCTGGTCACGCATCCATCTTCCGAGTCCGTAACGCACTGAGAGATCAAAGTACATCTTGCACTTTTTTTTGCGTGCTGTTTGAATCATACTTGAACAAATTGAACAGAGAGAGCTTTCTTGTGCTTTCTTGTGATGTTTTATGTTTTCTTTTGTTTTCTTATGCTTTCTTGTTGGAGGCGAAAGCGAGGAAGGTGACACCGAACCCTACGTTGCCAAGGCGCATCAAAACGAGCACCAAACGAAACTTGAGAAAAACCTCTGAACCTCTCATTGTGACCGATGTTTTAGACGGATGTTTCCAGGTTGTATGCCTTAGCGGTTTGGATGTACCGGGTCAACGAGCCGCGCAACAGGAGGCTGGTGCCTGGCCCGATTGGATTTGAAAATTTTGGATCCGAGGAACCGAGGAACAGATGGTCGTTGGTCACAGTTCTGGAGTGAGACTTTCGTGATTCGTGACTTACCTTGGAGGTCAGCCTTCTGAAAGGGCTGTCGGCTGGTACCTGATTTTGGAACACCATTTTTGCAGCAGAAGATCGTGAGGCTTGAGCAGTTTTCAATTTCGCTTAGGCCCATCCAAACCTCATTGCCTACAAGCAGAGCTTCCTGGAAGATGGCGGCCTTTTATTCATCATCATGACCTTGGCAGAGGCTTCCCTGCTTGGCTTCCCTGCTTAGATTCGTTGCTTGGCTTTGTTGCTGGAGAGCTGGTGACAGGATGGGGACCTTTGTCGAGTAGTTGGAGAAGCACAAGTAGCACATCGGGCTCTGCCTGAAGCTGCAGTCAGGACCTCTTTGTGGTGCGGTTCTGCCAATTTTGTTTAGATTGCAGCGTTCTTTTTTGCATTTTGGTAAGGTACTGACCTGGTTGCGACAGACCCTTCTTGGCCGGCAAACCAAGACTTTCCCTTCTGTGCTTTAAGCCACTTTGAAAGAAGGAGATGAGATGTGAATGTTCATTTTGCTGTCATTGTCGCACTTATGACCATGAAGTTGGTGGAATATCTCAAGGTCATTTCTGCTTCCATTTCTTGATGTCTTGGAACCCACTTACATCATGTCTAGTGAGTCGCCCATTATAATGTATCACATTGCATGCTGGAAAACCTACGGATATCATTAGATATCCATAATTTGTGTCCGCCTGGGAATTTCCTCTCGATTGTGAGGTCTGGAACATCTGCACAATCAGGGGGTTGCCAGTGTCCAAGCACTGCTTTGAATCGATCCAAACCTACAGAGTTCACCCAACTTGTCAATCAATTCCCAAATGTGTGCAAATTTTGCGATGCATTTTTCATAGTTGCAAGAGATAGCAATAGTCCATTCAGTGTTTGCATGTTGATGGGGACTCGATGTTGATGCAAACAAACAGAGGTTCATAGAGATCTCAAGAGCCCAGACCTCGATGGGACAACTGAAACTTGCTTTCACTCTGCAAGGAACTGCGACTTTACAGGTTTACTCTGCAAATTTGGCACCTTTTCGTGGCAAGGTTCTAACATCTTCCTATGTGATGGGCGGCGGCGTATCCGCATTGGTGACTTTGGTGCGCCCTGAGGATTCTGGAGTGTTGACTGGGACCGACTGTGGCTAAGCTCTCCCGAAGATCTTAGATCAATGAGCTTAGCTCCGCTTGGTTAACTTCGAAGGTATCTCCACCGTACTGCAAAGTACGGCCTTTGCTTCGTCCTGTGTTGGACGGCTCAGCTTTGGGGGTGATCTTGATCTGAGCCAGGATAGGTCAAGATATTGTACTGTAGATAAATGTAGATAAATGTGTAAGTAAAAGTTGTTTTCTCAGGTTTTTTCAAAGAAGTTTCATGGCGAACCCCTGTTTTTGGGTGTTCCTGGGCACCTCTTGTGACCGAATGGTCATGGGCTCCCCTAGGCTCGCGGAGCATGTGCTAATTTGCATCTCATTCTTTCCTCCTACTGCATCTTTTTTCCACTCTTTTGTCCTATGGACCATACTTATTAGATGTTTTTTTTCACACATTTCTTGTGCATTCATTGAGCGACTAAGTTCTTCTAGATCTTTTCGCATCCTTCTACGACGGGCGCCTTAGCAACCTGTTTCAGTTTATGCAGTGGTGCCCATAGTCTTCACTCCTGGCATGGTATATATCTGGACCTCCCCCACATATTTTACCCATTGCCTTCCTCAGGCCATCGTGCACCCCTCCAGCATCACTTTTGCATACCCTCTTCTTTATGTTTCCTCCCTTACAAAGTGCCCCAACTGAATCCTTTGTTTTCTACTTGCATTAAAACTCTCTACTACATATCCAAAACCGCAGCCCAAAGTCTACAAGCCAATCTTACTGCGCTCTGCTGATTGCCTTTCGGAACCTTTGCAGGCTTGGCCCAGCAAACTATTCCTACTCATGTCTGGCTGTGCTTTCGCTTGCATGCATACTCCCACAACCGCTAACCATAGAATTTTTCACATGAGGATTTCTCTATCCCTTGCCTTTCCAGTTTTTTGTCTCCCAGCTTTTCTTCCCCTAACCCTCACCTCACGTTTTTGAACAAGTCAACTGCCTGGCATCTTGTAAAAGTGGAAGACTTGGCTGGCAAGATAATTCTGTGATCTCTTGTTTGCTAGCTGTACTTTTCCACTGGATTGCGGCTGTTCGGCATTTCCAAAGTGTTGCAGTTTGAAGATGTTCAAAGCCGCGAAGTTTGTGCTCTGAGGTTGGTACCCCAGCTTACATGTCACCCGAGCTCATGAGGCCTGTACATGCCGTCCCAAAAGCACCTTTCCGGCGCACAGAGGTAAGACTTTGAACGAATTATTGGAAGCTCAGTCTTTGACACTTGAGACAGTATTGAGACAATTTGTTCATGCAGGAATGAGCGTTACGACTTTCATGTGGACATGTGGGCGCTCGGGTGCATTTGTTTTGAGTCCTGATCTCAGGAGAAGATCTCTTGTCTAAATGTAAGGGCTTGAAGTCATACTGCTAGATCCATGGGATGCAAGAAATAAGGATTGATAAGCATGCATAGGGCATCCTAATTTCCCACATAGATGTGTAGTGCATATTCCATTGGGTAGTACTATTGTGTTGTGTACTTTCAGACAGGTGCATGTTGTGCAGTCAGTATTATATCCAAATTGAAACTTTAATTGATGTTTATTTCCTAGCATGATTCCATAGTACTATTGTAGTCTTGTGATGTCCTGTGATGTCTTGTGTACTGATTGAATTTATGTCTTGAATTGTCACAGTTTTGTGCCTCTGAGGCTGTGTAGCCTTGACTTGCCTTTTGCTGCGGCTTCCCTGCTGCAGTTGGCCATGTCCTCGGAAACAGATGAAATCCGCCGCAAGGATAAAAGGAACAAATGGAAGGAAAAAGAAAGTTCAGAAATGGAAAGAAATAAATGGACATCATATTGAAAGAATGCGGAAAGTCTTTAAGTGGAAAGAACGGAAAGCAAATGTGCAGAAGTAGACGGGTGCGCCTCGTGTGGACATGGAGCGAGAGCGTAGCAACACCGGAGCTACTCTGCAAAGCATTGAACTTAGTCAGTTTTGCAGCATCCACAATAACGCTTGGGAAACCGGCAACAGTGCACAGAGTACATAAAGTATTCACATCTTCTGGTCCACAAACAACTACGAAAAAAAAAAAAAAACATGCTTGCAATCTTTTTCTCTTCCCACAATCCAATACAACACTGAGCGCCGAGCATAACAATATCACGGATGCTGAGCAGATCTAATTGTAAGGATCTTCTGCTGAGAAATTCCACAGCAAAAGGCCGGGAGAAACAATATGAGAACCGGGTCCTTCCAAGGAATGACACAGGAAACCATACCAAGAGGCCTTCGTTAAGGGTTGAAGTTGGCCACAAAAGCGAGAGACCTTCCCCAGTCCCAAAGGCCTAAGACGGGTGCGGTTCGGTGAAACGGTAGGTTACGTAGGTTCATCACTTTCAAAGCTCGGAGCAGCGCACCTAAAAGTAGTTTGACGAGAAAGGCAATGCTCAACTGCCGCAACTGCATGGCTATCAACGAGGCATCAAAGCTGAGCGCCTCCTGGGCAAGGCTGAAAACAAGTTCCTGTAGTCACTTTAGTCCTTGGGCAAGACACAAGCCTCGTTGAGCCTCGTTAAGCCTGGTTGAACCTCGTTGAGCCTCGGTCACGCAGCTCTTGTACACTGCACAATTGATTTTGGAAACTGCCCGGGTGCATCGGCGCGGGAGGGATCATTGGTTTATGTTGGTGTGATCTGGTGCGCAAACAAGAGGGAAGAAGTACAAATGAAATCAAAGAGCTTTAATCGCAGCATACTATTCTGTCATTGCTTGTTTCTTGTTGATTTTTGTTCCTCGTTTTGTCACCTTTCCAAGCAGAGCTTTTTTTCAAGTCAGGCGATGCAGGTGATGGATTCTGAGCCTGTATCATCCTCAGATTGCCTTTGGTAGACTCCTGAAGGATTGCCAGTGGTATGCCCGCACTTGCAATGTACGAATGAACATGACTGATGTGGTATGTGTTACACTCTGCATGACTGCGGTCGACATCGCATGTAGCTTGAGCTTGTGGGGTGCTCTTTTGCATAGACGGAATACAGTGAAGCAACATGTAGTTATCTTTTTTTCCCATGGCACGGTTGGGTAGCAAGATGTAACAAGTTGCCGGATTCCTCCTAGAGGAGTTGCATTGGTTCTGTGCAGGCCTGGGACAAGTTGCAAGGTAGGAGTGAAGAGCTGATCAATGCCCCGGCCCAAGATTTGCCAACTTTGACCGAATCACACTTCAAGGTAGTCGCACTTGCCAAGGTGAACCGATGGCTCCTTCAAAAGGAGGTCATGAATCGGTCTTTGCCTCTGGAAATCCTCCTTTTACTGGGTGAAGGGGGACCTCTTTCGGATCTGCTTTGGGCTTTGACACGCTCTTGAGGCCAACTGCAAGCAGCCTGTTGACGGGATCTCTTTTTGTGGAGGGCGGTCGTGCGAGCATTGGTCCCAGTGAGGAGGACAGAGTACGCCGCTGATCGCCTTTGATTCCTATGCTTGAAAGAAGCCGCTGTGAAATCTTCGTTGTTTTGTGCCTGCGCTTGCAGATGCTTGCAGTTAGCTGATGAGCTTGACACAGTCCAGGAGTGGCTAAGTTTGGTCGTGCCAGACCTTGATGGTGGCTGGATCTCAGAGACACCGGTTGCAGCTGTCAGCTGATCTATGGATTCATCCATTCGATCGGCTCTTGGTTGGGATCACCCTAAAATTCCACAGATGGCAGGAGATTGAATGAAGTGATAGAGGAATTCGCTGCCGAAGATTGTTGTTTTGGTTCCGGTGAACGCCACAACCGCAATTTGCAGATCCAAGGTTGCGACAAGAGAAGCCAAGCCACTGCGAGCAGGGGACTCAGTTGGGAATGGAAACCACTTGAAGTGGCGTTTCAGTCTTTTGCACAGAATCCTTTGATGTCCTTTGAGTCTTTTTTCGGTCCCCTTGGCACAGTTTTTTCGGATTCCCTTGTTCTGTTGGTCGAACAAATTCGTACCTTTTGTGGGCCATTGGAACCTATGTTTGTCTCACTTTGTCTTCCGTCTTTGTAGATTCTAGGGCGTTCTTTCAGAATGTGTTGCCGGCCGCAAATTGTGTGTGTGTGTGTGTGTTCGTGTGTGCGTGTGTAAGGGTCTACAGGCCAAGTTGAGGTGGTGGTTTTGTGTGATTGCCTGAACTTATGTTTGTTTGTCCCATTCAGAAACCCGCTTCTACTTCAACGCATGCTTTTCATGACCAAGCCATTCTGTCTATGTCAGATCATTTGACGCGCCTCAAGTGACAGTATCGTATGACAAATCTAGAGTCTAGAGGAAAAGACAAAGGTTGAAGATTTGTTGTGGATGCCGGCTCCTTTTTAGTTGTCAGCCCACGACTCCCACAAAACTTTTTGCATCTCATTTCGAGATCTCTCTTCAAGAAATCTTATACCTGATACTTGAGACAGGTTCTGCTTGAATTATGAGGGAACTTGGGGCCTTCCTGAAATTTTGAGGAATGCCGAAAGGTTCACAAGAGTTTTTGGACCTTGCGTACAAGATGTCGACAGATTAAGTGACGTAAAGGAGCCATGCGCACACACACACACACTCACATAACGAGAAAGATGCCATGTGACACGGTATGTGACACGGTAGTTTTGGAAGCGATTTGGATTCTTGTGCTGAAAGGAGGGAAGGAACGGAGGGAAAGAAGGAACGGATTCACCGGGCCCGGAGGACCGCTGCCTCGGACGGACCAGACTCTGCTCCCGCAGCCTCTCTGTTTTGCTGTGAATGTCTCTGGCCTGCTTGTCCATCGCCTTCATATGCTCAGTCACCCAATGGACTGGCGACATTGTTTGACGCCCTTGTTTGTTTGGACTCTTTCTGCTTTCTGCATAGCCTGGCTCTCCATACTGGTCCGGTCTACAGTGCCGTTCTTGAAAGCTCGATGAGATCATTTAACATTGAGACGGAAGATTTGGGCAATGCTGGTCAACATGTGTGATAAAGAAGTGCATGTGTCAACGCACATTTGTAGAGAATGTGTGTGTATGTATATATGTATATATATATATACATATAAGTATGTGTGTATATATATATATATATGTTGGACGACCACTCGCTTGTACACTTGAGTTGTCACTCGCTTGTACACTTGAGGTATCACTCGCTTGTACACTTGTGACATGTGGATGACCTCCCAGCTTCCTCCCCATCTTCCATCCCCATGTCGCGCCCCATGTCCCACCCCATGTCCCGCCCCCCATGTCCTGCCCTGCATGTCCGCAGTGAAGTCTTTGTGCGATGCATCTCCTGCCCACCCCATGTCCCACCCCATGTCCCACCCCATGTCCTGCCCTGCATGTCCCCAATGAAGTCTTTGGGCGATGCATCTCGTGCCCAGCCCTTCTCCGACCCCATGTCCCCACCCCATGTCCCCACCCCATGTCCCACCCCATGTCCCAGCCCATGTCCCACCCCATGTCCTGCCCTGCATGTGCCCAGGGCAGGCTTTG